>JAOTQQ010000071.1:5143631-5205436 GCA_026546715.1 Gallinago undulata | reverse complement strand
CCCGTCTGGATGCAGTCCTGAGCGGCATGCTCTGACATGCTCTGGGTGGTCCTGCTTTGGCAGGGGAGTTGGACTAGCTGATCTCTATGGTCCCTTCCAACTCCAAAAATTCAGTGAAATTCAGTGAAATTCAGTGAAAAAAAAAATAATCGGGCTCCTAAAAAAAAAAAAATATCGTGCTCCTAAAAAAAAAATAAAATAAAAATCGGGCTCCTAAAAAAAATCAGGGGAAGACAGAAGGACACACTGCTACAGAAGGATGGCTAAGCAATGACAGCCAATTCGGCTCTGCTAGGAGCTAAAAGGCTTTGTCTCTCCAGCAGCGATGCACCATGTCAGCCAGGTACATCTCAGAGTTAGGTGCTTGCCCAATTGCGCTTTGAGGGCAGTCAGGCTGGACTGAAATAACTCAGCACCCTCATCTTACAGAAGCTGGGGAAAACAAGAGGTAGAACAAATTTAAAGTAGTATATTAGATATCTGCACCAATTTGGGCAGCTTTAGTTTATTTAGCCGAGTCTGTATTTTCTAGGGAACTGCTCCACAGCCTAAGGCAGGCAGCTCCTCTATCCCAAAGCTCAACCAGAGCAGCTGCAGGACGTGGAGATGCTTTCCACTGGTGCGCGTCAGCACTCACACTGCTTTGTTGGCTGCAGTAGCCAGGAAGGTGAACGTAACAGCCTTTGAGTTCTTATCACAACCCTCTTGCCTTAGACCTCATGTGGCAATAACCAGCTATGGGATGGTTTGGTTCTAATCTGTCTTCCTTTGATCCCACCTGCCACATCCCATCCTGCCTCCCTGGGTCTGTGTTGATTTTGCTTGGCTCATGCCTCAGGGCTGCTGTTTTTCCTGCCTTCATTTCACGGGTTTCTCTAACCAGATGTCCAATTCCACTCCACTGGCTTTATGCCATATCTTCACAAAGTTGCCAGACTTGTTTTGAAACCAACTAAGCTGTCCAAAAGCTCAGCAAGTGTGAATCCAGACCGCTTGACTGCTAGCCTTATGCCAGCCCAGGCCACAACTGCAGCGCTGCCCTGATGCCCACACTTTTGTCTGGAGTTTACAGTACTCCAGTCACGTGTGTTTCCACTCTCAAGAAGATACCTGACAGCAGAATTACTGCTAACAGCTTCTAAAGCCCAACCAACATGGGCGAACATGTGGCAGTCACATTTTCTGGTCTCCTCATAGAAGGAACTGAGAAGAGAGGACATTTCTGGGCACAAAGAAAGATTATACGGAGGGAGTTTGGGGTGAGGTTGGTTTATTCTTTCTCAGTTTTCTGAAGAGCTTTAGAACAGGCATTGGCTGATGCAACGCCATCAGCTGACCAGGTCAGTGTATTTTCTAAAATAGGAAGCGTGCAATACAGCTTAGAGAGCTTGGCTTCCCAATACTGCCTCAAAGGACAAGCTCTGTGAATTGATCACTAAATCCACTATACCCGTTTCCCTGCAAAGCCAGTATCTTCGTCCCTCTCCCCAGGAAATGAAAACCGTGCTGCCAAGAAAACTTTATCTGGTTTATAGGAGATTCTTCATCACAAGCAGCAGCTTCAAAGAACTGTCCAGGTAACTCACATGTGTGGGTATCGTACGATCAGACACCTGAATATGCAGCCCAAAACAAGAGAGTTTGAAATCTTAGCTGTTTGGAGTTAGGAAGCCGATGAAAGCCAGGTGTTTGGAAACGAACAGGGCTTGCAAACACAGACATTACAATGAATAACTGCTGCACAGAGCCAAGAAGTGATTAACTCTGCAGTAACAAGTTCCATCTCCTTCCACCAGCCAAACGATGGGTACGGCAAGATACAAAAGAACAGCAGAGTGACAGCTAATCAAGATCTAAGATCAAGCCAACAAATTAACAAGCAAAGCAGTTTTAAAGTCGTTCTTTAAAAGCATCTTAGGAAACATCGCAACACCACGTACAAGTTTATCTTACTGTCCAGAGGGCTTCAACACTTACTTTCGAAGGATGATGACAGCTCTTCTCTCCTTGATGTCCTGTGGTCGAATACAGTGTGTAATTTCATCGGCTGCATATCCACTGACAACAAAAACAAAAAGCCACTGTGAGAAAGATGACAGGCAGAAGCAGAAAGCGGTTGCCAGCCTCAACAACTCAGTTTGGCCAGTCATTTCCTAACTCCCACCAGGAATTCTTCCTCCAAACACCATTTCCCCAGGCATAAGGGAGCTAGACTTATAGGAAGGAAAAAACTTCAGAAAAGAATGAGGACAGTTGGGGCTTTTTTTTTTTTTGACTCTATTTTTTAATGTACAGCAGAGGAAACTGCCACCTGCCACAACATTGTGAAATAAGACATGTAGAAAATGAGTTTATGGAGTGTAAATTCAGCTAATTCACTTATCAAGAAATAAGAGAGCAACGGGGGAAGGGGGGGAATCAGCACATGGCTCCAAAGCATCTTCTCATGGATGTCCCCAAGAAAAAACATCTGTCACGGCTGACATGTGCAGCAAACCCAGACACAGACGTGTACCAGAGTGGATGAGAACATTTGTTAGTCAAGGAGGGGGTGCAGCGGTGGTAAGAGTCCAGTGTCTCACCCCCCTCGGCTGGGCACAGACGCTGCCATCCCAGCACCCTCACCTTCTCTGCTGCCCACCACGTGGCACCCTGGCAGGAGCATATCTCATCAGTCACATGGGTGCTAATGAGCAGGAATGAAAGGTGGGCCTGCCCTCTATCTGCTGTTTGGAGAGCGTTCACAAAAGAGCCTTCTAGAGTCCAATACGGGGAAAAGAGAAGGTAAATGCCTTCAGAGCATTCAAAAAAAACAAAAAAACAGCAAGGACAAGAAGACCTCTGAAGGGACTTGGGCGAAGGCTGCTCACTCCACACAAAGCTCGCACACCCCCAATAGTTTAACCTGAAGCAGGAATCACTAAGCTTACTCTCCCCACGAGGTTTCACCATGAAACTGCTGCCACGCCAGCCATCAGCCAGCCCTTCAGGAGCATGGCCAGGGCCGTTGGGCTTGCAGGTTATCCAGGACACTCGGAGCAGAGATGAGATCACGCCCACACAGGTCTTCTCTGGGGATGGGACCACGTTTTCTTTATCTGGTTAGATAACCCACCCACTCACTGAGAAAAACACACCTCAAAGATGGATTTACTGCTTTGAGAAGAGAGTTAAGAGTCTAAACCCTGATCAGTTAAACCAGGGGGTGATGTCCATCCCCCCGTTCTCCGGGGCATTGCAGAACAAGACAGTGCTATGTGAAAGGGCTTATAATGATGCTCTATTATGTTCCAGGAATCTCTGCGTCAAGCTCCAGCAAATTCATTAATATCACCCACGTTAAAATTCAACTCAGCACATCCTCAGCAATACCCTGAACATCAGGAAAAGGTCTGCTTCCAGACCTGAGCTCTCCATCATGACATACCAGCCTGGCTGCTCGTTCTCACTCCCCAGGCAGGAATCTGCTTTACAGCTCACTTTCAGGGCAGCACGAGGAAGAGGTCACGGTCCCAGATGTACAGACAGCACCAAAGCAACAGCCCCAGTACCCCTGCCCGAGGCCCTAACAGGGAACCACCAATCTGCCCCAGTGCCATGCTGGTGTGGGAAAACTCAGCTTGCACCATATCAGACATAACGATGGCAGGTCTCCGTGTGGCCCTCCAGCAAAGGGGTGGAGAGACAGGTACCAGGCTGAGAAATGGAAGAAAAAGATTATTTGGTTGTGTCACGTTTGTTCTGCTTTGTGCCGGCATGAACTTGTCACCCACTGCCTGGCCTTGCTGCCTCCTGCTCATGGGTGAAGGGGCAGATGCTGGAACAAAACACCCATAACCATATCAAGGGTCTACCCAGAGATTTCTTGCCCAGAAAACAAAATCAAAGCAGGAGGTTAAGGAAACCCCTAAATTGCTGCCCACAAGAACACCTGAGCATGACATCTCCAGCGTAGAGCATTTTCTAGAAGAACATAGGGAGGTGCAGATGCCGATCACACGCTCCCCCAATTAACACTCCAACTCCTAACTAACCTGTCAGATCTTATATCCCCAACTCCAGCCCGCATCTCTTTTCCCCTCCAGAAGAGCTGCTGCCGAGCCACAACATCACTGATTCACGTGGAGATGAGAACGGATTTTTTTCTACAAACATCACCAGAAAGGAGGCCCTGAAGCTCTGCAGAGTCTCTAACAAGAAATATTTCTAGGGGTTGCCGACAGCCAGGCCAGCTCAGGGGCAGAGGGACCTCACACACTGGCCCATTGCAGGCTTTGAGCGACTCAAAGCTTTACTTGTGGTTCAGGAAAGCTGCTGCTGCAAACCACAGATGCAACAGCGACCAGTTCAAGCAGAGCTTGAACAAATCTATTTGCCTTATCACCACCGGCACACGTAGAACTTCCTCTGCACTAATGGCCTGGTCTCAGGGACCAGATTTTTCTGGAAAAGCCTCTAACCCAGGCAGTCGTGGAGAGATTCCTCCAGGTGGGAAGAAAGCAGGTTCACCCTCTGGAGACTCCAACCAGCTCCGATTCTGCTACCATCAGGCAATGCCTCGAGACAACAGGAGAGACAAACATCACGACATTTCCGCTGCTATTACAAACAGCAGGGAGACAACCTGGAGCACTCACCAGCTGCAGAAGGGAAAAGCCCGTACGGCATACAAGCTCTCAGAATTTGGGAAATGTTACCTTTGGTCATGTAATTCCTCAGGCTAACGGCAGCTGCACTATTTCCAACCACGGTGCTGAGACCCAACACCCGGCAGCTAAACAAAAGCCAGCTCGGTGTCGAGATTTGGTCCCCACAACAGCAGCTACGGGGCACGGTGTGGGGTTCCTGCACGGTGCAGGGGTCCAGCTGCAACCACCCAGCCCAGCTGGCTCTGCACCCCATCCCGCTTCCACCCTTTTTTCCAGGCTAAGCATTTTTTAAAGCACATGTTCCCCAGGTGAATGGGCAAATTCCTCTACCTCCTTCCCACCACTTCTACTGATTGATGCTTATCAAATTATTGTTAAAAAAAAAGAAAAATCTACAAAAGCGGTCCAGCCAGCAGCCCCCAACAGGCAGCTGATGGTCCAAGGGACTAAAATCCAACTTCACTCCAAATGCCCACGAAGAACAGCATAAACCAAGGCGCTGCTGCTGCTTTCTCCTGGCCTGGCTGGCAGCAGGACAAACCTGCAGAAAGAGCCGTTTCCTGGGGCTGCGGGAGAAGAGGGGACTGGAGGACGTTTTCTTCTAGATGTCAAAACCTACAAGGGGAAATCTTCACTGCAGGTGCAAAAGGAGAGGAAAAAGTGCCTTGCTGGAAGAGCAAAGGGCTAATTAGCAGGTCGCGGGGTGGCTTAACCTTTGTCTTGCTGGCAGAGGTGCACAGCCCGGCCAGGAGAATCTCCAGTCCCCCTTTTAAACACTGACCTGTCATCTTGAGATCTGAATACTCTCCAGCAATTTTGAGGAAGGTTCAGTGTTTGCAAACACCACAGCCTGCTTCACGGTAGGCAAATAAAGTCAAGAGGGGGATACAGGGAAAGCCCCTCTAGGGACTCCCTGGCAGATAGGGAGGTGCTATAAAATTAGGAGGGCAATTTAGAATAAGCTGCTGAGAGCAGGAATAGGATGCGGGTGATCTGGGAAGAGCCGGAGAACAACGTGGGGGCAAAGAAACATCTGACAGCTTTCTTTAGATCCTCATGATTTCCACACAGTAACCAAACACATGCAGCTACCCTGGCTTCCCCGGACAGGCAGCACGCCAGCAGCAGCCACTGACCCAGCAATATTTGAATCACAGACATTACAAGCATGCCATTTCTATCTGCGCCGTTTCCCTATCTCCAGGGCAACTGCCTTCAGCAACTGTTTACTGGGAGGAGAAAAAAAGCCAAGTTTGGGAAGTTGACTTAAACACGAGCAAGGGTTGGATTTCTGAGATACACCCCTGAGAGCCTACCGACAAGTCTGCACCTCTCCCCGCTCCTCCCAAATTGCTGGGGTTAGAGGGGAGACAAGGAGATCAGCAGGAGACAAGGACATCTGCCTGAGTCGAGGAACTTGTATCCAGCCAGGATCATATCATCACAGAACAATCACTTTGGCAGAATCTCTCTTAAGTGAGTGCTAAGTATCTGCTAACTGCTGTACCAAAATTGAAATAATCCCTGGTTTAAAATCTATTATTTGCTGGAAAGCAGAACATCTAACCATGGATTAAGCTAGTAAACGCCTGCGGCAGGTCGGTCAGAAAGCAACCCTTCTATTTGGAGGGAAAAAGATACCTTCGTTTGCTTTGTACAATTGCTTCAGCCATGTTAATAAACTGATTACAGCACCCAGGTGACACTGGCCAACAACCCAAACTCACAGGCCTGGGAGACACCCTGCTCTGGTTCCAGTAGCCCTGGACCAGATGCCTCTTCCTGGCAGTTTTGGGAGAAAAGTGAGAGACCTTTCCCTTCTCCCACCATCCTCCACTACGAAGTCCTGATCCTCCTTCAGACGTAAGGCCACCAGAGTTTTCCTAATGGCTTTGACTACAACACTACAGCCTGACCCGGCGTTAACAGCTCTACCAGCACACTCCTAAGCAAGAAAAAAAAAAACAACAACCCTCTTGCTGTCCTTCAAAAAGACCTCTGGCTGTGAAAGGACAGACAGCTATTTACTCCAGGCTCCCCCCGGGAAAAGGCAGCACAGGGGTTCTCATCACCAGCAGGAAAATTAGGGTAGAAAGTTTCTCTCCTCCTGTCTAAGAGGAGACGACGGGGAGCGGATCGGCTGCCTCACGCCCAGCAGTCTCCATCCCCAGGGACAGAGCTTGATCCGTGATAAAAAGGACATGTGGCAGGTCAGGTCCCCCCTCCGGTCCCATTTCATGGCATCACCCTGATCTCTGCCCCTCCCTGACCCACCAGAGACAGGAAAACATCCTCAGCACCGTTCCTGCTTCCCTCTGCGGCCTCCCTCATCCCTGGCTAATCCACAGGAGTTACCTAACGCAGGGGGTACAGGGAGGATTAGTTAATGTTTGTGCAGCTTTTCCGAGATAAAAGCTACGCGAGATCTCAGCATTTATTATTGATGCCCTAGTCAACGGTGCGAGGCTGTGCGTATGGGGCTGGGGGGGGGTGGGTGGGGGGAAATTCCTTCCCGAACCCTGCGGCGATCACTTTACAAGCCAAAGCAGAGGATTGTGTTACAGCCTGGGAGCCCTGAAAACCAACCTGGACCTTCACCAGTCCAAAAAAAAAAAAATATTAAAACCCTCAAACGGGGATACAGTTGGTTGCTCGGAGCGCTGCTGGCAGAGTCCGGCGATCCCTGCAGGGAGCACTCTGACCTTCAGGGACACCTCAGCGAGTCAGGCAGCTCTGGTGCTGGGCTTTGGGCCACCCTTCCCAAGACCTGGAGGCCGTTGTGTCCTTAGGCACCAGCCTGCGCACACCCTGCCTGTCCCCTCACCTGCCTGCCCAGCGCGTACCGAGCGGCAGCAGGGATTAGGAAGCAGGCGTTTCCCAGTGCCGATCCCAGCTTTACTACCGGCCGGCTGCGTGACCTTGGGCAGGTCATTTCACCTCCACAGCTTTTCCCCCATTTGCAAGAACGCACGTGAAGTCCTGTCTCAAACCCACGACCCACCGCGGTTCCAAGTGACAGTCCCACGGGGGGCTCCGCGCTCCTGTCTTCCCATAGGCGCCGGACAGGGGAGGGTTTAGCATTCCCAGTATCCAGACTGGGAAGACGAGGCCAATCACACCTCCCTCTCCACGCTTAAGGTCAGGTCGGGAAGGCACCGGCCAAGCTAAGAATAGACCCAGCAGCCCCGTCCCAACCAGCTGTTCCACTTTTGGGCAGGGGGATCCATTTTGCATCTCGATGCATTATTTTAACCGTTTACGGGAACTACGGCACAGCTCGGCTCCGCAAGCGGCCACGCTCCCGCCAAGACGTGCCCGGAGCTCCATGGAGAGGACACCTCACCCACCCACTCCGCATCCACCATGGACGGCGGCAGGAAGCCCCCCCTAACTCTTTCCTTCACCCCTTCCACCGCGGTGAGACCCTGCACGCCTCTAGGCGGGCGAGATCGTCAGGGTGTGTGTCCTCGTGATTAGCGTTACACAACCCGGCCCCGGCACGTTAGCGGAGGCCTCGGCGACGCCGGGCCGAGTTACCTGAGCACCGTGACGCTTCCCCTCTTCACGGGCAGGAAGAGAACGGGCTCCGAGACCCTGATGGGTTTGAACTGGAATTTACAGCCGAAGCAGAGGGCCGAGTCGCTGAAGAAGGAGACGGAGACGATGGGCCTCTCAAAGATATGGATGGGGTCCACGTGGGAGACAATGCAGCCCCCTGGCTGGTAGTCGTTGATGACGGCACTGTTCACAAAGCCCTCGGGAATCACCCGGTGCTCCACCAGCTTCCTGATCACCAGGTCGTGCACCCACTCCGGGATGGCGTCCACCTCCCCCCGGGGGTACAGGCGTTCCTGGCCGGGGCCTCGTCTCTGCAGCTGAGACCCGTAGGTGTAGCCCTCCCCGAAAAAATACTTGTTCCGCAGCGGGGCCCGGTCCACCGTGTGCTCCTTGTAGAGCCCCTTCTCCGCCCGGGACACCACCTCCTCGATCCGCGCCTCGATCTTGGCGCACTCCTCGGCGCTGAAGAGGCGAAGCTGGCGGATGCCGCTCTTGACTTTCCGAGCTTCTTCCTCCTCCTTCTGCTCCTCGTAGTCGCTGGGGTCGGAGCCGGAGTCCTCCTGGTGCCGCCGCTTGCGATCGTAAAGGGGCTCGGGGGGCTCCCGCGGGAGGTTCCCCCCGCCGTTGTTGCTGCCGCCGCTGCCTTTGTGGCCGTCCCGGTAGGGCATCATGGACTTGAGCTTCTCCCGCAGGTCCGTGTAGCCGCTGCCGGCCATAGTGCGTCCGCAGCCCCCGCCTCTATCGATCCCGGCGCTGCAGGCGGCGGCGGGAAGCGGCGGCGGGGGGGGACGCGACGCTGCTATTCATGGCACCCGCCGCCCTGCCGGGGAGAGAGCCCCGAAGGGACGGGGAGGTGAGGACAGGGACTCTCCCTACCGCCACCGGCCGGCCCCCCCTCACCCCGGGGAGACAGGACCCCACCATCACCACGACCACCACCACCGTCCCCCGCCTCCTTCCCTTCTTCCCCTCCCTCTCCCCGCCCCGCTCCCGGTTCCCTCCCGGTAGGAAATAGGGGGGGGGGGGGGGGAGAGGAGAGTGCCCGCCGAACGCCACACTCACGGCTTGGGCCCAGGGTGGGCGTGGACAATGCTGTCGGTGCCGGTGCTCACGCGGCGGCCGGGCCTGGCACATGCCCGGCGGCGGCCCCGGGGCGGCGCGGCGCCCTGCCCGCTCCCGCCGCGGCGCTGACCATGGCGGAAGAGGGGGGGGGCACGAAGAGGGATGGTGGGGCTGGGGAGGGGAGGAGGAGAAGGAGGAGGCGGCGGCGGCGGACCGAAGATGAGGGGGGGGTCTGGCGCGGCCCTTCCCGCGGCGCGAGCGGCGCGCTACGTCACCAGCAACCAGCCCGACATCCCGGATCGCCGCCGGGGCCGCCCACCGAGCCCTCCCCGCCGCGCACGCGCCCGGCCGCCGCCTTCACCGCCAGACCCCGCCCCTCCTACGCACGTACGTATGTATATACGTACGTACCGACGTACGGCGACGCCGCGACCCCGCCCCCGCCCGGCCGCCTCTGCCCCTGCCTCGCGCCCTAACGGGTACCGGCAGCAGCGCCCCGCCCCTCCTCGGCGCTGATTGGCTTGGGGGGGTGGGCGCGAGCGGCCCGAGCCGGCGGCTGATTGGGCGGCTGGCAGGCGGCGCGGGGGTGATGGGAGGGGGCCTAGCGGGCGCGGGGGGAAAAGGAGGAAGGGTTGGGGTGGCCGCCGAAGTGCCTGCGGGCGGAGCGGGGCTCCAGCGCCCCCTGGCGGGAGGGCGGAGCGGGACAAGCGGCCCGGGGTCAGCCAGGGGCGCCGCGCTGGCGGCAGCGGAGGCGGGGGGGGGGGCGATACGACAAGGACACCGGGGGGGATATCGAGGGAGAGGGCTGGGGGAGCTGGTGCGTGGGGATAAGGGGAAACTGAGGCAGGGAGGGAACAAGGGGAAACTGAGGCAGGGGATTAGGGGAAACTGAGGCAGGGAGGGAGCAAGGGGAAACTGAGTTGGGGGGTGGAGCGCCCCCCGCAGCAACGAGCATGGCACAAAAGCACGGACACCGTTTGGGGCCGAGCTCACGGGCGTGTATAAACCCCAAAAACAGCAGCGAGAGGGGGGACACACAGGGGGACAGCCGGGCACTAGGGCCACCCCGGGGTGGGTGCATCCTCTGTTCCCCCGTGGTGGGGGTCCCTGGTGGGCTCAGAGCAGGGTGATCTCGCTGGGCGGCAGCGTCAGCCTCTTCTCCCGGGCTCCCAGCAGCAGCTCCATGTGCGCGGCCACCACGCGGCACAGCTCCAGGCCCTGCCAAGGGGGATGACACACTGTTGGTGGCCGTGCCACCACGGCGGGACCCCCAGCAGGCAGGGCACCCCTCCTTGGGTGTCTCCTACCTGCTCCAGCTGCAGCTGGGTGATGCCCTGGGCCAGGAGGTCGCCCAGGGTGACCTCCACGTAGGGGTAGCTGGACCCAGCTGTCGGCCGCTGCGTCCGCGTCGACTGGATCTCCTTCAGCGAGAACTTGGCGATGGGCTCCTGGAGGGGACAGGACACGTGGCCCACGAGACCCTGGAACTCCCCACCAAGGGGACCGAGGACTAGAATGGGTGCACAGTGGTAGGATTGGGCTACATCACTAGGACAAGGTGGGCACAGGCCTGTGGTGGGCAGACCTGGCCAACTGAGGCCAAACCTGAGGACACTGTCCCCTTTGGAGGGGGCCATCACCTCCCCACCTGCCTTTACATCTCACAGTGCCACTGGGGTCTGGCCCTGCAGCAGGACAGAATGGGGCCAGGTGGTCCCCAAGGGCCTCCATGTCCCCCACAGCCCTCCCACCTACGTGGGTCTCCTTGCTGAGGAAGTTGAGGCCATTCTGGTTAACAGCCAGGATGCAGGGTGAGACGATGGCGTTGTTGCTGCAGCTTTGGATGTAGAAGAAGGACGAGCCAAACATGGGGTAGGCACTCAGCAGCCCTGGGGGGTGGAGGACAGGGTCTCAGCACCCACTGCCACCCCCTCCCGCCCAGACCCTGGGGTGGCTTGCACCCCTGGGGGCTCTGCCAAGGCTCCCAGCCAGCCCCGTGCCTGGCAGGAGCTGGGTCAGCTCCCAGAGCCTTGTGTGGCTTCAGGCTCTGAAGCAGGAACAGCCAAGGGGTCCCGTTGGAGGCTGCTGGGAAAGTGGGCAGCCAAGCGTGGGGCCTGGGAGCAGCCTGCCCTGCCCTGCCATCGCAGTCCTGCCCCCCATGTCCAGCACCCCAGGCTCCACAAGGGGCCAAGGTCTGCCTGTCCCGGCCTCCCCACGGAGGAGCCACCCAGCAGCATCGCATCCTGGGTAGCATCTCATCTTTGGCAGCATCGCCTCCTGGGCAGCTTTGCATCCCCAGAAGCATCATGCCCCCCAGGAGCCTTTCCTCCCCAGCAGCCTTGCATCTCCATCAAGATTGACTCCTCATTAGCATTGTGTCCTCGTTAGGAGGACACAATCAGCATTGCATCGCCAGCAGCGTCACATCCCCGGCAGCCCTGCATCCTCATTAGGCCGTGTCCTCATTAGCACCGCATCCCTGGCAGCATCACCTCCCCTGCAGCCTCACCTCCCCGTTGGCATCGCTTCCCCCTTGGCATCCCCTCCCCATCCCGGTGGTCCTGTGCTCGCTCACCCAGGAACTGTGCCCTGGCCTGGTGGGCGCTGAGGGCCTGGGCTTGCTGCATGTGCTGGGTCACCATGTGGAGCCAGGACTGGGCTTTCAGCAGGCGGAAGAGCTGGGGGGGGACGTAGTCCTGCACCTCCCGCCTGCGGGGAGCCGGAGGTCAGGGCCAGCACCGGCCAGCGGGTCCTGCACCCCATGGGATGTGCCCGACCCCCTTTGCCCCAGGTCGTACGCGGTGGGGACGTGGTGGCGGTCCTTGGCGCGGTGCTGGAGGGCGGCCAGCTTGGCCACGTGTGGGAAGTGCTGCTCTCCCGCCCGGGCGGGCGGCAGGATGGTGAACAGCCCCTTGAGGTAGTCGGGGAGCACCTGTGGGAGGGAGGGGACACACACACACAGAATGCAGGGACATGGCTTGGAGACAGGAAGGGGGGACAGGGAAGTGGCACCCCAGGAAAGCCTGGTGGGGTGGCCCAACCTGGTTGTAGTGGACGGTGACGTAGAGCTCGTTGTCGAACTTGAGGGGCTGGCTCCAGACCACGCGGCGGCACCAGAAGGTGTAGCTGGTGTCCCGGCGCTCCGTCTCGGCAGCCACGTCCAGGACATATTCCCGGCGGGTCAGCGGCCGCACACTCTGCCCTGCGCCACCCCCGGGAGCCTCTGAGCGTGGCCACCACATGTGTGGCACCCATCAGCAGCACAGCTGTCCCCACCAGCCCCTCACCTCTGTCGGTCACCACAAAGAGGATGTACTCGTCGAAAGCCTCTGGGTGCTGCAGGCCCATCTCGCTGCACAGCTCCTCGATTACATCCAGAGCCACCTAGGCATAGGGACAGGTAGATGAGATGCCACCACATCCCTCTGCCACGCTTGGGGCCACCAACGGGTCCTACACTGAGGCTCATCCCATGCGGCTCCCCTGGGAAGGGATGTCCCTTTCCCAAAGAACAAAGTGCCCCAGCTCAGGGACAGCTGAGGGGTGCAGTCCTACTGCCTCGGGGTGCCCCCAACACAGCGGTCACCATGAGCCTGGGTTGCACCAAGTCTCTTGTCCCCTCCAACTCACCGAGCACGTCTTGATCTTGAGGTGCCTCTCGATGCCACCGGGCAGGAGGAAGAGCTGGCGCTTGGCACTGCGTCCAGCCTGCGTGGGGGGGACACAGTGGGGTGCAAGGGGTCCCTTCACACAGCAGGACCGCAAAGGACACCCCAAATCCCCAAGCTATTCCACAGGGACCGTCCCATGGGGATCATCTTGTATCTGGCCCAGGTGAGCCATCGTGCCCCCCACCCCGCATGCACCCACAAAGCTGTGCCCCTGGAGAGCAGCCCCCACAAAGGATTGGGCTCCACACCCCAGCAAGGGGCCATCAGCTCAGTCCCTTGCTGAGTGTCTGGGGTGGGGGGGAGAATCCCAAACCCATGGTGGGGATCCTGAGCCCATGGGGGGATCCCAAACCTCCAGAGAGGATCTCAAGGTGACATCAGCCCTGCTCTGCGCCCCATGGGCACCCCTTCTCACCACCATGGCCTTGAGCTCCATGCTGCTAGGGAAGAGGCTGCGGCCACCAAACTGCAGGGTCTTCCGCAGGTTTTGCTCACAGGCTTTGGCGATGCCTGGTGGGGACGGGGACCAGGGTGAAGGATGGGGCAGAGCCACCTCGCCAGAGCCTCGCGACGCCCCTGGGTGTCCTTCCCCACCATGTGCTGGGTGTGCACAGCCCCTACCCTGGAAGGGCAGCTCCGGGTGCCTGCTGGCATCCTGCAGGAAGGCCAGGAGGAAGGGTCTGAGCACCTCGGAGCACTTGTAGTAGGCGGCGAGGATGTAGAGCAGCCTCCAGCCCTTCTGGCAGCTGTCCCTGCCAGAAAGAGCCAGGGCTGAGCCCCCGGGGCAGGGCGAGGGTGCCCACAGCAGCTGCAATGGCACCCACCACCCTGGGGAGCAACGCAGCCCTCTGTGAGGTTGGGGTCACCGTGTGTCTCCCCCCCGAACGTTGGGCTTGCTCAGCCTGGCCAGGGACACAAGTGGCCCTTGAGCCAGACTATGCTGTCCCAGCTGGGGTGGACACCACGGGTGCAGGGACTCACGGCTTGGAGCTGGTGTTGCTGGTGACCTGCTTGATGATCTGGCAGTACACCTCATCCCGCAGGACCTCGTGCTCCGCGCACAGCTGGGGGACAGGCACAGCTTGCTCTGCGGCTGGGGACGTCCCCTGTTGCCACCCTCCTCCTCAGGCCACCCCCAGGAATCACCGCCCCAAGGGGGGATTTACCTTGAGGATGGTGCAGATGGCATCCAGCTCCGTCTGCCCCCGCAGAGGGTGGTCACCCATGAACTTCATCACAGCTGGGGACGACAAAGCCACACAGTGACACAGCTCACCCTGTCCCATCCCTTCCCTTCCCCAGGCACAAGCTCCGCTGGGTGTGGGCAATATTCCAGGTGCTTGGGGCAGTGGGACCAGGACATAAACCCTTCCCATCTGCTCAGCCCAGTCCTGCCCCCAGCCTCCTCCAAGGATGGGGCTGGGGATGGTTGTGGTGCGGGGGGGGACAGGGTGCTTGTGTCCCCTTGCCTACCTTGGAAAGCCTCGGTGGCCAGTTTGCTGATGCCACCATCCACAAATTCGATGAGTGACTCCTGGATGGGGATCTGGAGGAGGAGAGGGTCAGCTCCCGGTAGCAGCCAGGAGGATGGGATTGGGATTGGGGTGGCATTCAGGGTGCTTCCAAGCACACGAGGACTTTGGGAGGGACCCACAGGTGACAGCAGAGCCGGGGCACCCCGAGGCACCCTGCTTCCCTGTACCTTGGTGAAGGTCAGCATCTCCATCACATCAGGCACGTCCCTCTTTGTCCTTGTCCCGCCGGATTCCCTGGGAGAGGGAACGGGTGAGCGTGGGTCTCCCGACGGGATGGTTGGCCCCATCCCATCTCCAGGCACTCACGTGGTCCCATGCCGGGCTGCACGGAAATACCGCCGGGCGAAGGCCAGCATGGGGCAGGTCCCCACGCCGGCCCCGAGCCGCTCGCTGCCATCTCCCCCCAGACCCTCCACAGAGGCGGTGCTGGTGGGGGACACCTGCAGAGAGGGACGGTGGGTGTCGGGCACAGCCAACACCATGCCGGCAACAGCCCTGGGCCAGCACCCACCTCGGTTTTGCGGTCCAGCTCCTGGGCAACAGCGGTGGAGGCCACGGCCACAGCCACGGCTGCTGAAGATGCCACCTTGCCCTGCTTGTCCCTGGGCTCCTCTTTCCTCTCCGCTGGCAGGTGGACGAAGTCAGGGGCTGCGACGGGCTGGACGTACTCGGTAGGGAAGAGCCCCGACCTGCCATGGATGGCCCCGAACTTCCAGCCTGCACCGGGCAGATGGTGGGGATGGCCTCAGGATGGCAGCACTGGGGGTGACACCCCCAAAAAGCCTCTTTCCAGGGGGGGCTGGCTGCGGGTTTTGGCTGGAAACAGCTACAGTTTGGCATTGCTCAAGGTAATGGCACAGACCAGAGGCCACTAAGCCCATCCCTCAGGGACGTGAGGCAGCACTCGGTGACACCCAGGGTGGGAACTGCAGGGGAGCATCCCCCTGCATCAGGCAGGTGTCAAGAAGACCCCAGACCATCCTGCTTGGGATCCTGCCCCGCGCCCCAGCCCCAGGAGGGGACGCAGCTCAGGGCAGTGTATGAGTACTGGGGACATGCACAGGGACATCATGGCACCCACCAAAATCCTGGGTGCCCGTCTTCAGCTCCTCCAGGTACATCACCTTCTTGCGGACCACGCAGCCATAGTAGTGGTCTGCAGGGACACCACGGGGACACAGGGTGTCACAGGATGCGAGACCATGGCATGGCCACCTCCAGGACCAGTGAAGCCACCCCATGCCCCTCATTGAGGGTATTTTGGCATGGGGGGCTGTGAGGGGCCACTCACCTCTCTCGGGGCGTTCCAGTGGCTGCAGGTGGATGATGTCCCCTTTGTGGAAGCTGAGCTGGCGCCCGTCCTCCGGGCTGTAGTTCCTCACGGCCACCACATACTGGGAATCCTGGGCACGGGGGGGGGGTGGGGGGGTGGCACAGCCCGTGCATGCAAGCACACCCACGCACACCCACACACACCCAGCACAGGGGCTTCAATCACCCATGGCTGCAGGGCCACCCCAGGGTGCTCCCCTCAGCTATGGTCCCATTTGCAGGGTGCCCTCTGCTGCCCACCCCGGCCCCCCAAACACAGGCACAACAGGCAGGGCTCAGCCCCCAGGGCATGCCCTCAGCTGACACACCCCCCCCTCCAAGCCCCGGGGTACCCCCCACCTTCCTGAGCTCCGTGATGAAGTGGTCAACCATGACTTTGACCTGGGGAGCTTTGGGGGAGAAGAGGATGAGCTTCTCGCTGCGCAGGTTGAACTCCAGCATGTTCCTGGACGGGGTGGTGACGAACAGCACGTCGGCGTAGCTGGGGCAGGGCGAGGGGAGGCTGAAACACCCGGCACCCACAGCACCCATCCCACCCACCCACCCCGGCTCCTCGCCCCTACCCGTACGTCCGCAGCACCCGCAGCTGCTCCCCGGGGACGTTGGTGCCCTTCACCAGCCGCAGCAGCTTGATGCCGGCGTGGGACACGGCCAGGATCTGCACACCTGTCCCCACGCTGCCCTGGGGGGGGGGGGCAGGACGCTGCCCTCAGCCCGGGGGCACAAGGCTGCAGTGCCCCCAACACCGACCCACCCCGAGGCCAGACCCTCACCGTGGCCGGGAAGAGGCGTGAGAAATACACCTCACAGCCATCGCGGGCTGCGGCGATGATCTCCCTCTTGACGCTCTCGGTGGCCACGGGGCTGAAGGAGTCCAGCTTGTTTTCCGCTGCAGGGAGTGAGTGGTGAGTGTCCCACCCCCCCCCCCCATCCGGATGCAGGGTTCAAGGGGAGAGGGGGGGATGCTCATTCCCTTCCCCAGCCTTGCAGGACGGTGATAGAGAGGCAGATGTGCCCCCCTCATCCTCCATCCTGGGCACTCCCTAATGCAGCAATCCTGGCTGAGACCTGACACAACTCATCACTTTGTGGAGCACTGTATCACAGAGGACTCATTGTGTTTGGAGGTAAAACTCCCCCAGCTTTAAGCAGAGCTGGTTGTGACCTGGAGATACCCAGGAGATGGGGATGTGCACCAGAATGGCTGGGTGTGAGAGATGCCTGGGTTTGGGTTCCCCTCGCCCAGGGTGTGAGCCCCCCCAGCCTGGGAGCAGCGGGATGCAGGGGTGTGGGCAAGGAATACCGAAGAGGGATTTCAAGCGGAGCCGCTCCTCCTGGCTGATCCGGATGCAGGTGTCGGAGAGTGTGTCGTTGAAGATCTGGGGACAGGGGGTGAGGACCAGCAGGGTCATACAGGGGGAGCGGTGTGCCTCCCCCCCAACCCCTCTGCTCTGCACAGTCCCCTGTGGCTTGGGGCAGCCAAGGTGAGGGGATACCCCAGTTCCCAGGGACCCCTGGAGGGGCTTTAGGGCCAGTTTGGCTCCTCACCTGCCGGAAGATGAGGTCGAGCAGCAGCGGGTTGTTGATACTGTCCTTGGGGTAGAAAACCTGCCAGGAGGTAGACCAGCACAGCATCACTGGTATCGCCCACCCCACAGGGGCTGGGGCTTGACAAAAAGCCCCCTTTATCCCCCCAGCACTGTGACACCAGCCTGTCGTTCACCCCCCAATCCCCACACCTCCTTGCGGATGTATATTTTCCAGGGCACGTTGTGGTAGGTGTAGAAGTCCTCGCTGCAGCTCCGGTGCAGCTGGGTCTGGACCTGCTGCCCCTCGGATGGGAGCTCCCGCGAGACGGAGACTGTGAAGGGATGGAAAACCCTTGCACATCCCTGGAGGAGGGGGGGGACGACACCACTAACAGCCCCTCTGCTCCTGGGGAAACTGAGGCACGGAGCCCAGCTGTGGGGTGGGGAGGGTTTAGCCAGGCACAGGGGTTATCCCATGAGGATGCTGTGGAGCTGGACCCACGTCCAGCTGTATTAGGCATCACCTGGTGCCACCAGGGAGGAATGAGGTGCCCCACTCTGCCCTAGACCCCCCAAGGTGCCCTGGCGATACCTGGGGGCCGGCTGGCCACCGGACGCCCCGATGGCGTTCGCAGTGGGTACCTGCCGCTGGTGACCGGCTTCACCGTGGCCACCACCTCCCTGGGGCCCTGCAAGGCAGAGAGCAGGCTGCAGTCAGGGTCGGTGGCTCCCCCTGCCCCATATGGGGGACACGGGGGCAGCCGCATTCCCTACCACAGCCGCTGGCACCCGGGCTGCCGAGAGCTGCTCCTTCAGGATCTGCATGGCTTCCTCATGGGGGTCCAGCTTCTTCCCAAAGAGCTTGCTGTGGAGACAACACCTCAAATTGCCTGTATCTGGCATCACCTGTGCCTGGAATCACCTGCACCCCAGCATCGCCTGCACCCCAGTATCACCTGTGCCTGGAATCACCTGCATCCCAGCATCACGTGCACCCCAGTTTCACCTGCACCCTGACATTGCCTGCACCCCATCAGGAGAAGCCCCGGTGGGTACCTGGGGGGCTGGGAGCCGCGCGGGGCTGGCTGGCACTGCCGGATGATGTTGCGGATGTCGTGCGTGGGCCGTGGGAAGTGCTCCGAGTTGAGCCGGGAATGCCGCACCAGGTCACCCGGCCAGCGCCGGCCCACGGGTGCTGCGGGGCCAAGCAGGTGGCTCAGGTTGGTGGGGATGGACATCACCCTCACGCCTGGGACCACGAGTTCCCATTGCCCCCCTCATTGCACTGGGACCACTTACCAGCTTT
This sequence comes from Gallinago undulata, assembly GCA_026546715.1. NCBI lineage: Eukaryota > Metazoa > Chordata > Aves > Charadriiformes > Scolopacidae > Gallinago > Gallinago undulata. The sequence continues at coordinate 5,186,794 of JAOTQQ010000071.1, read as the reverse complement.
CTGCGAGTAGGGCCGGGGCTGTGGGGCACAGACTGGTGTCCCCTCCGCTGCTCTGCCCTATAAGGGACACTGCCATGAGGATCCAGCATCCCCCCCAGCTGTCTCCATCCCTGGGAAGCTGCCCAGGAGAGCTGTCCCATAGCGGAGGTTGGGCAGGGCTTGACTTCTCCCAGCCCCCCCAGCCCTGCCCCACTGACCAGGGGTCCAGGTGGCTGGTTGGCATCTGCCCGGTGCTGCGAGGATGGAGCTGGCTCCGGGCCTGTGACAGCAAAGGAGGAGAGCTCAAATGTGGGGTGCTGGGTGCAGGGATGTCCCCCGCACCAGGGACTGGGTGGGGAAACTGAGGCAGGGAGCTGGGTCGGGATGCAGGAGCACTTCGGGTGCTCACCCCTCGGTTGACGTGTCTCCACGGGCACTGGGGGTCCTCTCCGCTCAGCGCCACCGCTGTCCCCCCCTCCTGTGCCACCTCCTCCCTTCATCCTCTGTGAGACAGCGGCTGGCTTCTCCAGCTCCTGGGGGCCAGGCGTCAGGGGACAGAGACTAAGCCACCTGCACCTCCAAAATGCTGGACCCTCTCTGCCTTGGGCAGGGGGATACCCCTCTCACCCCATTGCCGTAGGAGAGCACGGGGTCAAAGAGACTGTCCAGGTACCGGTCCAGACCCTTCTGGCTCCGGGGCTCCCCAAATTCCCCATCTGTTGGGTGATGAGGAGGGATGAGCCACCAGTGGCAGGGCTGCACTGGCACGGCAGAGCTTTACCAGCACAGCCCCACCAGCAGCTCTGGGGGGGGGCATGGGAGAAGATGCCCTACCATGGGTGGGGTACACCTCCATGGATGGCAGCGTGGGGGCTTTCACGGCTGGAGGAGGAGGGACTTCATCCAAATCCAAGCCGTGTCCCAGCACCCTGCAGGGAGGGAGGATGTGCTCATCCCACACCCACTGGGTGGCAGACCCCTACCCAGGACCCCGACCCACGCCTCCGCCAGCGCCCATCCAGCCCAGCGTCAGCATTTCCCCACTAGCCCCCCATGGTGGGGGACCCATCCCTGCCCGGGTACCTACACCCGGCTGTCCCCGCCACGGCTCTCGGCCCCCTCCCATGCGATGAGGAAGCAGGACTTCTGCTTGGGGAAGCCCCGGAGCAGCTCAAGGTCAGAGATGAGGTCCAGGACATAGTCGTGGCCGGCCAGCTCAGCCCACTGGGCACCTGCCTTCATGGCCACGGACCAGCCACGCCAGCCCTCCACCAGGCCCCTGCCAACAGGAGGACGTCGGGGATGGTGATGGGCTGCCAGCAGTGCCCTGGCTCCATGGGGACACTCTGCCCACAAGGTGGGCATTCCACATCCTGAGGTCACCCGAAGTAGCCCCCAGGGCGATGCTGTGCCCCGAGCTTGCCCCGCTGGCTGGGGAGGTGCCAAACTGGCAGGTACCTGTACTTCAGGACATCCCCTGCCAGGTCCTCGCCCGTGCTCCAGGAGTGGATGGGGCAGGAGAACTGGTCGCCTGGGGAGGGATGGGCGGTGAGCAGGTCCCGCCGGTCACCTCCTGCCCGTGACGGTAGCAAGGTGGTCAAGCGGGGACCGACCCTCCCCACCGCCCCGTCCCCAGCCCTGCGCCGCCCCGCACCGTTGAAGCAGTGGAGGTCGAGCGCCATGCTGGCTTGCTGCCGGTTCGCCGTCCACTCCAGCAGCGAGGGCGGGAAGGCGCGGGCGGCCTCGGCACCCAGCTGCGACCGCGCCATGGCGTGCATCAGCTTGCGCTGGCACACCGGCTTGTAGCCAGCAAAGGCATAGTCAGAGACAAACCTGCAGGGAAGGGAAGAGGCTGCAGGAGGGACCTGGGCAGCATCCCCAGACGTGTGTGCCAGGCTGGCCCAGGGGACCACGGAGGGACTAAGAGCTGGTCCAGGCTGGCCAGAGGCATCCTGGAGGCACCTCAGCCTGGCCTCGGGTCTACAGAGGGACCTGAGAGCATCCCTAGAGGGATCTGGGCAGTGTCCCTGGCCGTGTGTGCCAGGCTGGCCCCAGGGACCATGAATGGATCTCAGAGCATCCCTATAGAGATTTGGGCAGTGTCCCTGGAGATATGTGCCAGGCTGGCCCCAGGGGTCCTGGGGGAATCTGAGCACAATCCCTGGCCATGTGTGCCAGGCTGGCCCCAAGGACCATGGAGACACCTTAGAGCATCCCCAGTGGGACCCGGGTAGCATCCCTGGGCACATATGGCCCAAAGGATCTTGGAGGGACCTGGTAGGATCTGGGCAGCATGTGCCAGGCCGGTCTGGAGAGCCTCTGGAGAGACCTAACAGTGTCCCCAGACATGAGTACCAGGCTATCCCCCAGGGTCCCAGCCAGCCTCAGTCCCCATCCCCGTCCCCAGCCCTGGCTCACTTGAGAAGGTACTTGTCGAAGGCGGCGGAGGGGGGAAAGGCACTGAGGCAGGCGGCCAACAGCAGCCAGCCCCGCTCCTCGTTGTTGACGTTGGTGTTACGCCAGACCTGGTTGGCAGCTTGTGCCAGGAGCTCGTCCCGCAGCCCTGGTACCGACAGCCCCTTCTGCACGATGTAGTTGCCGAAGAGGGTCTCCTGTGGGCCGCCCAGCCCCGGGTCCCCCATGAACCGCAGGATCTGCCACGGGGACAATGAGGTCCTCCCTCTGGTCTCAGGCAGGGAGTGGGCAGGGGACTGTGATGCCAGATCCTGCACCTTCCCACCTACCAGCTGGAAGAGGCTGAGAGCCTCATGGCACAGATCCTCATCCAGCCGGGTGAGGGGGGCTGCCAGCGGGGCCGTCAGCATCCCAAACGCTGGCTCCTGCGGTGACACCCGCACCCATGGCTACCCAGGCCCTGGGGACAGCCCCAAACTTTGGGGGGACAGCCCCATGGCCCTGAGCATAGCATTGATGCTGGATGGGGGCTATGGGGCTGCAAAGGGGCTGGGCCACAGGATGGGGCTGGCAGCTTCCTGGCAGCGGGTCAGGGATGGGCTCAGGCTGCGCTGGCAGCACCAGAGATGCCAGCACCTCGGAGAGGCTGAGAGCAGGATCTGGCCCTGGCTCTGTTGTTTGGGATGCCAGGGACTAGGAAACATGAGGCAAAAATAGGGCTCGTGGAGGAGAAAGGGGGCAAAGCGACCGGAGATGGGGCCGGGGTCCCGGGAGCAAAGCAACCTGGTCTCCCACCCCAGCGTTTCCGAATCCGCCCCGCGCCGGGCATCCAGGAGGGCTCGGTGGGTTTCTCTCCGATAACATCAGCGGGGTCCCCCTGGGCTCTGGGGACGACAGGAACCCAAGGGGAGGGAAGGAGGCGGCAGCCGGCTCCCCGCAGCACCGCAGCCGCCCCGGATCTGGCCCCTTCTCACACCCCGTGGCATCCCCGGGGGCCGAAGCCGGGGCAGAGCCCGGTGGGATGGTGCGGGGAGCCGCCGGGCAGAGCCGCCGTGGGGACCCTGAACCTAACTGCTCAGCCACGACCAGGGCGCCGAGGACTCCCCGAAAGCTGGCTGCCTGCTGGGGCAGGCTCCCCGCCACCGGGCCACGGCGCCCACCTTACCTGGAAGTGGCCCCGCACGTACTTGGCCATGGGGTAGTCATTGATGTCGAGCGGGAGGGTGAGCTTGGAGTCGGGCTTCAGCGCTGGTGGTGGCACCAGGACCACACAGCCAGCATTCACCTCCCGGGAGGCTACGGCACAGCGGGAAGCTATGGCATGGCCACGGAGATGGGGACAAGGGGCTGGGAATGGTGCCAGTGGTGGTGCGGGACCCACTCACCTGCGGCAGCTTCCAGCAGCCCCATCAGCTCTGCTGGGATCTCCAGGTGGGTGACGTCCACCACCTCCCTCCTTGTCAGTTCCTGCCAGCCCAACAGAGGGATATACCCACTCACCACGCTGCTCCTTGACCCAGCACCCATGGGTGACCTGGCCAGCAGTGTGGGGATGGGCGAGCACATGGCAAGGAGGAAGTCAAAGCAATATGGGTTGCACAGACATCACACACGGACGTTCCCCCCACTGATGCATGCCACGTGTCCCATTACCTGCTTCATCCTCTCCCTCTCCTCCTCTGCCCGCCGGCGGGCATCCTCCTTCCTCTGAAAGCAGAGCAGCCACACTGAGCCCCCACCAGCACGGAGGGATACCCAGAGGCAGCGGGACCCCCACTACGGTGCCATTGCCCCTCAGAATCACCAGACTTTCACCCCAAAGAGGCATTGCCCATGCCCCATAGGGCATGGAGGATGGGATGGGATCTGGTGGGCCTCAGGATCTGGGGATGCCACCGTTCCCTCTCCAAACCCACCACTGAGCATGCAGCAGGATGGGAGCTGGTGCCTGGGACCCCCCGAGATATGTCAGCCCCCACCTCACCTTGAGGTACCGCCGACGGTTCACGTAGATGTGCACCAGCGACCGGAACTTGATGAGGGTATGCCGCATGCGCCGGTACCGCTGCCTGCAGGAGGGCACCCGTCACGTTCTGCCACCCACCAGCACCCACCCGCCGTCCCCCCGGGACCCTCACCTGGCCAGGTAGCCCCGCGCCCGGCTCTGCAGGAGGACGATCTTTCGACGGAGGGAGCGGAAGCGCTTCTTGATGAAGAAGGTGCGAGCGTAGCGCTGGAGCGTGAGGGCGGCCAGGTGATGGGCACGGGTTCTCTTGCTCTCCAGCGCCTGGTACAGCTGCTCCTTAAGGAAGAGCTGGGAGGGGGGGGGTGATGTCATGAGTCCCCCACCTCGGCCGCCTTCCCCAGGGCATCACCAGAGCCGAGACTGGGATGGTACCTTGGTGACACCGACGTAGTACATGCTGGGGTTGACGGGGCAGAGGTTCCTCAGCATCTCCACGCAGTTGGCCCCATTGGGAATGACGTTGGACCACATGTCGACGAGGCACCGGTACCTGGGCAAGTCCACAACACCATCACCATGAGGGACTCTACCAGGACACCGCACAGACCATCCCCATGGTGATAAGCACCATGCCTGGGAAAGCAGCTCCTCCTGGTGCTGTGCATCACAGCGGGGGGCTCCCAGCTGGGAAGGTCCCTAGGCCAAGCACCGCCCCACAAAATACCCACAAAGTTTGTGGTGTCCCCTCGCTGGGATGGTGGTACCCAACCCGCACCCCCCAGTCACCTGTCAATGAAGACGAGGAAGGGGATACGGATGGGGAAGCCCTCTTTGCGGATGCGGATGGTCTCCAGGATCCCCGAGTACCGCAGCTGGCTGCTGACGACGTCAGCCTCGAAGAGCCCCGGCTCCTGGGGGTGGGATGGGGAGAAGCCTCGGTGGCCATGCAGGCAGACCCCTGCCCACCATGCTCCCGCTGCACACCCCGTGCTGGTGAGGGCTGGCAGCATCGGCATCTCACCTTCTTGTTGTTGGGTTTGAGGCAGCGCACAAAGAAAGGGTTGCACCTGCATTGGAGAGACCCCATCAGCAAGGGGGTACAGGGGACAAAGCCAGCCTGGCCACCCCAGGCTCAGGTCTGGCTGTCACCTTGCTCCCAGAGCATGGTGTGGCTGCCTGCCCTGCCCACCCTAACCTCTCCATCTTCTCCACCAGCTCCAGGAGTGACTGCTGGAACCGGGCGGCCACAGTGGGGGCCTTGTACCTCCGTGTCCTGGTGCTGCTCCTCCTGATTAGGCTCCTCTGCCGGGCCATCACCTGGGCATGGCCGAAGAAGAGGTTGGCCACCACCTTGGGGAGATGGGAAGGGTTAGGGAGGAGGAAGGTGGCCAGGATGGTGCAAGCTCTCCTGACTCCCCAGCCCAGCCACTGCCTTCTTGTCTGGCCCCAAGTGAGTTGCATCCCCTATTTGTGGCTGGGTTTCCCAGATGGGGATGGAGAAGCACAAGAGCAACCTGTATGCCCATCTGTGCCCATGTTTGAGGGGTCAAAGCACAGAAGACCCAGTGGAAAGAGGGCACAGGGCAGAGCTGGAGGCATCCTCTGCTCCTGGTCCCCCTGGGCTTCACTAGCCACAGGGGCACAGGCTTGGGGACATGAAAAATGGTGTGTATGGAAGGGGGTTACCCATGCCCCATGTCCCTCCAGCACTGCAGAGCCAGGGCCAGGCAGGGTCCTACCTTGGTCCTACTGCTGATGAACAGGTCCAGCACATCCTGACGGACCTGGTCATAGTTTTTGTCCAAAAACTTGTGAACCTGGCAAAGAGCAAAACCTCATGGTGAGGAGAAGGGAAGGAGAACCAGGTGGTGCCCCCAGCCAGACCCCTTGGGCTGCCCCTCACCCCCTGCTGTGGGATCAACCCCATAAACCTCCTCTTTAAACTTCTCACTGGACATCCCACTGCCACACACCTGGTAGGTCACTTTCCCCGCGTAGTGCTTGATGGTGAACTCGGGCAGCGGCATCTTCGGCTTGGTGTACAGTGGATTCATCCCGTGGTGGTAGTGACACTTCTGGAGGAAGGTGTGGTCAGTGGCCTGGGGACAGACACAGGGGTGAGACATGGCTTGGGCTGTTCAGCAGTCTTGGGGAAGTAGGCACCAGGATGGGGAGGCCTGGACAACAGCCAGACCCCACTCTCAGCTCTGCCACCAAGCAACTGCAAAGACATGGGCATCTGCTGCTCTGTGCCTCAGTTTCCCCCATTGGCAGAGAGGGTACAACCACCCTTCCCTCTTTTATAGGGCAGATGGGAGGGGTTTTTCAGTAATTTCTGCAAAAGCAAGTCCTCTGGGAGAAGTTTCTCCAGTGGCACAGACCTGGAACCTCTCAAGGCTTGTCCAGCCCGCGTAAACCCAGAAGGTCTCACAGGTTCTCCAGGACTGCCCAGGAGCAGAGCAGCCCTGGGCCATGGTGTCACCCTGGGCACAGTGGCCACCTGGTGTTGCCGTCCTTGCAACTGGGCAGCCCCTTACCTGGGGGAAGCAACTCTGGTCATCGAGGATCCGTAGGATGCCATAGGGCTTCTGGGAGATGAGGTCAATGCAGGGCTGGTTGTCACTGAAGGGGATCTCTTTCCACTCAATCTGCTCCCGGATATACTCCTCCTGCAGGGCCAGCACTCAGTCAGCCTCATGCCCCTGGCCCCATGGTGATACGTGGCATAGGCCAGAGCCCAGCACCACTTGCTGGCCCACCTGCTCCTCCTGGAAGACGATCTTGTTGAAGAAGAACTGCAGGTACTCGTTAGCGTAGTTGATGCACAATTGCTCGAAGCTGTTGAAGTTGAGGTCCTGCAAGAAGGAAGGTCAAGAGCACCTGAGATCCCACAGCCTTGGGGCTCGTGGCCTGGGGATGGAGCCAGGATGGATCATGCTCACCTCAAAGCCGTAGATGTCCAGGATGGCGATGGAGAGGGCCTCCTGCCGCGGGTACACCCGCTTATTGATGCGGTCCGTGAGCCAGCCGAAGAGCAGGGAGTAGAGAGTCTTGGCAATGGCATCCCTGGGGAGAGGGACAGATGAGCAGAGCGCTGGAGCTCTGGTATGACATGGCATGGCAACCATCCCACCACCGTGGCCACCAGTCACCACACCCTCACTTTGTGCATAGGGCAGCCCTGGAGGTTGCAGTTTTAATCACCGGAGAGCCTAATTGCACTGGGGGACTCGACTATCCCCTTTCTCAGCCTGGCATATCATCTCCCACCCTGTCCCCAGGGGCCAGACACCCCCCATGTCCCCACACAGCACAGTCCCCCCCTCCCTCTACCTGGCATCTACGGCACTTTCGACAGTCAAGGGGGTAAAAATCTTCTCCCGCTGCGTTTCCTGGTTGGGGTGCACAAAACCAACATCATGACAGAGTTTTAGCAACACCAGTCGTGGTCCCCAGGGACACACACACACACCCCACCAGTGTCCCCATCCTGCACTCACCGTCACCTTGAAGGTGATGGCTTTCTGCAGGCCCTCAGGGGACACCTGCAGCAGCTCAGCCACCGTCCGGATCTCCGTGGCACTCACCACCGTGGCAACCTCCTGGCAGTCAGTCTGTGGGACACGGTGAGGTGATGGGATGCAGTGACACCCCACACACACACCTTCCCCACATCCCAAATGGGGCCCAAGGAGCGCAGCTTGGCTCCCCTTGGGCTACCTCGTATTTTTCAAAGTAGACGTTGCCCAGGTGGAGGACGGAGGAGAGGATGCGGAAGATGCTGTTCTGCTCCTCCACGCTGAAGCTCAGCACCTCCATGGTGTTGAGCAGCCGACGGAAATCCTCCGCGTCATCCTTGCCGGGGATCTCGCAGTTCCCACCCTGGCACGGACCCCTCGGTGCCATCAGGGGGTCCCGAAGACAGCACCCAGGGGTGGGGGTTGGGAGTGACACCCTGCCCTGAGCACCCTCCCCATCCAGGAGGACTCAGGAACCCACCGGCACCCCAAGCTTGGCCAGCCCCCCCAAAAATCGGGTGGAGGGGTGGGGGTCAGGCAGGGGGCACGCTACCTGGTTCAGGTAGTAGTAGGTCTCTGCACCCTGCAGGCAGTACCGCTGCCGCTGCTGGGTGGGCAGCCCTGCCAGCATCTCATAGAAGATGTGGTAGTTGCGCTCGCTCTTGGCCTGAGGAGAAGAGGACCATTCTGGGGTAGGGGCTTGGGGGGGGAATGATGGGGAGGGGGTAGAGCCAGGGACCCCTTCGCCACCCACCTGGAAGACCACACGGGACTTCTCCAGCAGGTACTGGGAGGTTATGGCACCGCAGATCAAGCCGCTGCAGGGGTGAGAGCGGGCACCCGGCTGGCAACCTCAGCGTGGAGGGACCATGTCCCCGCTGCTGGTGCCCACCCACATCCCGATGCTCCCCCAGCACATGGTGAGGGTCAGTACCAGTCCCCAGCTGCCCCCCACTGGGATCTGTGGGCAAGGAGAGTTGCCCATACCAGGGTCATGAGTGAGGGATAGAGCCACTGCACCCTGGGGTGAAATCGGGCACTGCCCCCTTGTTGGGATTAGTGGGGCTGAGCAGGATGGAACCAGCCATGGGGACAGGGATGGGGACAGGGAGGGGGCAGGGTGCCAGCCCAAGGTACAGCATCCCTGCCCCTATCCGCGGAACAGCAAACGCTGCCTGTTTTCAGGCGACATCACCTTTCTCCCACCGAGGCTTGTCCCCAAAAGCATCCCTGTGTGCGTCCCAGCCCAGAGCTGAGGAGCAGGGGGGGGTCACAGGGTCTGGAGCAGGCCACGTGGGAGTGTTGCTCAGCATTACTTACTCCTCCAGAAAGATCTCCACAAACTTCCCAAACCTGCTGGAATTGTCATTCCTCACGGTTTTGGCGTTGCCGAAGGATTCCAGCAAGGGGGTCGCCTCCAGGATCTGCCATGATAATGGGGAGAGCCAAGGGGTCAGCCCAGGCACCCCAATACACCACATGCTGTCCCCATGGCTACCCTCCCTGCCACCTCTTGCACTGTGCAGATGCCCACGGGTGCCAGAATTCAAGGTATGCACCATGGCTGGGCTGCACAAGGATGCAGGAGAGCAAAAGGACCCCATGTAGATGGATGCACAGAGCTCCTGCTGTCCATCCCTGCCATCCCCCCACCGCTGGGGTGACATGGCAGAGATGCCACCACGACGCTCAGTCCCTTTGAACTGTCCCAGCCCATGTGTCCCCCCCGGTTACCTCTATCTGCCGTGGTCCAGATGGAAGCGTGGGGACAAGGAGAGAGCAGCAGAGCCATGAGCAATGGGTCGAGGAGAACACAGAGAAGTGGGACAGGGGGATGGGGGCAGGGATGTCCCCAGGGTAGCACCCTACCTGCGGGGTAGTGCTGCGTTTCTGGCTGACGGCTGCCAGGTAGCGCAGGATCAGCTTGGTGGCTTCGGTCTTCCCCGAGCCGCTCTCCCCACTGAAACGCAGAGAAGGGGCACAGCCAGGGCCATCACCAGCTGAGCAGGGAGCCAGAGGGGTGTGCCCACCCCGAAACCACCCAGCACCCCAAACCCAGCAGCACCCATTGGCCCCGGGGAAGGGTCAGGCTGACAGCATCATCCTGCAACCGTTAATTATGGCAGCGCTGATGAGAGGCCATCCCGGGGGGGCTGTGCTGGGGAACAGCCGTGTCCCACCTGATGACGATACACTGGTTGTGTTTGGCATCCATCACTTTGGAGTAGGCGACGTTCGCAATGGCAAAGAGGTGCCTGGGGAGGGGAAGGAAAGCAGAGGTGGGGGGTGCAGTGCCACCTCATCCCAGCATGGGGACCCCCACTGCACCCCAAGCATCCCCACGCATGGACACAGCCGCTCCAGCACCCTGCAACCAAGGGTCCTCGGAGCGCTGGGACCACCCAGCCTGAAGCCTGCTGTTAAGGGGGGGGTTAAGGTGTGGGTAGGGGTGCCCTTGTCCCCACAGGGTGTCTGGGGACACCCAGGTACTCACGGTGGGTTCTCGCCCAGCGCTCTGCCTTCGTACTGCAGCACCTGCTCTGTCCCGTAGATGTTGTAGAGCCGATAGGGGTTCACCGACACCAGGATGCTGCCAATGTAGGTCTGTGGGAGAGTGAGGTTTGGGGCTACCAGGGCTTGGAGAGCAATGACCCCCCTGGAGAACCCACACCCAAGGTCTTCAGGGGACACTGTGTGCCTCTAAGCTTACGTAGATGAGCTGCCGTTCGAACCGTGTCCGGATATTGCTCAGCACCGCAGCCTCCTGGAGGTCCCTAGTGTGAAGCAGAGGCTGAGTTAGGGGTGGTGATGGAACAGGAGGTGTCTGCTGCCAGGCAGCATGTCCCCAGTGTCCCCAGGCCCAGGAGGCTGGAGTAGACCCTGTGTTGGGGTGGGGAGCAGTAGGAGCTGTGGGGTGCATGGCGGGGGGTGTTTACAGCTCTGTTGGCTCCTGTGGTGTGGGGTCACAACATGTGGAGAAGGGGATGGGGACACTCACTCCAGCTGGGTCATGTCCTCCAGCCCGTCCTCTTCCTGAGCCTCCTGGTACCGCACGATGGGCAGGCTGCACAGCGACTGCATCTGCATGGAGCAACCCAGGCCAGCTCCATCACAGCAGGGTTGTGCCAACCCCCTTCGGAGTCCCACCCTGTCACTGCCACCATCCCAAACCCACCATCTGTGACCCAAAACCATAAAGCCTGCAGCCAAAAATGGCAGGGTCAGCAGCAAGCATCCCACAGCACCGAAACAGGTCCCCCAACAAGAGTGTCGCATGTTGAGGGAGAGCAGCAGCAGCACTGGAAATGGGGACACGGGGACACCAAGGCATGTCCCAAGAAAGGCTGTTCCTGGTGAGCCCTGGTGCCACTCACCATGGGCAGGCAGGAACAGGCAGAGGCGGCTGTGCCACCCCCACCGCAACACCCCACGGTTCTCCCAAACCCCCACGGGAGCTGCAAAGTGCGGGTGATGGAGACCCCCAGGCTAGGTGGCACCTCCAGGGGAGATGATGGATGGGGGCTGCGGTGGTGGCTGAGCCGTGGGGCTGGGGGCTGCTCCCCGTGGCCACGTGGGGCAGGTGGCACACAGGAGACCACGCTGGCGGCCAGCCAGGTGACAGGCAGAAAGCGGACACCCGCCGGGTCAGCGTGTCACCTGCACCTGTCCCAGCCGGGGATCAGGTCTCAGCATTTCCATACGTAAGAGTCAAGTGTCCCCAAGGGGGCCATGCACAGGGGGGGGAAACACACACAATGTGGGCAATGACCACCCCCTCTCCAGCCTGGTCCCCCATAGCAGGACCCCTACCAGCAACCAGCCTCCCTGTAGCCCCCAATCCTGGCCACTGCAACCCCTCTGGCTCTGGTGGCTTCATGCCCCAGTGAGCTGGTAGCCATCTCAACATCCCACCCCGGGTCCCTCCAGCTGCCGGCTTGCCCCCAGGCCCGTCTCTGTCCCACCCACGGTGGGCTCCCCACCGGTGTTACCTTGCTGCGCCAGGGCTGCTTGGTGGCCAGGTAGCCGGCCGCCCAGGGGTGCCTGTCCCTCCAGCCACCCGCCGGCGAGCGCTGGCTCAGGTACCGGGCGATGTCGGCTCCCCGCTGGCTCGCCCACCGGCGGCCGCGCTGGCTGGGCTGCCGGGGGAGACCCTGCTCGGCCGTCCAGGCGTCGGGCATCTCCCGCACCCGCACGACGTGCTGCGTGGACCAGTGCTGCTTGTACATGCGGGAGGCCCGGCGGAAGGAGCCCAACCTCTGCACCTGCGGCGTCACCACCGCGTAGCGCCCCGCACCCTCCTCCCCGGCCGCCCCGTCGCCCTCCATGCCCTCCACCGGCCCCGGGGTACGGGCACCGTGGCGGAGGGCGGCCGGTGAGCCGGGGGCTCGGCCGTGGGGTGCCGGGAAAGCAGCGCGACGCTGGGGCGAGGGGCTGCGGTCCCCACGCTGTGAGGAGGGGGTGACAGGGCGGCCAGTGTCGGGCCATGCCCGGTGACCTGCCGGTGGGCTCGGTGACCTGCGGGTGCTCCCGTCCCGCCGGGATGGGCGCTGGGGCAAGGAGGGCAAGCGGGAGGAGGGACGGCGGGTGGGTGGTGAGGATGGAGGGGCTTCAGTGGGGGCCATGCTCTCCATGAGCAGCGATGCCAGGGATTGCCCCACCGAGCGCCCTGGGGAGGGGGTGCGGGCCCCCACTTCAGCCGGAGTTGGCCTCGCCGTGGGGGAGCGGGGGGCCATCCCGGCAAGGGGCTGCCCGATGCGCTGGATGAAGGTTTTGGGGGTGCTGGGAGCAGGGCTGGGAGGTGGGGGCACCCCGGCGATCCCCCGTGTGGGACCTTGCCAGGGGGGCAGATCTGCATCCCAGGAGGGGCCGGGGGGGCTGAGGCGGCGGCTGCCGGGGCGAGAGGTCGGTGCCAGGAAAGGGGTCCTCTGCAGCGGCTTCACTGCCTTGGTGGGGGGCTCGGGAAGCCGGGGCCAGGCTTGTGGGAGTGGCAGCCCGGGGGGGCTGCTCCGCCGCGACGGCCGTGGGGACAGAGGTCTCCCCGACCCCACTATGGGGACCCCCAAATGCCTCCCCCCGGCTGGCCCCGGTGAGCGGGGGGCAGTGGGTGGTGGGGCAGGGGGCTCGGGGCCGAACCGCCGGAGGCTGGCCCCGAGGGAGGGGGATCGCCTTGGCCCCTCGCCCTGCACGCTGCCCGGGGGCTGCCGGGCCGGTGGCGGTGATGGGGAGCGCCCAGGGTTGGCGAAGGGGTTACGGAGGGACAGCCGCCGCACAGCCCCCACCTCTCGGGGAGGGGGCTGTCCCCAGGGCCCCGCCGTTGGGGAAGGGTCCCTGGCCGAAAATGATCGCACTGGGGGGTCCCGGCCCCCCGAGCTGGCACTCTCCATCCCTGCCTGCCTGCGGCTGGAGCCTCTGTAGGAGGGCTGGGGGTTGCGGGGGTTCCGAAGTCCCCCTGCCCCCCAAGGCAGGCGGCTGGGGGGCTGCGAGAGGGAGCGCTGGAGGAATTGCCCCAGGGGGCTCCCGCACGCCCGCGCTGGTGAAACCCGGCGTCCCGGGGGTGCCGGGGGGCTGGGGGCTGCCGGTGGTGGAGGTGGCTCGTACTCATCGTAGTCATCCTCGTCACGGGCGGCAGGCAGGTGGGGGGACGGCGGGAGGGGGACGTCCAGGCGGTCCCTGCCGAAGAGCTTGACCTGTGGCCGGGGGAAGAGCCTGAATTTCCTGTTGAGGGAGAGCTTGGAGGAGAGCGTTTCCCGCATGCCCCGGAGCGAGGAGGCGCTGAGGATGGAGAAGGGATACTCCCCATCCTCCTCCTCCTCTTCCTCCCACTCCTCGGGCTCCTCGGCCTCGGCGATCTCCTCCAGGGCCAGGGCGTAGGGGTTGCAGGAGGACTGGGCGTGCGGCACCCACCCCCCCTCGCTGTACTGGATGCGATGCTCAGGGTATTCACCCCCCGGGTACCCTCTGCCGAGGGGCTCCCCAAAGTCCTCGTAGGGGTCCCCTCTGTAGCCAAAGGGCCCCGCCGCCTCCTCGCCATACTCTGGGTCGCTGCTGTAAGGGTCGTAGAGGGCCAGGGGGGACCTGCCTCCAAAGGGTCCCTCGTCCTCGAGCTCCGCGTAGCCATAGGGGTGCCCCGGTGGGTCACTCTCCTCCCAAAACCCGCCATAGAAGCCGTAGTCCTCATCCGCCTCGTAGCCAGGGTAGTCGGCATAGGGGGTTGGCACCGTGTCCTCGAAGCCGTACCCCGACGGGTAGGCTGGGTTTTGGATGTAGCCTTCCTCTTCCTCAGCATAGCCGCGCCGGGGGCCATAGGCTCCATCTTCCTCCTCAGAGTAGCCACGCCAGGGCCCATAGGCTCCATCCTCCTCAGCGTAGCCATGCCGGGGGCCGTAGGCGCCATCCTCCTCCTTGGCATAGCCGTGCCGGGTGCCATAGGGTCCGTCTTCCTTCTTGGTGTAGCTGCGGCGGGAGCCGTAGGCGCCATCCTCCTCCTTGGCGTAGCCGCGTCGGCGGCTGTAGGCTCCATCCTCCTCCTCAGCCCACCCGTAGCGTGGCACTGGCATCTCCGCGGGCGCGCGCTGGGAGCGCCGCCGGGACGGGCGCCGCACCACGCTGGCCTGCCTCTCCTGGCCGTGCCGCGCGGCACCGGGGGATGACAGCCCGCCGCCGGGGATCCGCTTCATGTTGGCCCGGTGCCTGAGGATCTCGTCTTCCGCCGGGAAGGGCAGCTTCCTGGCACCAATCCGGGTGAGCCAGGCCGCGTCGGCCGCCCGGCTGCCCCCCACCAGTCGCCCGCGCCGGGAGAGGACCTTCCTGGCCAGCCAGCCCGTGGCGGCGGCCGCCTTGCTCAACACCTGTGCCCGTGGCTTGAATTTCCTTTCCGGGCGCCGGCGGAAGAGGGACGCGCTGTCCTCGGCCACCTGCCCGCCCCGCCGCAGCAGCAGGAAGGACGGCTTGGCCAGCGGGGAGGTGCTGGCTGCCTCTTTCCTCTTCTTGCCCACACGCTTGAAGCGGACCATCAGGTTGGAGGTGGACTTGAGCACCGCCTTGTTCTTCTTCTTCTTCTTCTTCTTGGTGCTGTGCTTCTGCAGCCCCCAGAAGAAGCGGGATGTGTTCTTGAACTGCCCCTTCTTGGGCCGCCGCAGCCCCAGCTTCTTGAAGCCCAGGAAGAGTTTGGAGGTGCTGCGGAGGCTCCGCTTCGCCCGGGCCTTCGGCGCTGCTGCCACCGCAGCCTCCTCCTCCTCAGCCAGACCAGGCTCCGCGGATGCTTTGGGCTGGCCCTTGGCCTCCGCACCCTTGGCCCCTTTCTTCTTCTTGGCATTGTCAGGTGCCAGCCCCATCACCAACTTGGAGGTGCCCTTCAGGTTCTTCTTGGGCTGCACGGCCTCGCTCTCACCCTCCTCCTCTTCCGTCTCCGCCTGCACCTTCTTCCCCCGGCCCGGCTTCTTCATCCCCACCCCTTTGAGCATCCCCTTCTTCTCCTTCCCCTTCCCCTTCTTGGGTTCCTCCACAGCCGCCTCTTCCTCATCCTTCTCCTCCTTCTCCTCCTTCTCTTCCTCCACCACCTCCGTCTCCTCACTCTCCTCCGCCTTCAGCAGCTCCGTGTCCGAGGTCTCCTCCGTCTCGCTGGGTTCATCCTTCTTGCCCTTCTTGCCATCCTTCCCTTTCCCTTTGCCCCCCTTCCCTTTGGCCTCCGCATCCTTTTTGGGCTCCCCCTTCTTGCCGGCCATCCCGGTGGTGGCGGGCACTCATGCTCTGGCCCCAGTGGGGCCCTGGGAGATGATGCCCCACTCCGACACGAGGTGGCTCCTGGCACACCGTCCAGCTCCCGACCCCACAGCCTGCCCCGGGGGGGTATTTACCTGCGCCCGGCTTTGGCGAGGCACGTGCCCGTGCGTGGCTCCCTTGGCCGCTGGTGGCCCCCTGCTTGGCATGGCGCTGGGGCGGTGGGACAGCAGCCCCGGTGCAGCCCGGCGGGAGCTGCCACCTGCCTCCCGTGGCACCCGGCGAGTCGGGCAGCACGGTGCTGCCGGCTGGGCTCCGGCTGTAACCCAACCGCCGGGGCTGGCGGCGGCATGAATAATGTACGGAATGCGCCGCTCCGGCCCCGAGACTTTTCCAAAGGAGCAGGAAAGGGCCCTCACGGCGGGTGCAGGGAGCACCTGGACCCCACGGGAGCACCCCCTGGTGGGACACTGCAGGGGACGGCACAGAGCACCGTCACCACCGCAAAAGTGGCCCCTGCTACTTCCCCCCCACCTCTGAGTTCCCGGGGGAATCAGCCTCTTCCTCCGACCAACACGGAGGAGGATGAAGCACAGGGACGCAAAGCCAAATTGTGGCACCAAGAGAGAGAAGACAAGTTTGCAAAGCCCAAGGCTCTGGGAGCACGACAAAAGGGAGCACCGTGGAGGAGGAACCCCAACACCAGGCCACCCCCCGCAGCCCCACTGGGAAGCAGAGAGGAGCCAGGAGCCCGTGGGGGCACCCCCCCATGCTGGAGCAGGCAGGTTGCGGGTGCATGCGGGGTGCCACGTGTGCCCACATGCAGCTGGCGATGGGGCTCGCATGTGCCACACGTGTTCCCTGTGGGGGTGCCAGCGATGCATTTGCACACGCACGTGCCCAGACGCAGGGTGACCACATCAAATGTTAATGCCAGGGCTGGATTCCTGCGGCCGCAGGTTCATGAAAGTTTAAGCAGCGGCGGTGGGAAACTTGCTGCCCTGCGCAGATCACCTGCGGGCAGGGGCAGCACCCGCTCCATCCCTCCACAGGGTACATTTGGGGAGACCCAGAGGAGGAACAGCATCAGCATCCAGCTGTGCAGCAGCTGGGGGAACCCAAGAATCAGTAGCAGTCGCTGGACTGAACCCATTGGCCTCCCCGAGGACCAGAAAAGCCCCACAGCTGGCACCTCATGGTGCTGTTTTCTCCCCAGCCCAGTCCCTCCCTGCAGCAGTAGGGGTATCAACCATGACCTGATGGTTTTGGCCCCCTCCCTGCATTAATTCCTAGGTCAGAGACACCCTGCTGGGGTCTGCACAGAGGGAATGTCACCCCAGAGCTGCAGGGAGAGCAGAGAGACAGAGCAAGTATCAAGAGAGGGTCTATGGGGTGACACAAACATGGGATCAGGGGGAAAAAGCATCAGCAGAGCCTGAACCGTAAGGGTACCCTTGCCTGACGGGCCCCCGCCATGGCACTGGTGTGGTCCACACACAGGTCTGCCACTGCCACCATGCTGTATGGGGACGATGCAGCCTGCCCTGCCCACAGGACAGGAGCCTGACCCGCATCACCATGCCATCCCTCCTCCTGGCACGGGTGCATGGAGCGACACCTGGGCATCACGACGTGGTGGGGAACCACCACAGGCATGGCCCCTCCCTTGGCTGCTGGCAGCGAGCAAGGGGATACCCAGCTGGCAAGAAGCTGCAGCAGGTCCCCACGTCCGTCCTGCCACCCTCTGCTGTCCCCGCCTCTGTCCCACCACCTGTACAATCCCCACCTCCATCCCACTGCTCTCAGTGGTCCCTACCTCTGTCCCCACCACCCTTGGCGGAGCTGGACAGGGCAGAGGAGGGACTGGTGGTGCTGGCAGGGCTCCCGATGCCATTGCCATGGCTGTGCCAGCCTGCAATAAGGGCTCTCCGAGAGGAGACACAGAAGAAGGGAGAGCAAGAAAGAGCAGGGAGAGCCTGGCCTCAGCCCAACAGGCTTCACCCCATGCAGGGGCTGCCTTCCACACTCCCAGCCTCCATACTGGACCCACACACACCTCCCCAGCTTCTTCATCCACGGGCACAGCCTTCACTACCTGCCTTTGGCACGGCAGAGCTGGGGAAGGGCATTTGTGCCCAGGCGCAGCGGGATGCCAGGGGTCAGAGGGGAGCCCAGGGCCATGAAGCCCAAACTCACACTTGGTGGCTGCTTCCAGGGTGTCTGGGCACAGCCACATCCAGCAGCAGGACATGGGAGGGAGCCTGGGTGTAAAACCTGGCAGTGAGGGGTTCCCTGAGGTGGCCATGGGGACCAGGGCTCTGGGAAGAGATGCCCAGAGCATCCTCTGACCCCATCATCCCTGAGCGGCTCCAGCCACATGGCTGAGTCAGGGAAAGCCACCTCACCCTAGGGACACGGCCCCTGTCCCACCACCGCAGCCCGGGGCTGTGCCAGTGCTGGGTGCAGAAAGGGAAGGGAGGTTTTGGCCACCGGGGTCCTGCTTCGCCCGCCCCAGCCCGGCACGACGCGTGGCTGCCCAGGACTGTACCTTTGGAGCATCGGTGGGGCAGAGCTCCGGGGGCAGCAGCTCCGCTGTCTCCAGGCAGGTCTGCGGACACCGGCTGGCCCTGGATCCCCTTACAGTCTGTTTCCAGTTACAGCTGGAGCTGGTCCCTGTGCCACCGCACTGTGTGCCATGCCAGCCTCACCACAGCAGCCCCATGGAGCCAGCCCAGTTGGCCAGGCACCTCCCGGCCGCGGCATCTCATCACATCTCCTTCCCCATCATCAGTTCTGTACAGTGCATCCACTTTTAAACACCCGGGGGAGTGAGGAGGGGACAGCCCTGCCACAGCTCCTGCTGCTACTGGCACAAGCCCCAGGGATGCCAGGAGCATCAGGACAGGCTGGACCCTTCCAGAAAGGGGCAATGGGAGAGCAGCACGGTCCTCCAAGCACCCAAGGGACTTGGGGGGGTGTCTCTCCTTGCCATCTGGAGCACCCATCACACCGGCTGCTGATTTCCACCCCCTCCAGTTCCCTCCCCCAAACCGAGGATGGGGACCCAGCATCTCCTGGGGGATGCACACCATGTCCCTGCCTGCCAGCTGCTGCCTGACACCGAGAACCGCCCCTGAGGGAGGTGTTATGAGGAGGAGAAAGAGGCCGGAGCAGATGCTGGAAGCAGAGACCAGCTGGGCACGAGGTGTCCTGGGCTCAGTGCTGGCGTGCAACCCAGGAACGCTGGCTGGTGGCCACATCCCAGTGCCATTGCCTCGACCCCGCAGCTGAGCCCCGGGTCCCCGCAGAGCTTGGCTGTAGGGCCAGGTATCTCTCCCGGGGTAAAACAGCCCCAAGGTAAAAGGAATTTGGGAAAGAGGTGGTAGGAGACACGGGGCAGCACCTCCTGGGGAAGGAGGGGGTGTTCAGGGGAGAGGCTGGGCTCTGGAAGGCAGCAGGAAC
Organism: Gallinago undulata; assembly: GCA_026546715.1. Classification (NCBI taxonomy): domain Eukaryota; kingdom Metazoa; phylum Chordata; class Aves; order Charadriiformes; family Scolopacidae; genus Gallinago; species Gallinago undulata. Next base: position 5,167,735 of record JAOTQQ010000071.1, on the reverse strand, counting down.
ACTGGGAGTGTGGGGAAGTTGGGAGGCAGGAGGTGAGATAAGGGGGGCCAAAGGCAGCGAGCAGACAGACAGGGACAACCAGAGATCAGAGGACACCCCATGTCCCAACCCAGAGGAGCCAAGCCCCACGCCTCACGATCTCCATAAGGACCGACATCGCACACAAGGGTCCCTCCCCATCGTGGCCTCCACAACCCCCTGGGACATGCCACCCAGCTGGGGACATCACAGCCACTCACCTGGGGTAGCCTAGCTCGCCCGCATGGCACTGGGCTCTGCCTGAAGCCCCCGGCGTCGTGCTCTTGGCCTTGCTCTACAGCAGGGACCGTCGCTCCCCCGGCAGCCGCAGGACCATATTTGCTGCGTGGCAGCTGCGGGCTGCTGCTCCCCAATGCATATTTGATGACTGCTATTATTCTCATCTCTACTCATGAGCGGAGGAACGGGAGCTGATCTTCCCTCCGCAGAGCTGGGGAGCGGCAGGGGGGGAGCAGCTGGAGGGGTGAGGAGCAGCCAGGTCTTTCCCCGTCCCTTCCCGCCCTGGTCCCCGTCCCTTCCTCCTCCGGTGACCCAGCCAGACAGCCCCACAGATCTGCATCACCTCTCAGTGTCATGAACCCCAGATGTGAAGAGCCGTTAAATGCCCCTGACCCACTCCTGTCACCGAGACAAGGCAAGTTTAGGAGGAGAAATCACAGGGACACAGAGGTGGACCCACACACACACCCCCCTCTCCACATCAGAGCTGGGACTGAGCAGCTCCTCAGACCAGGCACAGAGAAAGGATCCAGACACCCATCACCCCCCCACCACCAGACTGCCCTCTCCTCTTGGGGATGAGCAGGGCACTTCCACCCGCCTTCACAAAGCAGCTGAGATCAGCAAAGAGCCCCAAAAGCTTCACCCTCCCCTCCTCCAGCCTTGGGTTCCTGCATCACACCAAACTGGGGACACTTTTCCCGCAGGGATGGAGCCCCCCAACTCTCCCAAACCCCGGGGCAGCGAGAGCATCCCGCTGCCGGCACCGCAGCCAGGGAAAACCTCCGCTCCCTTCTCCTCCCCGCAGACACGTCCCTGCCGTAATGCGGTGGGTATTTATTATGCTGATTCCTCAGAAAGCGAGGGCTTAACTGCAAATTACAATCAATAGCCCCAATCCCCGAGGGGCAGGTTCATCATTTAAGCAGGCGCAAGCGGAGGAATTCGAAACTATTTGCCAGCCATAAATCCTCCTCAGCCGCAGCCTCCCCAGCCAGCCCCGCACAATGCGCGGTGCCTGGCTGGGGTGACCCCTTGTCAGCGTTTGAAACAATTAAGCTGTCACCGCGGATCGTGGCTCTTATATACAGCCCTGAGCAGCGCTTTAAGATGTCAGCGTGATGGGCTGAGGGAAGCTGGCTGAGGCGAGCCCGCCGCAGTAACTGTCTCTCATTGAATTAAATGAATGTATTTGGAGTCGGAGTCTCTTTTTATTACTTTGCAAACGATTCCTGACTAAATTAAATTATAAAAGGAGCGTTCAGCCAATCAAACCTGCTTGATTGCCTGGAACAGGCATTTTAAACAGAGCACGCCTGGGGCCAGCGCTGTTTCCAGGAGTAGATGGAGGGTGGCTGATGGACTGTAGCGAAGCCGATCCGCCCCGTTTCACACCTGGAGCGCGGCTCGGCAGCGATGCACAGGCCCGCTCCGAAGGCCCAGGGACAGGGCAGGATGGGTCCAGCCCTCCAGGAGTGGGATTTCACGCTAATGGAAGCGGAGCCGGCTGGAAGAGCAGAGGAATGGCAGGGGGCTGCAGCACAGAAGAGCAGACCACGAGCCAGGCTTACTGAGGGCAGCTTTTTCCGAGGCTTTTTCCCCTCATACAGGGGAGAAAATGCAGCATGCTGCTCTCGGGGGGTGGGAAGGGGGCAAAACCCACAGCTCCTGCCCTGCAACCCCCTACCATCCTCCTGCTCTGAGCACATCTCCCTTCGCTCGCTCCCCCACGGAGCCAACAAGGGGTCTGGCCAATTCCATAAACCTCTGGAAGCTCCGAAATATACTAACACTGCAGTATATTCCCCCCCCCCCCCCGACCACAGGACCTTGCTTTCTCAGGATTCGGAGAGATCTCCAGGCAAACCCGCTCCTGCACCAAACTGCAACGTTTGCAGCTTTTAACATTAGTGCGGAACAATTAGGGAAGCCGTCTGGAAGAATGAACGCTGCAATTAAACACACGCATTTTCAAATCCAGCTATAAACTTGCTTGCAAAAAAAAAGAAAAAAAAAAGCTACTCCCACTTAAAAAAACAGAAGTTAGCTGCTTCTGGCTTAACTATTTTTACTCTATCCCCATTCCAAATTTAATCATGTATCAGTTCATTTTGAACAGGATAATATGCCCAATTTCCTACACGAAGAGAGTAAGCCTAATTAGATGGAGGGGTTTTTAATGACGGCACACTAGACTGGTGAATTCCAAACCCACAGACATGAAGGGATAGGCACTAACTAACCAAGGATGTGTTTTAGCAGGCAATACTGTGGCATTTCAGCCTCACGCAAGTGTCAGCCATTCCCCCAACTCCACACAGTCCGGGGTCTAAGGATGAAGCCCCACCAGCAGTTCTGGCTGCCCATTCCCATGCCAGGGTTTGGCAGGCTCCTGGGTTTGGAGTGAAAAAGTCAGTAGCTCAGGGACAAAATGAAACCAAAAGAAGTCTTTGTGCGGGCAAGCTCTGCCTGCGCAACCTTCACAGGAAATTTAAAGGGCAAGTTAATGTGCTGGAACAGCATCCCACCCAATTCACACAGAGAAGCGCCTGCTTTCTCCAGCCAGCTCAGGCATAATGCGGCTAATTTGGAGCTCGTTCCCCGCTAGCTGTCACCGCGGTCGGGATTTGCTCTGCACTCCAGCTGTGAGCAAAGCCAGGGACAGGGAAGGGAACTTACAGAGTTCAAAGTCACCTTCTTAGCTTGGGTATTGTGTATAATATCTATTTATCTCCCATCACACCTCATCAAGTCCCCTCCAGCCTCAGAGCCCTCTCACAGCTGCTTCACGATCAATTCCCCTCTACAACCTCCTGCAACAGTGTCCAGGATTCCTCAGGTGGCCGAAGGTAAAAATACAGAGTCAGAAAACACACCGAGCCATCTACCCACTGCAGGCAGACACCTACCGTTCACATGAAATAGCAACTTTTATTTTCTCAAATAAAATAATCCTTCCATTTCTGCTCGATCAGTTTGTGAGGGGTGGGGAGGAGCACAAAGGAGAGGGAAGGAGCCCTGCTCAGACAAGTTTGCGACCAGACCCGTCCTCGCAGTTAAGAATCCACATCAGACCGAACCCTTTTTCAACGAAAAGAAAATAAAAGCTATTGGCAACTCTCAATCCCAGAAGGGAAGAGCTGTTCTCTATCAGGCACTCTGAATTGTTTAGCATCAGTATTCAATTAAAAAAAAAAAAAAGCATGATTAGAAAAATCCCAGATTTCTGATGGAAAATATTCAGACAAGTGACAATGTTTAACAGGGCTGGGGTAAAACCCATAGCACGGGATGGTACTTTGAGCTCGAAGAGCCGACACTGGAATTTAGGGGCATGATTGAGAAAGAAGCAGAGCCCCAGCGATACTCTTGGGGACCAACGGGCAGGACAAGAGCAAAGGAGGAAGCTCCCAAGACAGCTCCTCAGACAGGAGTGACAGGCCAGAAGTGGATCCTCACTGCAGACCATGTCTCTCTCATCGTACCCTGCTGCAGTTTGGCCAATCACTCATTAACAAGGTTCCATTTCTCATCTCTCTCAGTACCAGTTGGGCCAGAATGTTCTACAAACCCTTCTGCAGAGCTAAGGAGAGGCACAGAGTGCCACATTTTAGTGTTAATTGAGGTGGGGCCATTATAACTTCACCAGGGGTTGTCTCTGATGCAGAGACTGAAGTCTCTGACGGTGAAAGCTGCAGAGACAAAGCGTCCCGATAAGCAGGGGGAGGGAGAACTTTGTTTCTGTTTCAGATGAATGCTGAAATTAAGTGAATGGATAAGCTGCGAAGCATCAGCAACGTTATCTCAGCCCCGGCTTCCCTGTCCCAAAGCACGGGGCCAGATTTGTTGACACAAAGCCACAAACTTCCCACTGGGTAAGCAAGCCACTGGCAGGTTGAAGCACAATTCCATGTGCAAACCCTACTAAGGGCAGGACATTGCTGTTTGTGGGAACTGTGTCCTAGAAGAACTGGCTCCTTTTTTATTTTTAAGAGACATTACTCCACCTGAAACACTGCAAGATGAAAACCCATCTTCCCCATCCCCACCTCCAAGTACAGTAACCTCACTTTCTGCCTTTCTCCAAGAGAAGGAGCTTCACAGAAGCTTTCTTGGCTGTAGAACACGTCTTCGTTTTTCTTTTTTTTTTTTCTTTTTTCTTTTTTTTTTTCCTTGTTTTGTTTTGCTTTTATGTGGTCAGTTCCAATTTTAGTGATTAAAGACAAGGCCAAGCACCAGCAAAGACGGTTACTTCTTCACAATCTGAATGACATCTTCATGCTCCATCATGTGGGTTAAGCCCACTCTTTGAGGGCTGTATTTTGTGCTTGTCCCCTTTAAAGCAAATGGGGGAGAAGGGTTAGGAGACCAGACAGAGACACCCGAGGACTGGGATTTCATTTGCTGTTAAACACTTACCCACACCAAGGCATATTTGAACTGGCTGGCTAATGATCTGTGAATTCGATGGCACTGCAAGACAGACAGGTAGCACGTGAGGCAGTTCAATGACACCGCTTTGCAAACAACTTGCTCAGTATCCAGGATCTAGGAGAGACTCTGATCTCCGTCAGAAATTGCAAGATTGACTTTTAGAAGCCAGTGCCAATGTTAATGGCACTTGGAAGAATGGAGAACAGGCACACAGGAATCACCAGGCCACATAAAGCTCCACTCCACTGCCTCCATGCGCTTTATCACCGGGCTGCATTAAGCAATTTATTTTTAACCTTTCATAGCAGCTAAGAAGGAAACCAGAGGCAGACAGAATCAGTAAAGGTAACAAAAGGAGAAACCCAACTAAACACTGACATCCCCTGAGCTTTACGAAGCACAAATCATAGCAGGCTCCACAGGAACCTGCCTTCTACAGACAAGAAAATGTAAAAGACACAGAGAAATTACCACATGCTCCACAGAGGCCCCTTTCCGTAGAATAATGGCATCTGTAAAGTCTGGTCTCTCTGTGGAGAAGCAAGAGGGAGGGGGGAAAATGTATTGGATTTCCATCAAGTGTGTTTTAACATGCTGACAGTGTCTCACATTGCCTTGTGCTTACAATTCCCAAATTCCTCCTCCCATTTACAATTGCCAGCTCCCAGACAGGAGAGGTATCTGGGTACTTGGAAGCATCAAATCAGTTCATACTTGACTTAGGACAAACAAAACCACCCAAGTCACCCGCTTGAGTAAAACCAAACCAAACCTCACTGCAGTTTTCTGTAAAATCCCCAAGGTTTCATATCTTAACAAGCTCATAGAAAGTTCCTTAATCTCCTCACATCCACTCAAGTTCAGAGTTACGGAACCAAACAGGAACAAGTTATAGACACGCTTTCATCACCAGGAGAAGCCGCAAGTGAATTGCAAAGCAAAAGGATGATCAAAGGCACCTCTGAGCCTCAGGAGCCTGGCATGGGAATCACCAAACCTCTTACAGCGGGAACAGGAGACCTCTTCTGGGTAGTGACGGGCTGAACAGCCCATCACAGCCTAAGGAAGCAAGCTGCAAACTTGCAAACTTTATTTCCTTATATCATCACGTAAAGTCTTATGAAAATTCAGCTCTTGTAGTGCAAAGAGAACAGGGGGGCTGTGGTGGAATATGCACATGGCTGGATCAGATGGAACAGAAAACAGTTCCCAAGAGCTCAAGGCTGATTAGGGAAAGTGTAATTGCAGCATTTCCAAGACACAAGAGGTCACTGACAGCCAGGCACCTAAGCCCCACTGGTAGCCTCTCTGTTGGTGATGAGGAGCAGCCCTTTCTGCCTTTCAAAATAACTTCTGCTCAACTAATGGTCACTTACGTCCTCGTTTCTTGGTGTAGATGCAGGTAAGTGCCAGGTATTCCCAGAGCTTCTCCAGCAAGTAGTCCAGGTTGAGTTTCATGCCACAGCTGCAAAACACCAGGAACATCTCTGTGTTTACTGCTATTGTGATTTAGAGATCCAGAAGGACAAGGTGAAACATCTTATTAAAAGTACTAGGGAACAAGGGGGAAAGTCTTTCATGAGGCCAGCAAAGGAAAAACACAAGGTGAAATAAATACAGCTTTCAAAAGGGCAAGGAGCTTTGAAGCAGCACTTTTAAGGAAACAAGCCAGACTGGCTCGCTCTGGCCTGCAGACAGTGTGGGGAAGCCAAGCCGCCTGCAGCTGCAGGCAGCCCTGGATAAGCCCCTTCTTGGGAGAAGCTGGAGAAAAGTGTATGAAAGAAACCACCACACCATTTGGACCGGTACGTCAGGCAGCATAATCCTACCTGATTACAACACTGTGGGGTCTCCGAGCGAGACGATCCACTTCCTCCATAGATATCTGGTCAATCTTATTATAAACCTAAGCCAAAGGGAAACAACACACCCTTTAGGGAGCGAGTTCAGCAACGCTGCAAGGAAGTGAGACATGTACAAGTAGGAACAACAGGGTAGTTCCAGCATCTGAAACGGGAACTCGGATCCTGTCAGCCACAGGACAGGCCAAGCCGCTTAGTAAAATAAACCATCCAAATTCAGAAGCCTAAATGTAAGTTTGGGCCTTTTAAAGTTGTCCCTTTGGGATGACTTGCAACACATTCTCCAGCATCTTGGATTTCACTATAGACCCAGCCACTCTATCAAATGGAGCCATTAAGTGACCTCTGGCACAAGGGACCAGCAGTGAAAACCCAAGCATGGAGCCTGCAGCGCAGGAACCGAAGGCTCTGGAACGTGGGAGCACACCCCATGCCACCAGGACACACAGCTCCTGGTGCTCCACAGCAGCCATCCACCAGAGGGCACAGGGAACACACACAGAGCACAAAGCACAAGTAAAGCTTATAAAAAGCTCCCTGTTGAGCTGTGTTTTCCACCTCTTAAATCCCAAATCATTACTGCATTTCCTTCAGCAACCAATGGAGATGGTGGTGCAGCAGAAGGCAGGCTGTTTCTGAGATACTCACGTAGAGGCATGGCATGTAGACTCTGTTGCCTACAATCACGTCAATGAACTCGTCAGGGGAACAATCCTCTCTGAAGAGGACCTCAGCATTGAAGATTTCTGAGGTGAACATCGTCAAGGCCCAAATCCCAACACATCTACACATCGCTGTAGCTGAGGGGCTGAGTTTGCTTGTGAAAGCCTGTTCTCAACCCAGAAAGCACTAAAGACACAGCAAGGCTGTCCTACAGCAGGTACTGCTTGATTCATGAGCTGAATGATGACTTCAGGGTCTCCCATTTTAGGAAAGGATACTATATTCATGGAGGATGAGCTGCACCAACTTCTCGGAGCACTGAGTCAACGTGACAGTTGAGTTGAAGGAGATACCTCCACCCTTCTTCGGCTGCAGGGAGGCAATAAGGCAACTTAAGAGTCTGCAAAATCCACAGCCCCCTCCTTCAGTCTGTCCAAGACAAGGGACAGCACACAGTGAACTTGGCTGTACTTGCTGCAGCCCAGGAAACCTCACCTTGAAGTAGATATTTGGTTTGCTTTTGTTCAGCCGGATTCCTACAGACTCCAGTTCTTTCTCCAGCAGGGCTCTGCAGGGACACTTCACGTTAGTACCTGTGAGACTGGGCCACTCAGGTGACACCCACACCTTTCCTTTTTGACTATTGTAGATACAGCACTGCCATAAGCTTTCATGACATCCTAAAAACCACAGCTCCTGCAGGACAGTGTCTGTGGAGGAAATCCAAGTTGACATCCCCATCTCTGAAAAGTCATCTGGTGGGAATGATCCTTCAGCTGAGAAGCCCAAGAGGAGATCTGGAGACACCTCTGTAAATGCTGCTCCCAGTTAGCTAGCATGCTTCCAGTGGGGCACAACCTTCATCTCCCACTCAACAGCTTAAATACTGGCTCCCCAGCACACAATGGACACAGAGGGAGCTGAACCTGGCCCACCACCCCACAGCTCCATGTGCCCCAGGAGCACACACTTACCTCTGTACTTCACCCTTCGTGGCATCCAGCATCATAATTACGACATCTGCTGTCCTGGCCACTGCTATCACCTGCCGACCTCTGCCCTTCCCTGAGAAGAGAGGAGATGGCCACACATCAGTGAGAGAAACCACCTATGAGCTCTGTGACAGCCCCTGCCCTGCACAGCTGCTGGGAAGCAAGGAAAAAAACCCTGCAGTGCTGTACTGGCTGTAGTCAGCTGCTGGGGGGGGTGGGGGGGGCAAGTGAGCGTATTTGGCCCATCCACACTGTCTTATGTCCAGTATGAGCCCTAACAAATACCCTTTGCTGCTGCTCCTCCACCACAGGTTACATGAATTAGTGTGTGTAAAGCTGGGTATGGCTGCACAGGTGGAAATGACACCTCTGCCAGCAGGACAGACATCCCCAGGTATGTGCAACGGCAGCAGAGAGAGGTTACCCCAAACAGTGATGTCGCCCTATGGCCCCTGTGCAAAGACATTACATACACTTTCTGGTCAAAAGGAAAGAGACCTTTTATTAATCAGGCCATGATCTTCCCCCCGCCTCCCCAAAAAAAAAAAGATGATTAGGAGATTTTCCAAAGTTTCCTAAGGCATCTTCTGACACAACCAGCCCATCTGGACAATGACAAAGCAGAGGGACAAAGCCAATACCTTTTCCCAGAATTGGGATTTATGTGAGGACTGGCAGGAACTCAGGAAATTAGTCAAAAGAGGTTACTGTTTAGCTGCAATTTCCCCCTCCGCCTCTCTAGCACCTTTCTTTAGATTTCCTCTCTACCAGAAAACAGATGAGCAAGATAACACTCACGCAAGAAGGTGAGAAGTGACTGGCTTGCTTTGGCTCCCACCTCCAGAAAAGCATCTTTCTGCTACATATAGAACCTTCCGTGGGCTCAGGGATAAAAATCGTGCCTCACATAAGATCAAGGACTCTAAAATTTGGAAAGCCAATGTGGGAACTACCGGTCCAGGAAACCTGCTAACGTTTGAGACACCCAGGTACACTATTGAGGGCAAATCCCTCAGCCAACCTTGTGCTGCTCCTTCGATGATTCCAGGCAGATCCAGCAGCTGAATATTGGCTCCTTTGTACTGAAAAGGAAGCAGAAGGAAGGAAAGCTGAGAGCCTTGTGCAGGGCACCTGGCCTGCCCCGAAAGCCCCAAGCACGTGCTGGGGTCCAAAGCTGTCAGAGAATGGAACTGAATGAACCCGACTGAGCAGGACAACTTCACACGAGGCTGAGGTAGCTCTGTTTTGCTGAGGGAACCTCCAAAGCATTTCCTCTGAAGCTGCATTCAACACCACATACTGCAGTACGTTAGGTCCCGACCTCCTGAAGCATCACATGATGGCAGTTTGACAAAGCACCAGGAGAACAGCACAAGAGCAGCGTTATCCTGAGTTGGTGAAATGGAAAGGGGAAAAAAAACCTACAAACTTACACTCTTGGTCTAATGACAAAGTACTGCAACAAGCGGGTGCCACAAGCTCTTACCGAGAGCGATCAAAACTATTCAGATGTGTTGCAGGTCTTACAATACCAGGAAATAATGGGAGACTTTAATTCATGGGATCTGCAGGGGCATTAGCTTTCAAGCTATTGTTGCAGCAGAGTCCTCAGTAGCGACGTTAACGAGTGACTGCAGCTCACAGCTGCGTTTGGATGCGTTTCAATATTTGTGTTCTTTTTAACACCAATACGGTTACTTTCATTATTTAACTCCGCTTTCAATTCTGACCCAAATTTTCTCATTACTCTTGGACACTTTTCAGTTTGATGCCCTTTATCATTTGCTTTACTGATGGATGCGCTTAGGCCACCACTAATAAAACTCCTCAAGGACAGGAGTAGTTGTATTTTCTTTCCAAATTGATCACAGTACAGATTGCCTCTTTTAAAGCTTCATTAAAAACAAATCTGTCAAGGTTTCCAGCCATCTGGTCAATGGCGCCAATAGCAGTTATAAAAAATTCAGTTGAGGATTGTCGTATTGCTCTGGTCAGTCAAACTGCAGCACGTGAAACTCCCGCTCAGGCGGTCAATCCTGAAGAGTTATGTAGCTGAGGGAAGTGCTAAATCAGCACTGCAGGTTGCAGAAGACCTGATATCGCAAGCACTCAAGACCTCCTTCAAGCTTAAAGCAGAAGTCAGCAGAGACCTTGGGATATCACTGCTTCTTAGTGGTAGCACAAGTGTAACTGGTGTAAACAGACACATTTACATGTCTGGGTTTTCCTACCACTACTATGCCAAAGGGAGGAAAATCCTTACTTACTTCTATGACTCCTGGGATACACGTCAGGGTTGTGAACTCATAAGACGCAGCTTCGCTGGCAGTTGAGGTCATTAAACTCAAAAACGTGGACTGAAAGGCAAGAGATCAGCATCACTATAGTTACACAAACAGAAGCACCGGTAAATCTTCAGCAAAACAAGCAACACCAAGGCGTTCCTCAGCTTTTAGAAGTCCTGTTGTGGCTGCTCCAGGCACAGGGACTGAAGCAGCGATGGAACAGCCAGCACTTCGGCTGAACAAAGGGAGATCCTGTACTCTCACTGATTTTCTCAGAAGGTCTTGCCCAGCCACAGCACAAGTCTGAGGCTGTTATCGCAGGGCACCGCACACCAGATGAAGGAGCGTTTCCCCTCGCTCTAAGTTTCAGCTCTCAGCATGTAATAACTTTCTGTTAACTCATGGCAAGTAGGCAACAGACAAAGAGAATATGGGCATCTGCTTCACCACAAACCAGGAAGACACACGCCACATGATGAACGTAGACACTCACTGACCTTACCCACAGAAGGGAAACCAATCAGTGCCACCCGGGCATCTCCAGATTTCATCACATCAAAGCCTTCCCCTTTAGCGGCCGAGGATTTGGAGGGTTCTAGCAACTGAGCTCTGTATTTTGCAAGCTTTGCCTTCAGCAGGCCAAGGTGGTACTCAGTGGCTGGAATAACACAAACACAACTGGTTGACAGAAAGTTGCTTATAATCTGCTCCTAGAAATAAGAACCTTCCTAAAAAGAAACGCTATGGATCTTGGTCAACGTCTTAACCACTGCCACAGACACGAGCTACCCCCAGGCGTTCTGTAACCTTTTGAAATATTGGGAATTGAGGGCAAAGCTTCCGGTGTCCTGCACAGAAAGTCAGACTTGAAGGAAATAAAACAGCTGAGAAATTACTGAGTAAAAGGAGCAAGGCAGAGGGAGAGCGGGACCTAACAGTGGGTGCAGAAGCTAGAAAAGGAAGGGGATCAGGGGGAACAGCTGCTCCTGGGAAAGCCCTCCCTCCTTACACCCAGTCACACCCAGCAAGGCAAAAACACAAGGTTGTGTTTGTTTGGTTTTTTTTACCCCTGCTCTCGTCAATTTCTAAAGACAGATTTAACTTAGAGCTTATGTGGGTGAAAGTACTTTATTGACTTATTCTCAGAAAAACAGAGGCTGAGAGAACCGTGACTCTTTAGCCTGGAGAAGAGAAGGCTGAGGGGAGACTTAATTAATGCTTATAAGTATCTAAAGGGCAGTTTGAGGGAGGATGGAGCTGGACTCTTTTCAGTGGTTCCCAGTGACGGGATAAGGGGCAACGGGCACAAACTGGAACATGGGAAATTCCATTCAAATATGAGGAAGAACTTCTTTACAGTGAGGGTGCCAGAGCCCAGGAACAGGCTGCCCAGGGAGGTCATGAAGACCCTTCTCTGGAGATTTTCAAAACCCGCCTTGATGCAGCCCTGAGTGATGTGCTCTGGGCAGGGGAGTTGGACTGGATGATCTCTAGAAGGTCCCTTCCAACTCCAACAATTCCATGAAAACATGTGAATCTGTCCTGATACAGGAAAAAAAAACCAGAAGGGAGTTGTTTCCCTTTGTATCAGGGAAAGACAAGAAAACCAGGAGTTTACAGGATTTCCTATTTTTCCTTTCCACTATGTACCCCAGCCTAAAGCCTCCCGAAGCAGCAAGGTGCTGGGCACCCAGGGATCCTCTAAGTTAATTCATTCAAACACCGATTGGTGGACCCCCACAGCCGACAACCCCGCTGGCAGCACCGGGGGTCCATCTCCCAGGAGAGCCGGGGGGGGGGCAGCCGGGGCTCCGGACCTCGCCTCCTCCCGGCCTGCGGCCCCCGCCTTCCCACCCGCATCGACCCCCGCAGCCCCCTACACCCCACCCAGGCCCCCGTACCCCCACAGCCCAGACCGTCAACTCACCCTCCCAGCCCCGCCATGGCCCCTCACACCCCCGCTCCCCGCCCCCCCCCGCCAAAGGCTCAGCCCCGGCCCGGTATCCCCAGGTACCTCAGCCCCCGCCAACCCTCAGCCCCGCACCTTTGTTCTTTTGCGTGCGGGCGATTTCCTTCTCGATCTCGGAGATCTTCTCCAGGATCCCCATGGCGGGGGCCGGCCGGGACCGCTCCTCAGGCCCCGCACGCCTCAAGCCGGAAGCGCCGCCCTGGCCCGTCCGTCCGTCCCCCTCACGGCTCCTCCGGTGCCGCGCACCCGCCGCGCCGCTCCGGCCGCCTCCCGTCACCCGCCACCCGCGTTCCGCCCGCCGCCAGCACCTCGGGTGGGTGTCCACGGGCGAGTGGGTGTCCCGGGGAGCGTATTCCCGGGTGGGTGTCCCGGGATGCCCGGGAAATGCGGCCAAGGGGAGCGGTAGTGGGAACTGCTTATAGGGAAAGGGCTGAGGAGCCTGGTGGGTTCCACAGGGCCCCCATCACCACCACCCTTGCCCTCCTCCTGCTCCTCTAATTAAGGCCAGATCCTGCATTTAAGGCAATCAGCAGTGTATTGGGCTCCTGGAGAAACCCTCGAGGTGAGGGGGGATGAAGCACAGCTCTCCCCCCCGGAACCGAGAAGCGCTTTGGTCGATAAACACACATGGACACAGGTGGCTTAAATACATTTCATGTTTAATTTGGACGTTAAATCGCTCCACAGAACACCTCCTTATCCCCTGCTCCGTCCTTCACCCGCAAGTACACCCCTTCTGCAGCCAGCGCGGTTGAAATGAGACATCACAACCCTTTCCAAGACCAAAAAAAAAAAACCCGTTTCTTACCTCTGCACCCCAGATCCTCCCCCGATCAGCTCTCTCCCACCACACCACCACATGCGTAACATCTCTCCTCCGCTCATCAAATGAGTCAAAGAAAAAAACCAAAGAAAACCCAAACGAAGGCTTTAGAGGAGGGAAGCTCTCAACACCGACAAACCTCTCAACTCCACGACCTGCTCTGCACCCACCATCCGCATCCCATGGGCTCCCATTTTGGATTTGAGTCCACGTTGACTCGAATCCAGGTGGGAAGGAGAACAGGCAGAGAGCAGGATGCTCCTTCCCCACCCTTCTCACAACATATCAAGTGTCAAATAAAAACTTCAGAGGTTTTGGGGGTAGTTATACAGATTAAACAACCCCAGGACCCTTTCTATTCCAGCTTCTGCCAACGACCGCAGTGTTAATTCACAACTAAACCCCGTTGGAAACCAAAGTGTCTGCCCTGGGGAGCGCAGGGGGACCGGCGCCACCACCAATATTGCACAGACAGCTCTGGGGGGCTACGAATTGTCACTGGAGCTGGGTCCCTGCACCCTACACAGCACCCGGGAGGAGGCTTCACCCCCACACTTGGTCACAGCCCAGCAGCACCGCCGGCTTTCGCCTCTAAAACCAGGACCCCCCCCTCAGCACCACCTGCGAGGAAACCCCTCTCCCCATCGCCAAAGGGGACGAGCACCTCCGAGAGGAGCAGAAAAAAAAAAAAAAAATGGGAATGCACTTCCCAACTGCTCTCCTCGCAGCCGCTCTCCCTCCGCGCCTCCAGTCGCTCTCCTGCTTGCCTTTCTCCGCTCTACGAATCTACCCACAACGGCCAAGACATCAGCACACATTGCCTCCATCACCGGGGGGGGGCCTCCTGTCAGGTCCGTCCCCCCTGCCTTCACTCATAAGCAGGTCTCTCTCCATTTGTACTGGGGAAAAAGGATTTATCCGCGGCGAACAGCACACAGGAGACCGGTGCTTCCCGCATCATCTCCCGAGACCAGCCCTGGCCGCTTCTCCCATCACACACCAGATCCCGACTCAGAATTAAAGGAAACAGGCTCACCAAGACCTGAATACTTTCTCGTTAAGGCTTAAACTAGCGATTCAGCTGCTGCAATAAAGCAGACAGACATGCTGCCCAAAGGAAGAAAGTTAGTTAAAAAAAAAAAAAATGAAAAGAAGAAAATCCGAAGCAGCTTGGCGCGAGGCACACGGCAGGGGGACGGGGGGGCTTTGCTTTCCTCCCCAACCCGTTCCCAACACCCAGCCATGGTCAGCGCGTGACATGAGCCTGCCTGAAGGGGACAGCTTTTGAAACAGCCAGAAAAAAAAACAAAAACAACGCAAACTAAACTCTCACAAAAGCCCCACGGGTGGGACCGTCACGTTAAATATACAACCGAGGCCAACTTTTAAAATGTCTTTGAAAAAATAAAACAAACCACACGCGCATACACACACACTTTGGCACACAAGCCTTAAGTTATGTCACTTGAAACATTTCAAAGTCAGAGGAGAGCTACTGGGGTCTTTTTGTTGATTTTTTTTTCTTTTTTTTTTTCTTTTTTTGCCTTGTAAAAAGGTATCAAGCAGTGGTGTTGGTGAAGCATGAAGAGGCGAGTACAAACGCTGAACAGTCCCAGAGCTGTTCCTGCCACGCTGCCCAACACTCGCGCTCCCATGACTTTCCCAAAGCGGTTGCTGATTACATACACGGATATAAAAACTAACGCAGACATTCCCGGTTTTCAATGTGAAAACGGTAAAATGTAATTGAGTACTTGTGCATTTGCCATAGGGTCCTTGGAAAAAGGAACCATAAAAATATCTTTTTTTTTTTTAAATAAAAGTCTTTTTTTCTTTCTTTCTTTTTTTTTTCTTTTTTTTTTTTTCTTTTTACCCTTAACTTAAGTAAAGAGCAAATATACACCTATAAGCAGAGTTCAGATCCACTTTGCTGAGAGCCTGGAAGTCCGTACATTAAATTAATTCCCAGTGGCGTATCCAGACACTGGAAGAGCTCCCAGCTCCAAAGGCTTGGCGTTCCTGAAAGATCTGCAGCCCTGGCTAACCTCGTTAGCCAGCTCGAAGCAAAGACTCCTTTGAGCCTCATATCTGTCTTAGCCAACACTCCCCCAACAGACTCTGCAGCCCAGCAGCTCTCTGCCAAGCAGAGCCTCACACGCAGAACCTGGCTCTGGGAGCATCAGAGCTGGCAACCTGGGCAACAAACCTGAGTCCTGGCGATCTCAACCTATATCAGGCCGTAACAAGGAAAATATAAGCACTGAGCTTATATTTTCTTATTACTCAAGAGGACAGACCACTGATTCCAGCTACTGAGACACAGCTTCCAGAGCTGGGAGGAACTTCAGTGACAGAAAAACTAGCTGTGCAATAAGAAAGTGCATTTAAAGGTAGCTTAAAACCAGATTAAAGATCAAATCGCCACTCGACAGGAGGGAGAATCAAGCTCCAGCAGCCACGCTCCTTGGGCTGGGTGGGTTTAACATTCAGGCTCTCTCTTGCGAGTCCGAGGGGCAGGAGAGAAGCGTGCATTCCCGTGCTCCGACAGGGACACAGTTCTCCTGGCAGGCCATGCTCTCCTGCCCGGTTTGCTTCCGTGCAGTATTAGTTCTGGACAGTTGTCATCGGAATTCGTAGATAGGAGCGCTGTGCTCAGGAACGTGAGTTAAATTCAATGACTGATACCTGAGAGAGAGGGAAAAGACAGATGAGAGGATTGTATAGAGCGACAGAACTCCTCCTTACAGCCTCAGAGGTGTTCAGGTATCCCCAACACCCACTCAGCAGTGGTGCCAAAACCCCATGAGGACTTGGCATCATTCCTCATTTCCATTCCCGTGCCTTTGAGCTACCTGCAGCCAAGGCTGCGTTCGAGGTGGGCTGACTTTGGTTTTTGGACACCTTTTGAAGTTCAGCAACTTTCATGTTCAAACGGTGTTTGCTACAACTGCAAATTACACTCAGGTCTTTCAAAGCTTAGCTTAAGGGGATTCATCTGAAAGCCTCCCAGGTACCTTCCCTCCCTGAGAGCTTCCAGCCACCCTACAGATTCACTCGCTCCATGTGACAAATATCCAAGGCTTTCAGAGAGAACAGAGCTCTCCACAGCTACTTATCACATAGCTTTAACAAGAAACCAACCAATTAACAGTGTTCCCTGTGTCTTACAGCAACACCCCAAGGACCACGGACAACAAAGCACTGGCCTAACAAGATTTCTGCGTGAAGACAGCAACAGCCAAGCTGTTATATGTGAGAAAACACTGAGCTCCTTCTCAAAGGCTCCTCTGACATCCTCTGAAGGGCCAAAGCATGGAGAAGTTCAAAGCTCAGAGCACAAACTGAGGGAGCACAACCCTGAACAAGAGGCCAGGCTGCCTTACGCTTCCCTGTCCCCATGGGAGGGCGGGAGCAGGACAAGCCCTGTGAGCATCTAGACTGGAGACCAGGCTTCTGGAGGGACACCGTTAGTGAACCACAGATGGCATGTGCCTCCCATTCCTCCACGGGGCCACAGCACATCTCCACACCTCATACCTCTCCCCGTACCAACATTGCCAGCCTGATTATCCCCAGCCAGGCAAAAAGGGCAGCATTTTTTACCGCACAAGTGGGCTGTGCTAGCCTGGCTCTGCACTAGCTAGCCCAAGCATGGCACACGCGCCCTCCCTTCTGCCTCAAGGTCCAGCTACTGCACTGAACCTCCTTCTCAGCCCAGAGAAGCACCACCTGGACACTCCCAAGGCTAGAGACAAGCAGAAGAGGAGTCACCGCTTGGTTTGAGGAGCCACCCTTCAGTCCACAGGAGGAAGGAAGCTTTCTTACCATTCTGAACTCCTATGGTAGTAATAGCCCTCTATAGATGCTGCTGACTTCTGGAAGCAGATGTAATAGAAACCAGCAAAGGAAGCACCGCTGATGTCTTTGATAGTGTGATCTGGGACTAGGAACTGTTCCTGCGCAGAAAACACGGACTGTATTTTAAAATGCCGGTCAAATACTGCACCCCAATCTGCCCTCCCAAATTGAATATTGGCACCCCTTAACACGAAGGGATTCCTGGCTGAGCATGCGCTGTACTTGCAGCAGCCCAGATCACACGTTCTTTCACCACCTGCCACTGTAGGCATCTCACAGGGAAGCAGGCAACTGAGAACAGAACCAGTTTTAGAGTGCACAAGGTCAGTTCCAGTTCAACACCTCTCCACTGCAAATCAGAAGCCCAATTGCAAAATCAGGAATCAGAGCTGCCAGGTGATGAAGAGAAGGCTCCAAGGAGACCTTATTGCAGTCTTTCAGTGCTTACAGGGGCTTATAAGGAAGATGGAGAAAGACTTTACCAGGGTCTGTCACAATAGGACAAGGAATAACGGTTTTAAACTAAAAGAAGGTAGCTTGAAATTAAATGTAAGGAAGAAGTTCATTACTGTGAGGGTGGCGAGACACTGGAACAGATTCCCAGAGAAGTTATGGATGCCCCATCCCTGGAAGAGTTCAAGGTCAGGTTGGTCGGTGCTTCAAGCAACTAGAAGATGTCCCTGCTCATGGCAGGGGAGGGGACATCCTAGATGATCTTTAAAGGTCCCTTCCAGCCCAAACCTTTCTGTAATTCTATGATTTCCTCCCATCACAGCTGCACAAAGCTTGTGTAAAGAGGGAGGAATAGATCCAGCTGGAGAGCAGAGAGGTCAGTTTGCATCAAACACACAGGCCCCGCAGAGGGATCGGAGACACCAATTCTCTCATCCTCTGGAGCATCACCAAGCAAGATTTTCCTGTTGTGTTTTGAGCTGCGACTGCGGCCCTTAAGGACATAATTAGTTGGCTAGACAGGAGTCACAGTGGAATTTGCAAGTACAGTTGGTTACAAGGTTGGTAGGGTCAGATCTTTCATTAAACCAGCATAGCTGAAAAAGCTTTCAGGCACCACAAGCCTCTGTCAGTTGCTTATAAGCTGCTTATCAGAGAAGGAGACACACAGAGTTTACCTTCCATCTCATGAAGACGTAGTCCCCGTTTTTCAGATCCTCATAATCAAAGTCATCAGAGTTAAATGTTTTTGCATACTGGTAAAAAGCCTGGAACTTCCCCTGAAACAAAAAAGAAAAAAAACAGGATGCTTATTCCAGGAGTAGAGCTCACTAGTGCCAGCTGCTATTTAAGAGGGAAAAACCACTAGGGAACAGGACCTCCTCACCAAAGGGGCTGCTCTTCCCTCGGGGCAGTTGCCCCAGGACTAGCACAGGGGATTGCCAGACAACCACAGCCTGGCTGGAGAAGCTCCTATACTTCCGGAAGAAGATATTTGACAGACAACATAATAAACATCAAAGTCTGAGAAAGAGCAGCAAAGGTCAAGGCGGCGAGGCAATCGGCTGGCTGCTGTGGCCCAGATCCAGAGCACAGGGCAGACACACCCTACCCAAAGCAGGGGGCTGAGGTGGCTGGTAGCGTGACTGAGACACGGCTACCAACTGCCCTGGCCTGTGCCAGAGGGGCATCTCTCCCCTTCTCCACTCTGTTTTGTGATAAACCTTCAAATCAAGGAGTGTGTTCTCCTAGGGATGCAAGAAACAGGGATTGCCCCTGCTCCCTTCCAACCCCAGGGCCAGCAAGTGGAAAGCAAGACACCCCCCTCCCTTCTCCTGGATCACAGCCAACAGCCTGAAGGGACCTCTAGCTCCAAACATCCCAGTGGAGAAGGGGAAGACACACAAAAAGAAAAGCTTTCTAGGCCCTTCTGACAGCTCTTGCACAGATACCCTCTGCACCTCATCTCCAAACCAGCTGCTCAGCCAGGACTGCCTCTGCCCCTCTGATTTATTTACCCAGTGTTTACGATCCACATCTTCGTCAGCATCCCACTTGCGCGTTAAGAAAGGGTGTTTTTTACTGATTATTTCCCCTTCAAAAAAAGTAGTGAGGGTTGGGTACTCCTAGGAGAGAAGAGAGACAAGCGAGAGATCAGAACTTAGGGATAGAAACACAAACACAGACAGAGGTGCATGCGTCTTGCTGCAAAAGCTTCAATCCAAGGTCGGTGCTCCCAAACCTCCAAGCAGCATATGGGCTTCTCCTGCCCCACAGCTCTTAAAGTCTGACTCGTACACAGAAGTCTCCTCCCTCTTATTCCAGCCTCTTCCAGCCTCTCTGTTCAGTTCATGAAATCAGAAGGTGCTGTGTCAGAGTTGGACTGTGGGGAATCTCCCAGCTGGACAATCACAAGTAACCAGGTACAGCTGGCACCACTCCCCAGCAGACACCCACGGCTACAAAGCCCAAGGGCTGGATAAAGCCATCCCACCAGGGAGAAGGTGCTCCCTTCAGCTTTGGATTGGCACCTAGTTAGGAGAACGCAGGCAGGGCAAGCAAGCTTCTCCAAGCCTTCCCATGTAATGACAGACAGGTCGTGCACTGCAGCCGAAAGAAGCATCACCCCTGGGAGACAGTTCTCACCAACTGTCCAACACTATGAGCAGATCTTAGAGGACAGACAGGGAAGGAAGTATGTAAATATCTGACTGCTTGGGTCCTGGTTTATTTGGTTTCAGCAATACAGCACCACTGGTAGAGCACCTAAAGCTGACTGCAGGGTCAGATTCGTTTCTGCTCAGACCTTACGGGATGATAGATAAGCTTCCCTCATTTGGGACTCTCATCAAGACGTGTCATATTTGCTTGACATGCCAAGAACAACAAACTGAAGCAATTAAACTACTTCATGGTCAAACTTATTGTATGCTCAGTCCCTCCACTTGCTATTTCTGGTGGCAGCTTCTCCCACTCCACCAGGAAAAAGAAAACCCTTTACACAGCACCTTTTCTTGTTGTTTTGCAGTTAGCACTCACCTCTGTAAGGCCTTTAATCTTCAAGTATCCACAGAGATAGGAGTTTTCCATATCCACATGCTAGAAAAGAGTGCAAAGTCCAACCATAAGCATATGCATGAAGGCACCCAATTGATCCAAAGCAGCTTCTAACCCCTCCAAGGATAATTTCAGCTTCAGCTGGTACAGCCTTTCCACCTTACTGCCCAATGCTCACACTGGCAGCCCTTCCCCACAGCTGGGAACCATTTGGAAAGATCATTTACAGGTGCCCAGCTCACCTCTGACAGTCCCCACATTCCAGGTCTGACAACACCCTGCATAGTTCCAGCTCCATCACACCGAGGCATCATCCTCTGCCCAGAGGTCTCCGATGGGAAACAAGCCCCCCCTCTCCTGCCA
Organism: Gallinago undulata; assembly: GCA_026546715.1. Taxonomy (NCBI): domain Eukaryota; kingdom Metazoa; phylum Chordata; class Aves; order Charadriiformes; family Scolopacidae; genus Gallinago; species Gallinago undulata. The sequence continues at coordinate 5,147,219 of JAOTQQ010000071.1, read as the reverse complement.
GAAGGAAGCAGACTCACAGTTTTCTCCAAGTGAGAGCACCACTGACAGAATCACCCACACACCCAGCCCCCACATTTCCCAGTCGACCACTACCAGCGAACTGGCGCTCAGGTGAGAGAAGAGTAAAAACCATCTATTTACTGGAGATAATTCAAAGCTAGAGGAAGAAAGCATGGCCCTGAGCTTTCCTGTCCTGTTATTTAACAGGTTTGACCCACACCTCTCTAAGACACTACCCACACTCTCTGCTGAGTACCCAGTCTGGCACACGCCAAAGTCTGCTCAGAAGACAAATGACCTCGTGTGTCTTTTGAAGGAGGCCTTTCTCCCAGCTGTAACGCTTTTGGGCCACCCTTCTTTTGAGTTACGGGGCTGCATCTTGGTGCTTCTGCTAGGCAGGGGGGCTGCGCCTCTTCCAAGCACCTTCTAAAGCCAGAGGATTTTCCAGTCTTTTCCCCGACATCTCCAGCTCTGTTTTCAAAGCAAGGAGGGAGTTATCTGGGGAAGTGCAAACATCAGTTGTGGAGAAAGATGGATCTTCCCCACCTGCGATCAAAGAAAAGCGACGCTTCTCTGCGCTCAAGCATGGGGAGGGCAGGCAGCCACCTCTTCTCAGCTGACACGCGCAAAACAGCAGCATTTTTAGCACAAAGCCACAGCCAGCCCCTGTGAGAAGGCAGCATGCAGTGAAGCTGATCAGCCATAGGATGTCCCCACCACAGCAAACCATGCCAGGTACGCTTGTGCTGTTGACAAGGGGAGGACTGTACATGAAAACAGACAGTCAGTTCAAACACTACCCCATCTGCTGACACTACTCCACAACGCCAGCACACATGCCAAGCTTCATCACTGCGCTGGCTACACGCTCAACCGCAGTCCCCCAGATCCTGTGCCACCGAACTGGGAACAAAGCTGTGACTCGCAGGGTGCTCTATAGGAAAGCGTGTATCAGATGTCTGGCTTGTCCGTGTACTAATGACTCCACACCTCGCCAGCTCTGCCCCAAGCCATCATGCCAATCCCTAGGACTAAAAATAAAGCACGCAGGGTGACAATGACTAGAGGGAGGAATAGCGCCCTGATTCCCCAGCACAGCTGGGCACTACAGCTGTCTGGCTGCATTCCTGCCACAGACAAACAACTGCACTTCACCCTGCTCAGCCTGGGGGAGCCTCCAACACCCCAGGGACGTGGAACCCTGGGTTCAGCCAGGCCATCCTCTGCCAGCCAGGGATTAGGACCTGGATCCCTGCTGATTTCCAGCCAGGCCTGAAATACAGGCTGCCCCACTGGTAGGGCCTTCCCAGGACAACACCCACTCTAAGCCAGGCTCTTACCCTTCCACCCTGTGGCACAGAAGGTGCACGGCCACCTCAGAGGGTGAAGGGAGTGGAGAAGGGATTCTGGGTTATGAACTTTACTAGGCCTGAAAGGAATGGAGCAAAGAGGTGGGAAGGAAAATCTTGAGTGCAGTGGGCTCTCCTCAGAGTTTAAGGCAAAGGGAGTAAGGAGGTGGTGGCCCTGGGCCTGAGGGAAAGGGGTTTCTCCTAGGGCCTGAGAGGAACAGAACAGGGTCCTTTCCCTGACTGGGGAGCACACAGGGACAGAGATCTCTCCAGAGCCTGAGAGCTCACAGTCATTACCAGGCTTGATGGAACCAGGGGAATCACAGGGAGGCACTGCCAGGTCAGAGGGAAGCAGGGGCAAGGAGGACCAGGCCTGAGGGGAAGGATCCCTCTGAGGCCTCTACCACTCTGGTCCCACCTCACTGGGGCTGAGGGAGACAAGGATGCTGAAACTAAGGGAAAAGGTCTCTCTCACCACAGCCACAGGCCTCACTGGGGCCCAGGAAACGGGACTTGCAACAAGTTTTGGGTTCTGAGGGAACCGGGGGAGGGCTGACACTGGCCCGAAGTGGAGGAGGCTGGCAACCGGGGCCTGCAGGGAATGGCAGCAGGGAGGATGACAGCAGTGGGCAACGGGGAGAGAATAAAAGGCGGCTGGGCCTAAGGGGGTGGAAGACTGGACGACCGCGGCATTCGGGAAGACCGGGAGGGGGCAAGAGGGAGGCAATGGCGGCCTGAGGGGATCGGTGGGGCGGGAACAGCGACCGCGGCCTGAGGGGAGCGGGGGCCCGAAGAGGGGGAGGCGGCCGCTGGCGAGCCCCTCACCTGCATGACGACCTCCACCTCGTAGGCATTACCCTTGCTGCGCTGCTGCCCGCGGAACTTGGCGCCGCTGTAGAGCAGCGAGGTGGCCACGCCGGGCTGCGCCGTGTTGATGGGGGGCGGCGGCACCAGGCTACTGGCGGCCGCCCCGGAGGCCGGCGAAGAGGCTGAGCCCGCCGCTCCGCCCGCGCGGCACCGCTCGCTCCGCACCGGCATCTCGGGAGGGTCCCCGGGCGCCAGCGTGGACCGGGGGCCGAGCGCGGCCGGGGGTGCCGCCCGCTCCGCTCCGTTCCCTCACGCCCAGGCCGCCGCCGCCGCCGCCTGGCTCAGGGGCCTCCCGGCAGCGCCTCCGCGCGCTCCCATTGGCCCTCGCGGGCGCTGGGGGAGGGGCGGTGCCGGGCACCGATTGGCCGCGGGTGCTAGGGACGCGCTTCCTCCCGGCAGGCGCGGCCGCGGAAGCTTCTGGGAAATGTAGTTTTTTTCCCGCCCACCATCCGCGGTGGGACGGGGCGGGCGAAGGGGCAAAACGCGCTCGCGGCGCGGATTGGCTGCCGCCCCGGCAACATGGCGGCGCCCGCGGAGCCGCGCTGAGGCGGGAGGGCGGTGGTGGTTTCTCGTCGTCCTTCGTCGCGATGTGGCGCGGCTGTCGCCAGCTCTTGTGGGGTCGCTCCCCGCTCGCCCGCCTCTCCCGTCCGCCTCCCGCCGCTGCTGGAAGCGGCCCGGTGGGGTCGGGCGGGGGCCGGGCCTACGCCCCGCCGGCAGGTGAGGGAGCGCCGGGCTGCCCGGGGGTCTCTCCAGCCCCCTTCAGAGAGGGGGGTGGCCCTTCCCTGGCCCAGTGAGGCTGGTTCTGCCGGGGGAACTACCCCCCCTTCGGTGACATCCCTCAAGGTCACCCCGGGGCAGGGGAGGGCTGGGTTCGGGGCGGGTAGAGACACGGGAAAAGGTCAAACCGCCCCCTGCGGCGGGGCCGGGAGCGGTGCCAGCTCAGCCCCGCCGGGCCCGGACACCCCGAGGGCTTGTAGCATCTCCGGCGACATTGCCCAGGTGCTGGCCTCCCCCAGTGCCCTTCTCCTGGCGTAAGTGGGGGCTGGAAGGGTAAGGGGGGGGATTCTCTAGCAGCACGGCCAGATCCCCAATGTGCCATTTTGGGTTTGTGTTTCGGTGTTTGTTCCAGGTTTTGGGGGGATAGGGATAGGAAGATGATGAGGGGCCTGGAGCATCTCCCTTACGAGGAGAGGCTGAGGGACTTGGGTCTTTTCAGTCTGGAGAAAAGAAGGCTGAGGGGAGATCTGATCAATGCTTATAAGTACTGAAAGAGTGGGTGTCAAGAGGACGGGGCTGGTCTTTTTTCAGTGGTGCCCAGTGACAGGACAAGAGGAAATGGGCACAGACTTGAATATAAGAAGTTCCACCTAAA
>JAOTQQ010000071.1:5120914-5143531 GCA_026546715.1 Gallinago undulata | reverse complement strand
GGTGAGGCTGCAGAGTTGTGGTGACTCATTACAGGGTGTCGGAGCCCACTGATGTGACTCTGGGCTCCTCTGGGGTATGCACGTGTTAATCCTTTCAGAACTGTGCCTTGACAGGGTGTTGGGTTTTTTTCTTGAGGTCACTGAGCCTGAGGAAATCCTGTTCCGTTTCCCCAGTGGGAATGTGGTTTGGTTGGGTTTTTTTTAGCTTAGAGTAACAGACCTGCAGGCTTCACACCTCACAAGGTAGATTTGTGGGTTTGGGGTTTACGATCTGATCGTTGGCATCAGAGGAGCAGCTTGTGTGAGAGATACAAGCTTTTGCAAACGTGTGTAATCTGGCTCTCGGGTGCTGGGATTGCGTGATACGGTGCTGGTTTCACAGGAGGCTGCTCATAAAACAGAGACCTGCAGTTCCCTCAGGCTCCCCTTGCTGGTGGAGCCGGCGTACTCCCCAGCTAGAGCAGGGTGTGTGGGCTGGAGGCAGCTGTGGGAGGTGGTTCCTCCACTGGTGACTCAGTGTCATGCTGTGTTGTGTCCCTGACACCATCCAGCTGTTACCTGCAATAAACCTGCCCCTGTGGGTGGTCGCAGTGGAGGGAACAGTTTCTTTCCCTTCATGCTCCGAGCCTCCCGGCAGCTGTGGCTCTTCCAGCGGGTTCATCGGCTGCAGGTCAGAGGAAACAATGAGCGAGATGCACGGAGGAAGAGCATGTGGGCTTGCACCGGGTGGGTTTGTCATCATCAGGCATGGAAAGAGAAGTTGCTGTGGCCTGTCCTGCCTCTAACCCAGCTCTCCCGGGTTTCTGGTCACTCTGAGACAGAACGCGCAGGGGGAGAGAGAATTAGCCAGGGATTAATTTGTCAAACGTGGTTGCAGTGGGAGAATCTTGAAAGACTGAGGCCAGAGTGAAACTCCAGGAGGAGTGCTGGGACAGATCTGCTTGCAAACTGCCCCTGCCAGACTCTAGAAACTCAGTGCCAGCCAGTTTGAAGGGAGCTGAGAGCCCAGCCTGGCAGAAGTGAAGCCGGTCCCATTCACTTGCTGATTGTGCACAGCAACACTGTGGTTTTCACCAGTTTCATGGCACTTCCCCAGTTGACTGGAGCTTGCTGAAATGGTGTAGTGCTTGGAAGCTGTGGATGAATGGGCTGGATTTTTTTGTGACCAGGCCACCTTGATAGCAGAGGGCTCCATCTGTTCTGGGCTGGGGAGCAGGGGAATCTCCTCTAACTGTCCTCTGAATGGCTCTCTTTTTGCCTCCAGAGAGGAAGCGGTTTTACCAGAATGTGAGCATCTCTCAAGGAGAAGGTGAGTACAGCCACAGGGACAGCACGGAGGGGCTGGTCCCTGGGAGGGGGGTTATCAGCCCACGCTGCTACAGTGAGAGCACGGCACACCTGCAGCACAGACTGTGCGAGTCGGGTATTTGTAACAAGCCTGCTGCGCCCTTTTCTTATCTATAGCAAAGCTGTGTGGCAGGAAACAGCTTACAAGACTGTTGCAGGGAAAAATATGTGGAAGTGATGGTGATAGTGGGAAACCTGAGTATCCCTGGTCCCATGCTCCCACCAGCTCCGGCTCTGAATGTGGTCCTGCTGTGGGGTTGTCTGTTTTTCCTTAGTGCCTGCTCCTCTTTGATTCCCCAGGATTTATACTCTGATTCCCCAGGAGGCTTTGAAATAAACCTGGACCACCGAAAGCTGAAAACACCCCAGGCTAAGCTCTTCACTGTCCCCAGTGAGGCCTTGGCTATTGCAGTGGCGACAGAGTGGGACTCCCAGAAAGACACCATCAAGTTCTACACTATGCACCTGGTGAGCACGGCAGGTTGGGATGCTGAGACCTCGGCAGGGCAGAACGCGGTGTGCTGGGAGCGGTCAGGTCAAGGAAATCAGGATTAAAGACAGGGAATCGCAATGCTGGGGGCTAAAGATGCTTTTGCCGAGCTTTGAATAATAATGGTTTAAACTGTCTTTATTCCACAGACCACGTTGTGCAACACGGCGCTGGACAATCCCACGCAGCGAAACAAAACGCAGCTGATCCGTGCGGCTGTGAAGTTCCTGGAGACTGACACTATCTGGTATGAGATGAGGGCCCTGCTGGCACAGAGGCGAGGCTGTCTTGTCGCCATGTGGTTTTTGGAAAGGTGGTTGGGGAGGAATGAGGGAAAATGCACACCGTAACCCAGTCATGGCAGGGCTCTGATCTCTCCTGGTTTTGACCTAAGGGTTTGAATTCATTTAGGCCAGTCCTACATCTGCAAACTTCCTAGAACAATAAAAAGCTCTGAATTTGGGGAAGAGATGGGGGATTGTTCCCAGTCAATGCTGCTACTGCCTGGGTGGACAGTAGGACCTTGCTCCCTTTGCTGTGGTCTCAGGGGGGAAAGGTTCCTTCCCAGAGGTGTGCTCTGGCCTGGCAGGGAGCAGTCTGGCAGCCTGAGAGTGCACATCCAGTGTGGTTTTGTTCTGCAACATCTCAGCTATCGTGTGGAGGAGCCGCCCGCCTTGGCAGAGCTGCAGAAGAATGAATGGGATCCTGTTGTTGCCTGGGCTGAGAAAAGGTAAGAGATTAAAGATGTTTCTGTCTGCTTTTGCCCTGCCCTGCTGAGACCAGGAGCTCTAGTGCTTGTGACTGTTGGAGCTGCAAGCTTCACAAGCCCCGTGCTTGTCTAAGGAGCTGGGTGATCATTCCAGGTACAACGTGGCCATTGGTTCTTCGACCAGCATCCTGGGGCCAAATATCCCAGCCAGCACCAAGGAGACCTTCATCAGCCACCTGGCGTCCTACAACATGTGGGCCCTGCAAGGTGAGAGAGGTTGCACCAGTGGAGGAGGCGGTTCCTCTCTACAGGGAAGAAAAGTGGCTGTCATGTTTTTCCTCTCCCACTGATACGCTGAAATAATCAGAGCATTGAGGTTTTATGTTTTAAAACTCCAAGCCAGTCCCTTAGCTGTATTTGTTAGGGACAGGGACTCTCCCCTTAGTGCCACTGGTGTTCAGGGTCTGGCTTTGCTGGCCTGCAATTTGTCTGCTCTACCCTGGCAAAAATAACTTCTTTAATGACCTCAAATTTTCTGGCGGTTTAGTCCCCAGCTTTGTTACCAGGAAGAGAAATGAGGTTTATTATTCCAAGTCCCATGGCTCTGTGCACTGTCCTCACACTTTCACCCTTATAGCCCACTTGATCTTACCTGATAGTGCTGAATGACACTTAAATTAAGTAATGTTTGCTTTGCTCAACTCCTCAAATGCAACATTTGAATAAGCAGCAGTGAAACTCACAGATGACACTAGCTGAGCAGCTAAGGAAGGGTATCAGGGACAGGATTCCTGGAATAGGACTTGAAAAGCCTTCCTGTTACCCCTGTGAAGATATTATTTGATGAATAATTTATTCATAGTTTGTAATGTGGGCAGGCAGGGTAGAAGGGAAAGGCATGTGCCTCCCCTGGGGAAGGAGAGGCTCTGGCCAATTAGTTAACTTTAGATCTGAAACTCAAGGTCTGCCATACACTGGTAGTGCAGAACGAGCCTGACTTCAGTTCCTTCCTAAGACCCTGTCCCTGCCCAGTCATCTCCTTTTCCCATCAGCTTGAGCTGGTCTGTGAGTGCTCAGCAGCTCATGGTTTTGAGTCCTCCTTTCCTCCTCCTCCTTCTGGCTATGCATGCCTGCAGGATTTGCTCTGGTCCCTCAGCCATCAGGCACTGGCTCTCCTCCCCTGCCGTGAGAGGGGTGTCTCACGAGCCAGTAGCTGGTGGTGTGGCAGGAAAGAGCTCTGCTGTTTTAGCAGCCAAGCCCAGCAGCTGTGTCCTTTGCCGACAGTTCTCCCGGGGCACAGCACACCACGCACGTTTGCACAGTGTTTTTCTACGCATGATTATAGATGTGGGCAGCTCTTTTATCACCCAACAGTATACAAGTCCGTCTCACCCTGCACTTCAGCTGAGCTCCAGAATACTCAGACATGGATGGATATCCCTTCCCTTCGCATAGGGCAGGTTTGTGGCAAAATAATGGGAGGCAGTTTCAAAGGCACTTTGTCACTGCGGTGACAGCGGCCAGAACAGCGCTTTGTCTCTGCTGTTAACTGCAGATCTGATGCTTAAGTGCCCAGATGCAAATGGGAGATATTGCTGTCCCTGAGGAGGTACCACACCCCGACTGTCTCTTCAGAGCAAGTGAAAATGCTGCTGCAACGCTGCAGAAAACAACTATGAATCTTGTTTGTTTTGGGTTATTCTCTTCCAGGTATAGAATATGTAATCACCCAGCTGAAATCTCTGATTCTGTCCATGGGTCTGATTGACAGGCACATTACAGTAGAGAAAGCTGTGCTTCTCTCTCGCCTGGAGGAAGAATACCAGGTAAATGATGTTGCAGAACAGCTCTATAATTCAAATAGCAATAATCTCAGTGTGACAAATGCATCTCCCACCACAAATAACTGGCAGGGGAAGTGCTTGCTATTGCAGGAGAGGTTCCACTCCACCAGTCTCCCTGTTTAAGAGTTTGGAGGGCGCTGCTGTAGAGCAACATCATGGGCACAACAGCCCAGAGTGCTCCTGGGGCTGCCAGTTCTCTTTTTGCAGAGCCCAGATGGCTGATTTTCTCCCTCTCTAATCTGAGGTGTAAAGTCGTGGCTGGCTTTTCTTGCTGTGGGTTATCCAGCCTGGAGGCCTTGGTAGACACCAAGATAATAACTTTCTTGCTGGAAACTGGCCTGGCGTGAAGCTCTCCCTGACCCAAAAGTGGCTGAACTTGATGGGAATCTTTTCATCCTCCCTTTAAGGGGCTTTGCCTCAGATGCCAGTACAGATGAAGTGTGTCCTCTGTACTCATCTGGAGATCTCCCTACCCCCCTAGGCAGTGATTGGCACAGCTCCTGGGGGGTTACCCGTGTTTCACAAACATGAAAAGGGAGGCTGAGAGTTGCTGAGTGGCTCTATGTATAATCCAGTTCTGAACTGACTTGCATTCTTCCTCTCCTTCAGATTCAGCGGTGGGGCAATGTGGAATGGGCCCATGACTATGACCTGTGCGAGCTGCGTGCTCGCGCAGCAGCTGGGACTCTCTTTGTTCACCTCTGTTCAGAGAGCTCGACCGTAAAACACAAGCTGTTGCAGGACTGAGGCTGCTGGGCTGGGCGCGGGAGGAAAATGTCCAGCTGTGAATCGCTGGCGTGACCCAGGGGACGGTAACCACCCTCCTGTCACCACGGCATGACCCAGTGGACAGTAACCGCCCTCCTGTCACCACACCTTCCCTGGGATCAGCCTGGTGCTGAGGAGCTGTGGCTTTGTGGGCATCTCCTCACTTGGACTGCCTGTCACAGTGCAGCGCCAGCAGTTTTGAGCCCACAAGGAGGAAAGGTCAAGGTGATCTTCCTCTGCATCCCCGAGACAACAGCTCTGTCCATTCCCGGTGTCTGGAACTGATGAGAGGAGCTCCCATGAAAGAAACAGCTTCCTGGGCAGGGCACGGCACAGACATACCCAGCATATGCCACATGTCTTCATAGCTGCCAGCTCCTGACACACACTTGTTATGGAAATCTGAAAACAGACTCCATTGCATCTGTTCTTCATCCCTCAGTGTGCCTGTATGTAACACCAGGGTCTTTCTGTTTGATTAAAGTCACGCCCCTGCGAGATACTGAAAGCCAACGCTGCGGAGTATTTCTTTGTTTTAATCACCAAAGCGTGGTGTTGGTCCTGAGCTGCCAGGCTCCAGGCAAGTGCTGGGATGGCTGCAGGCAGGAAAAAAATGGGAGCAGAGCTGAGTAGACACTAACTACCAAACAGATCTGCTCCCCACACATATCTGTGTGAGCCTCTCCGTGCTCAGTGCCCTGCCCTTGCAGCCAAGGAGTAGCAGGGAGCCGACTGCGGTCCTGGAGCGAGAATTAGGGGGAGAACCTGGGCTTCTGCCATCTTCAAAAGCACAGGGTACTACAAGCTAAATCTGTATGTGACAGGCAGCTCCTGCCACAGGGCTTTCGGAGAGACCCAGCCTCTCCCCAGCGTGGGTATGCAGCCACCCTCTCATTTAACCTTCCCACCTTTCTCCTTGCTGCTTGCCCGGAGCAGCACCGCCCCAACCGGCATCGTTCCTCAGAAGCTGCCCAGAAGTGAGCGTAGCAGCTGCTGTCACCGAGCAAGGAGGGGAATTAATGACTCCTCGCTTGGCTGTTGCGAGCGGCGGTGTGTGAGCTCCTCTGGAACCATTGATTTCCCTTCCTGCAAGCTGGGGGCTGCTCTGTTCACGCTGCAGAAAGCTGCTTTTGCGAGAGGTGGTGAGAAGACGAGGCTCCCAGGCACGCAGAGCCCCCGCCAGCCTTGTGGTTGCTGAGCTGGAAACCTGCTGTTATCTCAGGGGTGGTTTGATGGAGAGCAGCCCTCTCCCGGGCTGCCGCCGCGTGGCTCACAGGTTCCTACCACCGTGCTTGCAGGTACTAAAGCTTTCAGGCATGATATGCTAGGATGGTTTGGTTCAATCAGCTCACAGCTGATCCATAACCCCTTGTGGCCAGGTCTGAGCTCTGTGCCAACGTGATGGAAGAGACAGAGCTTCATATGCTTTTTCCAGAGTCAATAAGTATCTTTTATTTACAGTCTATGGTGAGGTGGAAGTATGCCTTTGGCCTGAAATGTCCCAGGCAGCTCAGACAGAGAGGCAGTCATCTCTGCTGGGTGTGCTACTGCTGGGGGCTGTCCTGTGTGCCCACCCCAGCTCACAGCAGACCTATACAATCGGCTCCATGATTTCTAGGTTATCCAGCTCCTCCTGGAGATTGTCAATGTACTGAACGATCTCTCTGATACGCTCGCGGTTTCTGTCGATCTCGTTTTGGACAGCCTGAACAGATTGAAACCAAGCAGTGAATCCGCAGGCTTGTCAGGGTCCCCTGCTGTGTCACAGAGGGCTCCAGCAAAAGGCTAGGGAACATCTTTCCTAGCGGTGTCCCCACCACATGGGCCAGACCTGTCTGTGCCCCATCCCCCTGAGCAGGAGGGTGGGTCTCTTACCTTCTCTGTCACGGAGGTCTGCCAGCAGTAGATGTTGCTGAGGATGTCGCTCTCTCGCTGATTGATCTTCAGCAGGTGGATGCCATGGGACGCGTTGACTGCGTTGGCGATGGTGGTTTTGTCCACGAGAAGCTAGGAGGCAACATGACCAGATGAAGGGAGGGTGGTGGGCGCAAAGCAAAAGCAGCAGAGCTCAGAACTATCAGCACAGTAACTACAGCGCTTGGGGGGGAGAAAACCAGCCCTCTGTTTCAGCCCGACAAAGCCCTAGTCACCAGAATACCCTTTGTGAGGATGCACCAGGGCCTCGCCGTGGTGTAACAGGGTGTTATTCTCAGCGCGGGTGGGGAAACTGAGGCAGCAGCCGTGTCCTCACAGGCTGGAGCAGGGAGCAAACGGCTGCTGCTGGGTGCTGTGCTGCAGGCAGGCTGCCTCTCAGCACACGGCAGACCCTGTGGGCAGTTGGTGTTGGAGCAAGACGGCATACGCTCCATCAACGCCTGGCCCAGCAGGTGCAGGAAGTGGAAAATTGCTCTTGGAAAGATCTCTTGCACTGGTGGCATTGGCTGTAAATCTTCATTTTTTCGGAGAGTCCCAGCTTCTAATCGAAGCAGTGACTTCCCCCGTGGCTGTAAATAGAGGGTGGCTTCACTAAACCATAATGACTCTCCTGCAGCCAAGTGCAGCTGTTGAACAAATGAAGATTGCTTCTCCGTGGAAATGGATGGCAGCGAGGCGAAATGGGTGCACGGCAACGGTGCGGAACTGCCGCCATCTGCACAGGCCATAAAGCAGGGAGCTCCCCCAGGGAGGCTGAGGGGTCTGGTTTGTGTCTGTCAGCTCTTGAATACCTGGAGTAATGCAGGGGCTGAGATAATCTGGACAGAGCGAAACCACAGCGAATGCAAAACTTGAGTCATACAGTCACTAAATGAAGGAATAACGGAGGCAAAGAGGTCAGCAGCGTTGTTGACTGGAGCACTGCAATGATCTTTGTGCTTTCTGAAAGGCTCCTGGGGTCTTTGATATCACAGCAAGACTGAGGGCTCAGTGGAAGGCTGTTTGAAATGCCATGTCCTGCCTCCAGATCAGCTCATGGGGAGCTCTAGGAAGGGCTTTTGAAATCACCGAGGCAAACAGACCCCGGTGCAAGGAAGTCAGTGCAGTGTTTGGGTTCTCCTTGGGGAGCAGGGAGAATCTGAACAAAACCAGCTGCGAGTGCAGCAAAGATGCTGCCTAAGTGCCTGCTGGGTTGGGGCTGTCTGGAAATCAGCCAGAGAAGCGAGTTGTGCTGGAGGCAGGAGAGAGACTTGCTTAGCACCTCCCCTGGGCTGCTGCCACCAGCTCTGGCAAACCTGCAGTGCAGTTATACCCTCTGTCCTCCTCAGCAGAGATGTCTGGCAGCACTGCAGTTCAGCACAAGTGGCTGGGGCCACTGAGGAGGAGGTAATGCTCTGGTTTCACCATGACTTTAGCACTATCCACTTCTGGAAACTCTGTCTTTTCTGAGGAGAGGCTGTGGCCTCCTCTTCTTGCCAACTTTCTAACAGAGATTAATTTTTCGGTGCCCTCACCATTTGAACATCAGCTGGCAAATCCTCATCAAGCTCATTCTTGAGTGATTTCTCCAGTGTGGTGATGGAGATCTCTAGCAGCTCTTCATGGTGACGGTTTTCCAGGTCCCGGCACTGGGTCATCGTAGAAAAGATGGTTAAGGAAAAGGCTGACCACAGCACTCTGCTTTTAGAGATTAGATGACCTCCTGTAACCGGAGACTGAGTGTCCACACAGGACAGAGCCTGGCTGCTGCCAGAAACTACTGTGATGTCAGGATATACACTTTCTGCTCTTCATTGCACCTCACACACATCAGGTCTCATCCTCACTGCCAACTATTATGCAGAACTGAGAGCGGGCCTAAGTTTGCAAAGGAAATTGCAGGAGGTCCTCGCTGAATACGGTGCAATTATTTGCACTAGGACAACAAATTTCTATATATTAGTGTAACCTGTCACTGAAGTGCTTTGGTATTCTCATCTCAGTTCCAGAAGACATCAACAACACAAAAATGAACACAACAATTTAAAGAAACTTCAAAAAGAATTGTAGGTATTTCTTTGCCTGCTATGGCAAGAATGGACATCGAAAAGTCTAACCAGAGATTTGTCATGGCTGTGTGGAGAGCAAAGGATGATTCCCAAGGAGGAGAAAGATGCATAAGTCCTACAGAATTCCAGCACAGGAGAACTTAGATCCTTTTCTGCTCTCCAGAGTCTCCACAGAAAGAAGCTGGGCACCTTAAGCATTCCTGCAAAGCTGGGAAAAGACCTTTTGTGTTGATTAAAAAAAAATAAATAATCAAATTCTATACTGATGGCTCATTTCTGGATTTAGAAGTGAGTCTACATATATCAGCAGGAGGTCCAGGCCAACATACTATCAAAAGGATATATCCTTTTAACATTTTCAATGAACGTTGATGCTATGACGGCAATGTTACTTTTAAAATCCTTTATTAGTTCCTTAACAGAGGGAAAAAAAGAAAATATTACAATGAAAACTTGCAGAAACATAAAAGGGAGAGAGGGAGTCTAGGAAGAATCAAGAACTGATTATAATTTGGGCTCACTGCTGTTATTAGCACAGTCAGAAACTGCACTGCCTCAAGCATTTAAATTGTTTTGAAAGTGCTGCAAGATTTCCTTTCCTCATTCAGGGACAGAAAATGATAGTCAGTTTATTGGAGGGAAGCTGACTGACTGATACCTTTACCTGTTGTCTGGAGCAAGCCAGCTGATATTTTTTCACCCTCACCAGAGGAGTGCATGGAGAGTGCTTGTATTCCCTCATACAGCCATGCTGCAGTCTCCTTGTGTGTACGAAGAACCTCTTGTTGGAAGCGTAACCAATGCCTGGGCTTACTGCAGCTTTTCTTTTAGTCCTCAGAAATTGCTACTGCCCTCTCTCAAAAATGGCTGATGGAGAATGCGTGAAGCGTTGTACTTAAATGTCTTGATACAACAGTTCAAATACAGCCACTCAAATCCTGCAAATCCAGAAGGGCATGCAGGGAGAGACATTTCTGCTCACTCCAGCAGCAACTGCAGATACACGAGGACCAATTCATAAAACACTAAAAAGGCACAATCCTGATGGAGTGAGGAATCCATTTTGAGCCGCTGCTTTCTGTCATGCACGTTCACAAAAGTAAACTGCTGTATCTGCTTGCACACAGGCCCCAGCTCCTGTTTGCTAATTTTTAAACAGCTTACTTTTTTTTTTTTTTTTTAATGAAGATGCACATTAGCAGCCCTGCCCTAGTTTTTGAGGAAAAGTCTGGGGAGAAAAAAAAGGCAGCTATTATTATGCAAGCAAATGCAGTAAGCTGACCAGGAATGTGTGTGATCTTATTCATAGCAAAGATCAGCTTCAAAGAATTGCATCTCTAGAATCCCCAAATGCATAACCTATGCAGGTCTGTACGCAGACCTATAAAACAACTGAATGACCTCAAGTCCCTTTCTCTAAAGTCTAGAAAATCAGCTTGGATAGATGCAAAGGACGTACTGGGCCTGATTTCACTCAGATCGACTTTGAGCAGAAAAGACTAAGATGGAGACAAAACATTAGCCTGACTGGAAGACCTACGCCCCCTTCTTTGGGCAACGGGCTACTAAATAGAGGAGTAAAGCAACAGAAAATTGCATCCACCCACTCACCCCCCATTCTGGATGTGAGTTCTCCCAGATATGTGCTGGACCCTTACCTCCAGCTGGTCAGCTATCAGCATTTCCAAGGCCATGAGTGCATCTGACAGCTGAAGTATGTCCTCCCTGTACTTGTCTCGTTTCGAGTCAGCAATATCATAACTGCCAGCGTTATGAATCTCATCCAGCCTCTAAACACAGAGATACGTAAATTACTTATAGTTTGTGTTCAGCACTCCACTGCAATTTAATTAACTTGTTACATGCGTAAGAAAAGTTCCCGCTGCTGATTAGCTGAAATGAAATGTGATGATTCAGGAAGTCTCCAGATTTACATACTGGGTAGTCAACGGTGCTGAGGTATGCTGCTGCGCTAACGAGCTTGGGACAATGCAGGGAAATCGGTGAAAATGCTTCCTCATCCTCCCAGTCAGCAGAAGACTTTGCCCTCTTCTACGCTTCCAACTTTGCTTCTCCTTCTGACACGTTTCAAGTTAAAAAAAATAATGGATGCTTGAAATTGCTGGCCATGAAGAAGAGATTAACAATTATTTGGTAGGAAGAAATGCAGGCCTAAATCCTGATCCTCTTCGTGTCAAGGAGAATCTTGATTGACTTCCATAGGGTCAGGATTTAGTATTCTGAATATGGAATACCTATCATTACCTGCCTTCCTCTTACAATGAGGATTTATTGCCTTTCAGAATTAAATATTGACGTCAGTTTTGTATCAGATAAGATTTATGATTTCCTGGATCCAAAAAAAAAAATCCTCTTGTGCTGAGCAATGTATTATTTTCACGGCTGTTCCAAATAAGTTAACAATCAGATGATAATAAGAGGGGAAAACATTATACATGTTTTAAGATGTTTAACCCACTTCTCCTGAGAGGGAATGGAACAAGCTAAAATAGAGAATTCTGACAAAAATCATTGCCAAGGCTTGTGGCTGAAAATGGACTAGGTTACCCAAACTAAAAGGGGGAAAGAGGAGAGCAAGCTATCTTCTTTTCTAATAGAAATAAGTCAAGAGGCTGAAAAAGCTCCCCAGCCATTCAAGCCACAACTCTGGGAGCAATGACTTCAAAATTCAAGGCCTTTAATGCTTCTTTCCTCCCTAAGCAACTTCAGAGAGCAGAGTTATTTTACGGGTTACCCAAGCTTACATGAAAGGATTGCTGTGAGACAAACAGCCCCAAAGAATGGCTCACAGATTTCAGGCAGCTGGGACCTCTGCACCTTTTGAACTCCCCTGGCAATTTTAAATGAATGGGGAAATGCTGTTAAAATACAGTGTTAAGTTTTGACATCAAATCCCCCCGGTATTTATATGAAAACTGTCACGCTGGCCGCTGTGTCCTGTTCTTGCAGCTCAATGTGTAGCTGAGCCTGCAGGTTATGAGACAAGGATGAAGGGCCGAAATCTGGCTTCACCCATGTTTCTTTGGGTTTGATTTTGGGTTTTTTGGTTGGGTTTTGTGTTGGTTTTGTAGGTTTTTTTCTAGCTTTTTTCTTTCTTTCTTTTAAATGGAAATTATATTATGAATTCAGGTGCAAGTTAACCGAATATACATATCAATCTTTATGTGTTGCCTTCTCCTGTCCCAACTAGAGCTGATGGGGTCAGTTGGCTGGCATGAGTCAGCAAGGCTGAAGGACCAGAGCGTGGAGTGACTCAGCAGGCTGAGTCGTATGACAAAGCACCTAAATAAAAGTGACCTGGTTTTCAAAGGGAGCCAGGGCTCGTGACTCTGCCTGGTGGCAGTTACCAGGCTTTAGCTTCTCCCCCCCCCCCTTATTTTTTCTGTGGGAACAAAATAATGATCCATCTATTATACATGGTTAGAAAGGGATCCAGCTAGAAGCTACACCCTCAGCAGCCACAATGGGTGGCTGTAGTTGAGCAGAATGAAAAAAGATAGTTTATTCTTTAAAAAGCCTAGAAATACATTACAATAATTTTATCTGTTTGGGGTTTTTTTGTTAAAGTTCTTTGAGCTGTTGTTGACAAAATGAACTGAAGCAGAAAATTACTTGAAAACAAACTGAATACACTGCAATCTCCTTCCTTTTCTTCTCCATTTTTCAATGAAGGAAGAGCTATTGGAGGCCTTAAAGAGAAGGGGAGTGGCATTAAATCTGACAAGGCTATATATATATTTTAAATCAACTTCATCAAAAATACTTAAACTAAAAGAAAGGCTGAACATCTCCCTTTTCTTAAAGACTGGTATCTTTTCTGGATGGCAAAAAAAGTAAAAAAGCCCAACCATGTTTAGCCACTTTTTTCTCTGTAAAGCCTCGAAGGACCTTTGCCTTTTGGACAATAAGATAACACTATGATGTGTTAATTTTGTCCGAGGTGGAATTTCCAGTATAGATAAAGGTTATCAGTGTTAGCTGGTTGTGGTTTGCCCAAAGGGTGTAAATTTCAATCCCCAAATTCTTTTCCTACATGAAGTACTAAAAAACTTTTAACATTATGTTAGTTAATGACATTATACTAGCTAGCACAACAAATTTTCTTGGTATAGATTTATACTGTAAGAAACATATAAAGAAAGATCAGTGAGTGAGTTTTTAGTCAGTGAGGAAGGGGTTGCCCAGAGAGGCTGTGGAGTCTCCATCCTTGGAGATATTCAAAGGCCATGTGGACATGGTCCAGGAAGCCTGCGTGGGTAGCCCTACTCGAGCAGGGAGGGTGAACCAAATGATTTTCAGAGGTCCTTTCCAACTTCAACCCCTCTGTGATTCTGCCATTAGGGATCAAGTACTGATTCCTATTACAACAGTGTAAATCCAGAATAATTTTCTTAATTTTAATGGAGTCGCCCTTGTTGTCAGTGAAATTAAAAGCTGGCATACGATGTAGAGAATTCACAAATCAAAGTATAACAACATTACCGTTTTGTTCTGATTTTCAAAGTCTAGGATTAATTTCCTGCCCTCTTGCTGGTTGGTGGTTAATGCTTCATGAAGGCTTTCGTAGAAATCAGAGACTTCAGCTTCTCGTTTTTCATACTCTTGCAGACCATAGTTAAATAGGTTCTCACAAACTGAGACAAACTCCTTCCTGTACGTGACACCAAAGTCAAGGTATTTTGCTTGTTCAGTGGAGCAATGTGCTATGTTCCTCCTACCTCTGCAAATTTGAGCAACAGGAGCTACAAGCTACTATGATGTAAACTCTGCGGTGCTGGCTGGGAGCAGGCTGCCAAGTATTCTCTCTGTAGCAGGATGGGGTCAGCCATTCACATTTTATGTATAGGATTTTGCTACCTCAAGGGTATGGAGAAAACTGTGGCAACTTGAGGGGGAAAAAGGCCTTGAGGAAGAAAAGGAAATACATATACTTCTCTAACTCTTTTCTGACACAGCAGTGGAATGAAGCATACAACCCCATCTGTCTTCACAAGCGTGAATACGGTGTCTGTGTAGTTAATACATATGGCTCTGGAGCCTACAGCCAGGGCACAGAATAAACTACTGACTTGGTAGCATCACAAAAATAACGTCAATTTTTCTTCTACTATTATCTTGGCAATGGAATTGTTTCTAGAGTCTATTGTAGTTAAGCCGTGATGCATTTTTCCCCAACAGTGTAATGCAATTTCAAGGAAGGTCAAGTTACTGGCCTTGACAATGCTCTATTAATCTGAATGAGAAAAGAAAAAAGAAAAAAGAAAACAAAAAAGCGTTCACTTTCTGATCCCCTGTGTAGGAGCAATGATCAGAAAAAAGTGCTGGCCTGAAAACTTCATGTTGCCAGCTCTGGCAGGCTGTGAGATATGCGACTCATATCATTCTGATTAGTCTGTTCCTATCTCCTACCACTTCAATTTTGACATGATTTTAGCAACTGCGCTCTTACAATCTAACTGACAGAGATTTATCTTATAGCTCATTTTAAACTTTAAGTGGATTCCAGACTTAAAGAAAGTACAAAGCCTTGATTCTTGAAGGGTCAGAAAAGAAGGCTACCAAAATTGTGTTTGATTCAAGTGAAGGAAAGGGAATATGGTAATTACATTGGTGAGAATTTAAAATGCTGGAATCTCATGACCTCTTGGTGATAGAAATGAGCGCTTTTACAAATAGGATGTTTCAAGCTGGGCTGGCCAGCTTGCCAGTAATATAAACCATTTGTTTGTAGCCCTCATATTTCACGAGATATCAAGCCTTAAAGCTGTCAGTGGTCTCACGGTCTTACAGTGTTTTTTTTGGTACCATTCCAAAATTAAACACAGACTGTCTCAGATCTTAGATCAATGTAGCTTTCAGCCCTGGACAAAAGCAACGGATGAAGAGTCCCTGCGGATGTACCTCTTTCTTAACTTAAGGCATTACGTTTTAGCTGTGGGTATTCTAAACCCAGGAAGGATATGCCTCCTGCAGGTCACCCACTCCAGGGAGGGAAGCCAGTTTGGCAGCTTCTGTATCCTCTGCATACATACTGTCAAACAGGAATGATCCATTCAGGTACTCGACAAAGGCTGCCTTTGAAGAGAATCAGAGCAATATAAGTAAAATAAAGAATGCCAACCTGCTGCCAGTCCTCAGGATGTGTCTCTCCTGTAAGCACTTTACCAGCAGACTGGTGCAGACACAGTGATACCAACAGAATAGATACACCAACCAAGGCATGTAAGCATTCTGCAAACTGGAGTGAAAAACATCCGGGTTCACATGTGGCTTAGCTGCTAGAACGCTCTAGCCTAAAGATAGAAAACACTGTTTAATCTTATATAAAGCATAATTACACACAACTACATTCTTTCAGATAAGGAGTCAGTGGACTTTGGGGAGGGACGGAGGGAAGAGCTTCAGTGTCCTCCCTGTCATTTAACCGCCTCCCGCTCTTCAGCTGGTCTGATCTTCCAGAGGTCTGGAATACAGAGCCAGACCATAACCATAACAAGACCATTTTGCCTGGTCTTGTTTTCAGTTCACAGGACTACAGTGATCTACTACTACAGTGATCTCTGAAAGCCCTGAAGACTTTAACCATAAAACTAATGAGAAGCATTACCTTAGTGTGGAGGAGAAAAAAAAAAGTCACGGCACCATGAAAATGCTAACAGTTCCCTCAGACCTGTAATTTTCTTAATCTCACGTCAGGCTGATAAGATCCTTGGGTATGATTTACTATTTAGCTTCACAGAATCTATACCTGTAGTTTCATTGTTCAGCCAAAAGAATTATGTTCCCCCCACATCATGTGTATTCCACAGCAGTTCCTGATTTCATTCAAAAGATGAGATTCAGGAATCCTGGAGATTAATCCCAGCCTTAGTTTTAGCACAGTCGATGCTAACCTCTCATTAAATCTTCAAGCAGGTAAAAGAGAAGTCGATATCTGTTGCCCTTCTTTCCCCGAGACAATATACAACCAGCCAAAGAAAACATACCTTGTGATACTCCAGCTCTTTCTGCTTTGCCTGTTCTTCTTCCAGCTGAGCCAGGACCTGAGCCTCCTCACGTTCCAACAGCTCAGTAAAATCTTGATACTTTAAAACTGCAGCTTCTCGCTGAGAAATACAGAGAAATAAAATATTTTTATTAGATTGTCCACTATTGCTCAACAAATCTGGCCACATGCATTCAATCTTTCTAGAACATGCACCTACACCTAAGTGACATCTGCATCTCAATTTCTTTGTGGGCTTTTTATTAAATTACCTATGAAATTTCTAAACCATTTCTCATCCCATTTTTTGTTGGCATATTACTTTGCCTTTGCATTCAATCCATCTGAGCTGATTCAGTCACGGGAAACTTTTCTCTCCCATATCCTCATCTTTAGGTGTTTTGGATTGTGGTTTGGATTTTGGATTGTTGGGTTTGGGTTTTTTTCCCTTTTTTTTTTTTTTCTCAGGAGGCATTGTTTTGAATTCTAGAATTTGAGCTCTGATTTGATCAGCTAGAGAGTTTAATGCATTTACTAGAAGGAAGAGGCTCTCTGGAGGAGCGGATATCAAAGTAGTAGCAGGGGCAAGAACCTAATTAGCTTGAAACCAAAGCTTGACAAATTAAATGTGGGATTCTATGACGTACTGTCTGTATGAGCAGGGACTGGACTCAATGACCTGGAAAGCCCTTCCAGTCTTATGGTAAGAGTTACGTATATTTCAAGTACAGCTCTTGCTGTGTCAAGCAAATTTACAATTAATCATGTTCTTTGATTACAAAGAAAACCCCCACAAACAAACAAATGAAAACCACCAGAAAAAAATCCCCCTAAACATAAAAAACAACCCCTTCTTTGTTCTTTTGAGACCTGAGATTAAAAAGCAGTCCCACAGGTTACTGCTGCAGATTCACTGTTCTGTTCTCAGAAATCAAGAAGTGCATTCGATGGCACTTACTTGCTTGGACAGTGTCAGTCCAGCACCAAACCAAACTGCTCAGCGAGCAGCAGGACCACCAACCCTCCCTTCCCCTGGATCCATGTCTCAGGACTAATTTCCTCTGAAATTTTCTGATCTCTACGAAGGCTTGCACTCATTCTGCAGCCTCTCTGTGGCAACATTAACCAGGCCCCTCTCCCACACTCAGCTGCTGATTTTCACAAAGCCTGTGAAGACGTCATGCCTCTGACACCTCTGTCAAATTTGATAGAATTTGGCCTACAGGTTCACAGCTGTGAGGTGGAAGCAGAATAAACACTGTGTGTTTCCGTAAGCCTAATTTCTGCAGGGAACCTGCCCTGAATGCTAGAATATTGCTGGCATACCAACACAGCAAATGCTCTGTGAGATGCTGTGGCCCGATTTCACAAGCAGGGAATGCAGAAACGCTTACCGTGGTGTCACTCACGAGCCTGAAGTCCAAGTATACCAGGTCTGGAAGATAAGCAACAACAAACAGCGTATAATGCTCATCATTGCAGAGAGGGTTCCCCGTGAGATTCAGTGTGCGTAATTTTTTAAACCTCCTGAGATAGATCACCTATGCCAAGAGGAAAGAGATGCTGTACTTCTCAGTGCTGGGGGAAACAAACAACCTTGAAATTCATTGCTTTTACTACAGTTATGTTGCACTATGTATCCTGCTCTGCAGCCAAACACAAGTGACATTAAATTATGAGTTTCTAATGGCTTTGGGAAAGGCAATGTTAAACTCACGTTGTGAATGTATAAATGATGGGTGAAGAGAGGAGGCCTTTAAGTGGGGTGGGTAAATCAGGGACCACCTTAGATTGGACCATCCGAGGAAGCACCCCAAATAAATCCTAGTCTCCCCTCCCTCCTTTTCTCATATGGATCTACTTAATCCTTTCCCAGGTTTCATGGGAACCAATAGGAATTTTGCCATGGCTGATAGGAATAACAGAGCCAGGCCCTCATGAGTCAATAATCTAAAAGAGAAATAGCTGTAGTAAGCACTTAACACTGGGACAGCTTACCAAAACCATAATTTAGGATTTCACTTCCTCTGTAGTCTAAGGAGAATTTTCTACTCTAAGGAGGGGCTTGGACAAAGTGGCAAATGTTATTTTTAGAATATTTGATCCTTTTATAGGAAACATTTGCAAAGACAGGGAGCACTCACATCTTCCAGAGTGGTCAGGTTATTCTTTCCTATGGAGAAAATCTGCAGCTCTTGCAACGCGTCCATGTGCTCAATTTTAGATATTCTGTTATTGGAGAGACTTAGGTCCTGCAGTTTGACAAGGGTATCCAGGCCCTCAATGACTTCAATATTGTTGAAAGACAGGTCTGGAGAAGAGTTTAGAAACCAAAAGTTTTACAACTAAAAGTTAAATTATCTCTAGCAGAACACCCTGATTCAGATCTTGCATTTAGCTCAGTTCTTGATTTAGGAGCTTATATACAATATTTTCCTTGGGGGTGTTCAGTGTCCCACAGGAAAGGCTTGGCATTAAATCCTCATTCTCCAGGCCAGGAAACCTGAGACAACCTCTCCTTGCAACAAGAGGAAACAGTTGAAGCCATGCGGAGTCCACATACACAACATGAAAGCGATTTCTACTTTATGGGGAAACCCAAAATACAAGAAAAGTGGTGGGAAAATACCCCAAAAGGGGTTGGGGGAATTTCTGTGAAAATTTAACTCTCTCTGCCTTGTTTCTTGCAGACTCTTGCCTGCCATACCAATGCCTAATGTCATGGTCATTCCCATAAGACCAACATACATCAGTCCGATGCTTAAAATCACCCTGTTGTCAGTGGAGGAATGCAAAGGCATTTACTCATTTTAGCTGTTTCACTTGTTGTTATTTCCTCTTACCCCGGCCAGAACATCTATCCTAACATCTACATTCATGGCAACTAAAGGCAGTATTTGCCCTTAAGCCAGTACTGAGCGATTCAGGAGTCCAAAGATGGTTGATGAGGTTACCAGCTGCCTGCTGGATGGCTGGTTACCCCAACCCCCGGACAGCTAAGAGATGCACGCAGCAGCTGTTGAACCACTGCAGCCTTTGGGCAACCAAAACCCATGAGTGTGCTTCAAAACACTCTGCTTACATTGTGGTGTTCAGCTGTTGATTCACAAGTGCATTAGTCATCTGTGCAGCAGAACAGTGCAGACAACAGGGCGGAAGAACCCATTAGACATTTCAAGATGTGCTTATAAACCGAAGCCCTGCATGCTATTTTCAAAGACAGCTGAGGATATATTTATGGTGCCAGCCAGCAATATGCCTGCAGTTCCCAGAGAATGCTCTAAGCTATGCATCTATAGCAGCAAGATTGCTGCTCTGCCCAGCATCAAAACCTGCACCACTGTGTGATGCTGCTGTCAGCATTCTGAGTTTTCAGTTGGAAGTAGTCACATAAGATTACAAGTGTGGACACTTCTTGCGATGACAACAACAAGCCCTTAAGCATATATATAAAAATGTGGGTTCTAGGCTCTGAAATGCCTGCATTAGCTTTGAAAATAGAATACAAGCTTCTAAATCTAAACATTTCTGAAAGTCACATCCACATAGAAGTATAAACCTTGGAAGCAACCTTGAAATCTCAGCTTCCTGTTGCTGCCACACCAAATGTATTAAAACCAGTGTTTAAACATTTGAAGGATTGTTTTGCAGCTCTGATACTCAGGCATTTTGACATTTGACAGTCAAACGAGAAAACACACAGACAGCTGACAGCCTTCCCCAGGAAAGCTCCTATCAGTTTGAGAAGGAATGCGACATCCTGACTTTACTGCAGATTGCTTTGCACCTGTGAAAGCATCCAACCTCATATGCCTGTATCTTACCAAGCCATACGAGGTGAACCAGACTCTCCAGAGCTTCTATCTTCTCAATGATGTTGTTGTCCAGCTGCAGTTTAGTCAGATTCTCAAACTGCCACAGATTATCAATCTGCAGAATATCTAAAGCCACAGGGAAAAAAAATAAAATCGCTTTTCATGTGAGACAGCTTTTAGTTTAGCAGACATGCTGTCTTGCACAAGGAAAACACGTCCAGTCTTACCTCCAAAATGATTTTCAGCAGATTATGATAGCATTTGATGACTGCCCTAGAGAGCTCAGCTCCACCGGCTGGATGAGATTTCAATGAAACAGCCCAGTTAACCTCAGTGTCCTGCACCAGCGCACACTGCTCATCAGCGATGCCAACGAGTCACTGAGGGGATGCTGACTACGGCCCTGCAGTCAAGAGTGGCTTTATGAATCCACTACTAGGAGACCTCGACCTTCATTTTCCTTTCCAGCTCCAAGAGGGAGGCTTGGGATGAGAGTCCACTTTTCTCTGCATTTGCAGGCTAGTGGTGGCCAGCTTCTGCTTTTGTAAATTACTCTCCTGCTCCTAGGATTCTCATCTCAGGAGAGCAACTTGGGGTCTAGTCTTTCTGTGAGGGCTGCAGTTTAGAACTAATCAATATCCCTGCATTTAGCTTTCTCCAAAAACAGAATCACAAGGGCAGCCGTTTGGCATTACGGGAAAATATTAGGACCAAGGTGACAGAAAATACAGAACAGTCACATTCCCAATTCTCTTTTGCCTACTGATGGCTTCCCAGGAGATTTCATTAGCTGCTATGCTGCTATTATTGTTTATTATTGCTATTATTATTATTGCAGTGCAAAGCAAGGAATTGAAGGCACAAAATAGTCACACAGGTCTGTATTTTGTATTTGCAAACAAATATATGCAGGATCAGGTAACGGGGATTCCATTCTAAGGAACTCAACCAATACACCTATTATTTTACTGGACCATGCCATGAATAATCAAAAGCAGATTTTTGCCCATGAAATTATATACGCCCAAAATACTCAAATATTGAGCCACATATCCTTCCTTTTCATTTTTTTGAATGCAAGCTTATGACTGGTTTGACAGTAAGAGGCAAGCTGCAATAATGCTACAGATGACCGGAGGAAGCCCCCAAATTGGACTGTAATCACCATAATCTACCAAATAGCTCTCACATAATTGCCAGCAATGGCGGAGCCTGCCCAGGGTTTGATTTGTCCAGGACATACAGAAGGGCCCAACAGGCCTGTGGCCTGTAGGTGTCACCACAATATAAACGTTAAATAAGAATAGCAGTGACAATAATAGCATAAAGTTAAGCAGCTTTAAAGTTACCCATCAGGAAAAGCAGCTAGCTCTCTCTAATGAAACCACTTCATACAGGTATCACTAAAAAAGCAAATCCAGCTGTTACTTTTCCCATAACAAATCTAAACTAATCATGATTGTTTGCCACTTCATGCTTAATTCTATTATCCTCTAACAAAAGAAGAAGAAGACAAAGCATATACATTCTGATACTCACTTCTAAAACTAAGCTGTAGCTCCGTCACGTCTTTGAAGTTAATCCCTTCCCTTTTGGCAAGCTTTCTGATGTCCTCTGGGCACTGCTCTTCAATGGCTTTCTGAACCATTTCATCATCAATAACATTTGGCTCAATATCATTGTATAAGTCACTCATTTTTAGACGGTATCAGCCTTAAAGGACAGAAAAGAAAAAGCAATTAGATCACTGCCTGGCTACTATTTCCAGCATTCATTGAATGGGCATGACAATTCCAAGGAATTAAGAGCAGAGCTGAGCACTAAGCAGATCTAATGCCTCACAGCTGGTTTCAAAGACAGACTTGACTTTTATTGCAGTCACTGAAGCAACTCTAAGCACAGCCTTACAGCCTGAGCATTGTAAAACAGCCAGGAACGATCACATGCAAGCTTCACACCATGTTTAAGTATTTTTTGTGAAGAATATCAGATTTTGGCCAGACAAATAGACCAGGAAAGGAGACTCTGTGAGACACCTACGAATTGCAATGATCCATTGCATGGCTGCCACCTGTTGCTGAAGCCCCTCTTCACAAAGAGGGCATACTCAAGGCTCTGTGCACCATTTAATCTAGTTTTTAAAGGTAAGTTTCTCATTATAGACAAGTTTGCCCAGAGAAGCTGTGGATACCCCATCCCTGGAGGGGTTCAAGGCCACATTGGATGGGGATTTGAGCAACCTGGTCTAGTGAAAGGTGTTCCTGCCCAGGGCAGGGAGTTGAAACTAGGTGATATTTAATGTCACTTCCAACCCAAATCATTCTACGATTCTATGAATCACACAGCGAGGCCAGCACTTCACTGTGTTCAGTGAGAACAATACGGGTGTCAGTGCAAGCAGTGGGTCTGTCACCCAGAGTGGAAGCTGATGCCCACAACGAGCCAGAGCCCAAGCTCTATCTCTGACCCCCCCAGGCCCAGCAGGGCCCCAGAAGGGGACCCTAACTCTGCCTGTCAGGGTACCTCTGACCCAAGTAGACTGCCGCCTTTCCCCCGAGACCCACCCTGGCCCAAACCCCAGCCTCCCGACCCCTCAGGCCTCGGGTCTCCTCGGCTCTGGGGCCGCTCCGCGCCCCCGGTACCTTGCCTGGCCCC
>JAOTQQ010000071.1:5106780-5120814 GCA_026546715.1 Gallinago undulata | reverse complement strand
CAGCCTCCCGACCCCTCAGGCCTCGGGTCTCCTCGGCTCTGGGGCCGCTCCGCGCCCCCGGTACCTTGCCTGGCCCCCACCTGCACCTCGGCCCCGGCTGCTAAGGAAGCCCAGGAGCGTTGCTAAGGGAGACCACGTGACACGCTCAGCCGGCCAATGGGCAGGGAGTGGGTGGGAAGGCTGGCTGCTAATCAGAGCGCGAGAAATCCGTGTCAGCCAATCAATGCCGGCACCATGCCCTCGGGGCGGGAGGAGGCTCGTATGATTGATGTTCCTCTTGCCCAATAGTGTTAGAGAATGGTTTGGCCGTTGCCCAATGGAGAATGCCGGTAGCGGTGTCCCTGATGTCCATCAACGGGAGGGCACGGAAAGGGCGGGACTACCGCGGGGGCGGGCCCCTCGCTTGACAGTGATGAGCACACTTTTTGACCTATGACTGCACGGGGCGTCCAGACGCTGCCCAATCGAATGCTAGGAGGCGGGCCAACCTTGGCAAAGCGAGCTGCGGTTGGTGATCGTGGGTGCCAGTCAGGGCGGGGTGGGGGTGGGAGGGGGGCCGCCGGGCCGCTGTTTGTTGTCATCCCAAGATGGAGTTTCTGCTGGGGAACCCGTTCAGCACCCCGGTGGGGCAGAGCCTCGGTAAGGTGGCCCGGGGACTCCGGGCGGGAGGCCGGGAAGCCAGAGGAGCCTCTGGAGGAGGTGGGGGGCTCGAGGCAGCGGGAGGGTCTGGGGGTCGGTGAGGTGCTGTGGAGGCGGTGGGGATTCTGTGAGGGCCTGCGGGGTTTAGTGGAGGTCTTTGGGGATGGGGGGGGGTCTCGGGGTTCATGGAGGGCTCTGGAGGGGGTGAGCCGTCTGTGGGGTCTAGTGGGGAGCTCTGAAGGTATGGGACGTCGTGGCTTTGGAGGTGGTGGTGTTGTTTCAGAGTTTGTGGGTGCTGTAGGCCTTGGGGGGGGGTGGTGTCTCTGCGGGGGTAGTGTGGGTTGTGGAGGGCTCTGTGGGCAGCAGAGGGCTGTGGGGGGGTGGCTTCGGGCAGGGTGTTTGCCTTGAGGAAGGAGTGACTCCAGGATGGTTGATGGATGAAGGAAAGTTGTTGTACCCCCCCAGCTCCTTTTCTGATGTGTGCGCACCTTGGTACAGAGCACCCCTGTCATTCAGCCACCTTTTTCCCAAAGCATTGAAACTTCCCTGGACTGTGCATATGCAGGGACAGTGGTGTGGTTTCGAGGTACAAGTACATGCTCCACTTTCAGCCTAGAGCTTGAATTGTGGTTTTACTAATGCTTTGGTGACATTAGACAGGTTATTTTGAGAGTGTTTTCACTGCGCTGCTAGCCAAGGCCTGTGTGGGTTGCTGTGTCTGCTCTCTTCCTCCCACAGATATGTTCAGTCTCAACTGTGGCAAGTCTGGTTTTGGTGTGGGTTGCCACAGCCACAGGAGAATGCCTGGGCGCGCCTTCTGCAGAGTTTGATAACTTGCCCACGGTTGGGTGGGCTGACATTGCCTTCCACGTTCTTCTCTTAGGCCCTGAAGAAGCACAAGATCTCTCGCATTGCGGTGGGAAAGAACAACAGAATGGCTCAGGTTCCTGCAGTGTGGGGACCGTGGTGTCTGGGCCCAGAAGCCAAGGCAATGCTCAGTTGAATGTACTTGTGCTAGCGTCCCTCTCCACTGAAACCACGCTCTTAGTTGCCTTGATTTGTTTCATAGCAGCAGTAATTCTAATGCCTTATTTAGGGGTTATATATAGTATAATATATAGCTCTGTATAGTATATAGCTATTTTACATTCATTTATGGGGTGATGGAAGACTTGTGTCTTTAGGAATTAAAATTAAAAAAATTTGCAGAGTATCCAGTCATGGCCTCAAACCCCAGAAGTTCTTTTATAGTAGTCTCCTCACCCATATGTGCAGAGACACCTCCTTGTAGAGGTAAAAGGCCCTTAAATGTCTAAGTCTCGCACTGTGCTTTGAAGATGGCCGAACTCTTGCTTTGTCAGACTATATGGAGCATATGTATAGCTTGCTGGTTTTTTTAGCCATCTGGGGTGTTTATTTCTTCTGCTTAGGGAGAGAAGTGCCGAGAGTTGGAGGATAATAACAAGAACCATGAAAGTTAAACGTGATTTTAAAGTGAATTTGCTTTGTTGTGTTTGGCCATCTGACCACATCTGCCAGGACAGCTGCCTGCTTTGCTGCTTGGACAAGCCTTCGACAATAAGTGTTGTTAAGGGAAGGCAATAATTTCTCATCTATTTGTTGTCAGTTTCTTTTAGCACCAGGAAGTGGTTTAAAGGGCTTTCCTTAAGACTTAAGAATTGTTTGGGGCGTGGAGGGGGGGGGGGGGGGTAGCAGCAAAATCTGCTTTTCTAGCCTTCTGCTGTTCTGATTCTGAAGTGCAAAGATTTTCATAGCTCTTACCTCCCCTTGTTCCCTTTGAATGAGCAATCGCTGCCAACTTAGAGGCTTCAAACACAATGCTCTGAAGGAGCTGCTTTCATCAGATAAGGTTAGGTGTGTGTGAGGGGCTTATAATGCAACTTCCCTTAATACAAAATTCAGCTGCACTTTTAAGAATGTTTTTTCATCCCCAGGGGGAAGAGATAGCTGCAGATTTTATTTTGGAAGAAAAATTTTTCTGCTTCTCCTATCACTGCCAGTTATCCCTTTCCAAGACAACAGCAAAACAAAAGCATGCCTTGTTCTCAGACGGTGCTATTTGCCCAGTGTTTCCACAGTTTTTTTTCAATGAGCTTGTGGAATGTAATTTTCACTTATGTTTCTTTTCATTCTTTAAAAGAAACTGAATAATTTTGTATTTCTGTTTAAACATATTGTGTTGAACACAGTTGTGATGTTTTCAAGCAAGGCCTAACACTCACCATAAGGAAGAAGTGGAGAAAATTATGTAGGTCCATCAGCACACCAAGAATGTATGTTCTCTGCCAGGAAGTAGCAGTGGTTCACATGAAGATTTAATTAGGGCTAGACAATGTCTTCAGATAAATGCCAGGTCTGAAAGAACAAAGATGTCAGAGAAGGTTTGGGGATAGCTGAGAGCGGTAATACAAGGGATTTTCTCTTTTCTCCTTCTCTTTATCAGGATAATGTCTGAAGCTAGACAGGCTTTTTATGTTAACTCTTTTGCTTAATGTGGGAAAGTAATGCTAGGATGAGCTCAGAGGATTTGTAATGGAGATGGATAGAGTCTCCTGCATCTAAAGTGCCAATTTAAATGGCAGCCAGGTTCCTCATCGCTGAAAGCTACCTGATTTTTTGACTGGCTTATATCATAGCCTCTATTTAGTTGCCAGTGGTGGCATAAACAGGAACTGTATAAGCCATCACCATGGCTACTAATTACAAGCCTCACTTAATTTTTCTTTAATACATCGATTGACCCATGGGCACTGAACTGTCCGTACGTCTCTAGCAAGGTCCTCTCCCAAGGAGACGGGGTGGTTTTTGACAAAGCTGTTGTGTGGAAGGCAGTCTGCTGCTGTGGAGATTCCCGAAATTAAAATCCATTTTGCGCAATCCGTATTGCTTTCCACCTGGAAGTTGCAGTGAAGGGAGGTAGGTAATAGCATCATGTTACATGTAAGCTAAAAATCTCATCCATGATTGTGTGGCAGAATCCATTGCTTCCCAAAGGCTTTGTGAGCAAACAATGCTTTTAGGCATCCCACAGGACTTAGGAAAAATGCCAGCAGCCCCAGAGAAAGTCTTTGTGGAAGCTGGAGGGGTAGAAAGCAGAAGAGTCTAGAGGGTGGTATTGGGTGCTCTAGGTTTCACAGACTGCCATGTGTGTTGGGACTGATCAGATCCTCTGTGGCCTTGGGTGTTGGTCCAGTTCTTATAACTGAACTGTTTATTTTTTCCAGTTAATACTGTAAATGCAATAGACTGGGTCCTTAGGGGAGGACTATTTTGAAGAATACTCCTGACCAGTGAGGAGTAGTACAGGAAGATGTGTAGTAAAACGGCAAAGACAGACTGCTTGCTATCAGGCGAGGGGCTGACGTGGGGGAAAGGCTGCAATTTACAGTAGCAGGAATTTGCCTTGAGATTCAACATCCTGCCATAAATTGCGTTTTTATCTTTCTTTGTTCAAGGGAGCCATCTTTAAAGTGTCACCACTCTATTCAAGGTTATTAAACAAATACCCTTACCGTAGGTTAGCGAAAACATCGTGGATGATTCAAACTGATCAAAATACAAGAATGTGGAGTACTGGTGACTTTTTTTTTTTGCTCATTCTGCTTATTTGATACAGGCCATATGGCTTACACGTGAGAATACAGTAAAACCAGTTAATGTTTTGTAGTTGGTTTTTTTTTCACTCTGGAGGGTTTGCAAAGGCTTCAGGAGAGTGTTTATTTGTTTGAAGGCAAACCAAGTCTTGCTGCTGGCTCCCTGCCTCACCCCCCCGGCTCTCTTAGGTGCGAAGGGCTGAGATGGGGCAGTGATGTGTGAAATGAGCTCCTCACGGGGTGATGGACGGGAGCATCGGGGTCCATTTTGGTAAGGGCTCTGGTCAGGGCTTTGTGTCCTGCTAAAGTCAGCCGTTCTTGCCACAGCCTGAAACCTGCTTGATTCTGGGCCAAAGACCTCCAAGGAGAGAGGTCCAGCACCTGAGTTAAACGCACAGAGACCTGAAAGTTAATTTTTAATAATACAGTAGAAATTAAGGTGTCCTGTATAACTGGAGGTGTTGATGAGGCGATGCTGGTTTAAATCCCTGGTCCCAGTTGATGAAGGGGGGTTTGAATGAGGGTTGCTGGTCTGGGCGCTTGCCTTGGAGTCAGTTTTCAGAGGAGGCACAGTGCAGTGATTTAATGCAGAGTATTGTTTAAGGAGGCTACAAAAACAGGGTTTCAGCAAAAGATACAGAGGCATTTTATTGAAGCAACAGTGAGGCAGACAGCTTTTCAATTGATTTTTATCAAAGCACTTGCAGTTCCCATTTAAGGCTGTTAAATTGATAATAAATATGGTGGACAGAGTCCGTTTCCAGAGCTGCTGTTTTGTTCCCCCCTCTTTTTTTCCTCTCCATAAAGAAGCACTTAAGACCTTTCCTCAGATTTCTCATATCTTAAGATTTTTATGAGTCTTAGGAAAAAAAAGGTTCATAAATACATGAGTTGATGGCTACATGGAAGAATAGAGAGATGTATTATAGTGAGCAGCCCATGGTAATCCTGCAGGAGGAGTTAACCCAGGCTTTCTTATCCACATACACGATTTGCCTAAGTTCCCTTTGGAGTAAACTTACTATTTTGCTGTGCTGTAAGGAAAACATTTTTGTACAGAAATGCCTTTTCTCAATGCCAGAAGTTAGCATTTAAAGTGCACACCGTAACTTTAGGATCTGGTACCAATAAAATGACGTGCTTGCAGCATGCTGTTGGGGTCTGAATCATCTCTCTTTTCATTCATTGCATTGTAATAAAATAAAAAGGCCTTTGCATTTACCCATAACTGCTGAAGTCTTGTGCCTTGTTCTAAGGGAAGCTTTTCTCAGTACAAGACAGCAGTAACTTTTCTTGCTATCAGATGCCCACAGCATATTTTGTATCAAAAAGATGAATTTTGTCTTTGTCTGCAATGAAGAGGGCACAGGAACTCCTCTCCTTAGAGTTTAAATACTTTATAAGTCCTCCTGTAGCTGGTCAGCTGTTAAAAATCCAGCCCCCCACTGTTCATGTAGAATTGTGCTAGTCATGCAAAAGAGAGTTCTGATAAAGTGCTTTTAGTTTTATAAGATTATTTGGATCTGCTTTCACTTCATGACAATGGATTATGTTGTAAGGAAAATCTCCGTGAAATATAAAAATGGGTATCTTTGCTTTTAAAGGAGCAAATAAATACTGAGTCATGAATCTGGCAACTTGGAGAAACTTACATACATGTGTGGAGCTGGATAATTAGTATAATACCATTTAATACTAGGTTTCTAAGACTGGATTTATTTTATAGGCACAAAAGCAGATTGTAGTTCATGAAGGTATTATAGCATGTATTTTTGAGTAATGCAGTTTTATCTCTTCCAGCACAGGATACTTAAATGTATATTCCATATGCTTCTAATATAATCTATAAGTGAGAGGTTGCAGTGTTAGGACAGCTTGTTCCCAGTTTGATACTGCTCTGTTCACGTACCCAGCAGATTTTTCTAAACTGCATATTTAAAATACACTTGACTAAAAACATAGAAGATCCCCACAGACCCTTCCAACTGATTTCGTATTTCATCCAAAGTAATTTTCATCAAAAAATAAAGTATTGTGTGTTTTTCCTTAGTTGATTTAAAGCCAGTTTTAAACTAGTCAGACTTTCCTTTGATTTTGTAAACTGCAATGGATTTTTAATTAAGCACTCATCGAAGGTGATCAAAGCATCTGGTAGTATCCTTAGTGATAAAGGTCAATGGAAGAACCGCAGCCGTTGCAGGAATTTAGGTGAGATGATCCTTTGTGGGGAAGGAGCCTGCTTGGTATCTGCAGGGCTGGTACTCTTAAAGGTTGGCCTGGCAATCTCTTTCCTTGTCTCATATTTCATATTTTACAGTGGCTAGACAATTTCATACTTTGTGTTTTGGTTTAAAAATCTGTGCAGTTAATCAGTGATAAAAAAACATAAATGTTTGGAGAACACAGGGGAGAAAGAAGAGTTGTATG
Organism: Gallinago undulata; assembly: GCA_026546715.1. Taxonomy (NCBI): domain Eukaryota; kingdom Metazoa; phylum Chordata; class Aves; order Charadriiformes; family Scolopacidae; genus Gallinago; species Gallinago undulata. The sequence continues at coordinate 5,114,134 of JAOTQQ010000071.1, read as the reverse complement.
AGCCCAAGAAATTAGAAAGTGGCCCAAAAGGCCAGCCTGCGTAAGTTTTTTCCCATATGATGAATCTACACAGATCATCCAGAACTAGTTTTCAGCTTTGTCATTTGCATCTAGCTGGGGAATTACTGGGTTTCTACGTAAAAGAAAATTGTTGCCGAGTATAAAAATCCTATCTAGTATAGATAGGCTTTATCTTCTGTATTTGCTTAGTCAGTATGCTGACAGTTCACCATTGTTTTGCTCATTTGTTTCAGTTATCGTCAGTGGGAAAGGGCTCTTTTAAAACTGATGATTCCCGAGTACAAAAGGTGCTGATCTAAAGGCTTTGCTACAGCCTGGTCCCTCTTCCTTTAGGAGAAGGTCCTTTGCTACAGGGAAACAGATCTTCCATCTCCACGTTGCTCAAGAAGGGGAGATGCAAGTAAATTCAGCCAGTCTGTTGTTGGCAGCAGGGTCTTTAAATTTAAATATATGCTCTATATTGTTATGGACCTGCCAGAAGATAGGCCTCATGATGTAGTTATCAAGGATTAGGGAGGAAAACGTGTATATATATACTCTGTCTTTGTTAGCACAATTCCTGGCATGGCTATATATAGACTATTTACCCATGCTTCTGTATATCTCAGTTCACAGAAACCCTTTGGCAGCTCAATGTTTGCAACATAGTCTCAGAGAGCATCAGGAGACTCAAAAATGAGAAGATATCCAGAAGAAACCTGTTGAACAGTTTGCTTAGTTTGTAAGCCTGCTTATTCTTTGAGAGTAAGCCAGTCTGTTCCCCAGCTGGTCCTCAGAAGCCTTCTGGGTTAGATTACTTTGGGAAGAAATTCTTTGTTCAGATTCAGATGAAAGAAAACATACACAAAGTAAAGGCACAGATTGGTGTTATAAACTGTTTTTGAACCCCAAGAACTTTGCAGAGCATTGGTTTCTTGGTCTGAAGGCAAGAAAGACTTTATTACATCTCATGTGATCAGGAATGTTGAAGATAGTGTTAACTTGGACATGTCGCATCCTCTGTTTTTATATGGGATACATCTACTGCAAGAACTGTGACTGGCTTTGTTTGTGACCCAAATAACAAAAAAATCACATTTCTTCCAGACCCGAGTAAATGCAGAAAAAAAAATCCCTTTTTAAAATCCGGTATTTCCTGAGTTTTTTTTTTTTTTTAACTTTAGTTTTGTCTCAATTATAGTTTTCTGCATTTATTTTGCTTTTGGAAGGAAAAGGGCGTCCTCCTCTGCCTGTACACACAAAAAGCTACCTTGAACAGATTAAATAAATAGCAAGCTCGAGCATCTTTGCCAGCAAATTTTGGAAGGTCTTCATGCTATACTAGCCCCACAGGCTAGTGGTATTTCATAGCTTCCTGTCACTTTGTCTTCTCAAGCTAACAAACATTTGTATGTTTAATAGACACATTTTACTAAGCTGTGATGACCAAATACTTACTAAAATCAGATTATTTTTTTCCAGACCTCTGGAAGGCTTTAATTAGTAATTTTGCCCAAAAGGTCAAGCCAGAAATAATTTTTTGACTTAAGTGATCTGGAGGTGAGATACTATATTGTAGCTCTTCTTCCAAAACATCTTTTATTGCAGTTCATGCAATGGACATCTGTTGGGCTCACTACAAACATTTTTCCCTTTTTTATATGAAGCTGTGGAGAATCTGAATTCCTGTGTTCACCAAAAAGTGCTCCTATCAGTTAACGGGGTATTAAGGAATGTAACCAGTTAATTGGGTTCCTAATTTAAGCTTAAGAGAGAAAAATACGCAAACTTTATTGGAATATTTGATCTGGAGTGAATCTTGAAATCAGTCTTCACGTTGTGACCAGTGACCTGATCGCTGCCTGGTATTTTTCTGAGCAGTTGTTATGGGGTATAGGTATGATAATAAGATGACTGATAGCGAAAGGTAGGGGTTAAGCAGGATCCAGCATATATTTAGGTTTGGGGTACCCTTATCTCATGTCTGAGCTGTTGTAGTAAATAGCTTGTTTTTTCATTATCTTTGAGCTGCCCTTTCTGTGCTGATTTTTCGGTTCTTCTAATTAGAAGGGTATTTTAGTGAAAAGAGCGATCTCAGACCTTTGTGAAATTTTCTGCTAGTACAAATAATGGTAAATCTGAAATCACTTATTAGACAAGAAGTTGTTATGGCAACTATAAGATGGTTGGCTAATCAGAGAGTGAGATCAGTTTTTATTTACAAGCATAATGAGCAATTAAGTTTGAGCAGCTGTCAGACTTGGAAAGTGATTAAAGTTCAGCAAACAACCCAAATGGGTCAGTGTTCAGTTCTGGTGGTTTTCTGACACTACAGCTTGATCATGTGTGGGTTTTACCTACTATAATTAAAACTGCTTTTAAAATCCCCATCTATGCCACAGACTTGGCATAGCCAGTGAATAATGAAAAATCCCTCTTCCAACCAGGTTCCTTAAAAAGTATTGGCCCCGAGTCTTGCTGCAGCTAATGAGGTATTTCACGTGTAGTATCCCTTAAAGCAAACCTCAGTGTTCCTGCTGGCTGGAAGAAGCACCTCCAGGCCCTTGATGCTCACCAGGAGAGAGATGAAATGGTGCAGCCTCACTCAGGCGAGTTTTGCACCCCTAAAGGCACTCTTTTCATAAAAGGCATCGTTATACTGCTGTTGGTTGTTAGGAAGCTGCTGCTTGGCCTAGGGGAAGGACGTGCACAGTGTGCGTGAACGTAAAACCCAAAAGAAGTAGAGAAAGTCTTGATTCACCCAGAAACATAAGGAAATTCCCAGGATAGGCTAACCTCATCCGGAGCTGGTGAAGCTACTCAACTGGCCACCAGTGCCTTCACTGGTGCTCATTTCCCAAGCAGGGGCAGTGACACTGTATCGGTGTCACTCTGCCAAAAAGGCTTAAGTAGGTTTCCTAGTTGTTATTCAGTGTCCTGTGACATCTCCTGTGCGGTTGATTAACAACCTGTAAGGAGCAAAGACCAGAGAGGTGGTTCTCTGTAGGTTCCAGAAGATCGTGTGTCCACCCTGGAAAGGTTCCCTTCCCCTCCATCCTCTGCAGTTTCCAGAATGCCCTAGATCAGCCTTTTTCATTTGCCAGGATTTGCTTCCCTGCTCCATATGGTAAATAAGCCAAACCATTTGTAAGCTGTGCTCAAGATCTGTGTTCCAGTTAGAATTTTAACTGTCCAAGGACCAATATAGTTATTTTCCAAAAGTATGCTGCTGTCCCCTGATACATTTACATTGTTTTTAATTTTGCTACACTAATAGTATCATGTCCTATAGGCGATTGCAGTGGAATGTGAAATGCATTGGGACGGTTCCTGACCCGAAGAATTTACAAAGTCGTATGACTTGATAACACAAGCTGGTGAATGGGGACTTACAAGGAAATTAAAATGACAGTCTCTGAAATAGGCATTTGCATACTTGATCTAAACTTACGGTATTTACACTTTCTATTTACCAGTCTTTTTCAGACTTATCTACGCCAGTGACACATGAGAAACAGGGCTGTAGAAATGGAGCAGAATTTTTAATAGGGTTATTAGAGGCCAAGAAATCTGCACTTGTCAGCCCGCACAAGAAGGAATTGCATGTGTCTATCTCGTTATTAGCGTTGTCTGATTTGCACTCGGGTTTCCGGAGAGGATCGTTTGGAAGTGTTTAGCCGCTGAGCTTTTGCCGGCATAGCGAGCTTGGCTGGTTGGAAGGGGCAGCTGGCAATAGAGCCCTTCCATGACAGCAGCGTTGGCAAAAGCGATTCCCGTTACCTACTGGAACGGGTGCCAGCTCTCCCCTCTCCCCGTGGCGAAAACACTTACTTTGTTCCAGGCGCTGATCTTCGAGCTGCGGAGACGTTGGAGAATTGGAATGGAAAAGGAGCTCGCGGCCTCTTGCGCAGGCCCCCTGTCATCTTGTAGAGCAGTGTGAGGGACGGCCGGAAAATTGCAAAGCAAACCGAAGCATTTCATGCTAGAAAAACGTGAGCTGACAGCCCTCAAAAGCTGCAGGCTCCTCCCTGTCTCGTTTGCTTCCACCTGTGGGATAATTGTGGTTTTCCAGAGGACACAGCTCTCGCCTTCGTAGTTGTAGTTGTATAGGAGAGATAGGTGTGGGAATATGCATGTGGAATTGCCTACTGCAAGAATTGTTTCATTTCATTCATAACAAATTTTAATTATAGTGTATGAACATTTACTTAAAAACTGCTGTAGCTAAGGAGTAAAGTTGTTTGTGACTGCTTTTTTTGTAGGAATGAAAGATTTTTACTTTTTTCCCCTCACTAAATGTAATTAGTGTTTTCAGTTTATTTTAAGCATGTGAGAATGTGGGCAATTAACTTTAGGAGTAACTTGTAAAAAATTAAATAATATAAATAATACTAATGTAGGAGCCTGATGGATTATCTTTGCCTTATAGTTTGTTTGCAGCAAACATGTTACAAGTGAGTGGGTGGGAGGGGGAGTTTTAAATATATGGGGATGGATTTTTAGTTTGCAGCTGACGTGGATTAAAAATTCTTAGAACATTTCATCCATGAAAGGCAATTAGTTTTGTTTTATGAATATGAAAAGCACGTAGCTTGTAAGTACTGGAGTGAAGTCCCAAGTGAGTTATTAGAACTTGCTTTACTCATGTAGTACAAAATTAGCCATCAAGAGCTGATAGATTTCAAATATAGCTCACTGACACACTGATCATCCATAACTTTTCATAAAGACATTTTTTTGGTCTCACCTGTAATTACTGGATGCTGTTGAAGTCCTGAATGGGGCAGCTGCTCTTGGACCAGGCCACCTTCTTGCTCTTGATGCTGCTTGCAGCATTTTGTGCTGCTGAGATACCAAATTGTAATTCTGCTCTGCCTGTCGTTCTGGGTGGTAAAACTGCATCTGGAGACACAGAATATGCCTCTCTCTCACCTCCTGGTAATATCTTACTGGTCAAATACATTCTTCTGCTTTGTATTGTGATGGTGTTTTTCTGCATTTTGCAAAAAGCAATTTGCAACAGTTTATATAAGGAACTGTCATACTGATGGTCTGTGTGGCTCTTATAAATAAAACCCCTCTGTAATAGAGCCTTTAGGCGCACTTGTTAACAAAGAAGTTGAGAAATAAATCACTGCTTTCAGCTGTCCATTCTCTCAGATTTGTAAGTTAAGGCTCATAAAATTAATGGAGTCTTCTTCGGTTTTTTTAGCAGTTGTTTTTTGGCATTAGGACAAATTTGTGTATATGTATTAGTTGTTTAACAGCTTTTTTTTTTTTAATTCTGGGGTTGTCTATTGCGGGTTGTCTTTCTGGTGAGAAAAGCTTCACACCAACTAAGGTGTGTTTGGAAAAAGACTATTTTTCTGGCTTCTTTGGCTAGTTTCTTTGCCTGGGTTGTTTTTGGAGGGTGGGGGAGAGACAAAGACTCGGCTATTAAGAAATTTTGTATTTCTAGTGTTGGTGAACAGGTGCTATTAATCCAATATGTTGGTGATTTTTTTATTTTATTTTATTTTAATTTTTTTTTTTTAGAGTTGGAAGAGACCATAGAAATCATATAGTCCAACTCCCCTGCTGAAGCAGGATTGCCTAGAGGTTCTCAGTTAAGGAATTGGTAGCCCTAATTAAGGAACAAGTTAGTCGTGTGTCCGTCTGTCTGTTTCTGTTCCCCCCCCAAATTGTCCAAATTCCTTGGAGAAATTAAAACAATATAAAAACTCTTTGGCAGGTAGTAGGGTGCATTCCAGGTTCTGCCTATGGAAATGACTAAATGTCGGTGTGATTTGGTATTCAGCACCGGCTGCCTTACAGTGAGCAAAGGAAGAGGAGATTTGGGTGACCATCCCAAGTCAGCGACCCATTTAAACAACACTGTGCTGGTAAATTCTCCCATACAGAGTCATATGGACAAGTCACAGCAGTTGCAATCCAATTCAGAAAGGCAAATCCGAGGGAGAACATTTTGTCACCCGGAAGGTTTTAATTTATGCTTTCGTGCCTCTCATCTAGAGAAGAAAGATGGACACTCAGAGTGTGATAATATTAGAGCAGTGGAAGTGGTGCCTAATAGATCACAGATGTTTGCGAAGTGGCGAGCCATCATCTCCACCCATACAACAGGACGGGGGGACAGTCTGTCATGAGATGTGACATGTCATAAAGGAACATTGATTTGTCGCTCCCCTACAGTAAATCACACAGTAAACATCTCCATTCTAATCCATTAAAATCCATTAATACAGGACGTATATTTTAAAACTGCTTTGACGTTTCTGATTGAAGGCTTTAGCGTATTGATTTCTGACGTGAGCAGGTCCGGGTTTGTCGATTGCAAAGCAGCACCGTACGTTGAATATCGTGGGTTTGCAGTGAGGTGGGAATCTGGCCAAGGTCACTGCTGGAAGAAGTGAAGAAACGTGCAGTGCAGGCTCGGTTTTAGGGAAAAGTGCCTCTGAATCATGCAAATGACTTGATGAACTGGGACCTGCTGCCATATGACCTAGCCCTGAAGGACAGCTATTTACAGTACACGGGTCAACTTGTTAGCTTTAATGAGTGTGCAGTATGTGGGAGGAAGGCGATTTTCTGTGTTTTGTTTTTAAAGCTGTGTAGAATGAAGAAGTCAGAGGGATTTTGCTTTGTTTTAAAGAAGCAGTAGTCTCTTTCTGCCATCTGTTTTGAAAGAGAGCAACTTATATACACATGTCATTCAGTAGAGCATACTGTCAGCAGCGACAATTTCTGCTGATGGGGGAACTTCAGAGAGAAGATTCATAACAAAAGCCTTTATTGTATAGAAACACACTGTTCTGCTTGGGATCCAGAATCCAATGCTTTTAAGGACTATGACTAAACCATCATTTGTGCCTGAGATAAATGACATCTGGGTACAGAGACTGCTTGGACTAGGGTACCCTATCAGGCTGTTTCTGTAGGATACAATAGTGCAGTACTGGAAGGTCAGTCAGGTTTTACAGCCTGCAAATGCTTCGAGACCTGCGAGATGTGATAAACTAAGCGAGTCAGGCTGATATGCTCTCTTGCCTACTCTGCTATTATAATTCTTCTTAGAATTTGTGTTGTTTTTCTTCCTGTTCAGGTGAAGCTCTGAGTATGAAAGAAAAAATTTTTCTTTGTTATATGGCTGTTAATATTTGTTTAATATGTACTAATCCGTTCACCTTGCTCTGCTTCTGAAGCTGCTGCACAGTTTTGCTCCAAAAATCAGCTGTAGTTTCCTGCTCCTGAGAGGCTGAATTTGTGGGTGATGTTGGGTGATGTCTTTTCTGTAGCGTATCTAAAGCACAGGAATATTGTAGTAACTGTGAATACCGTGTGGTCCTTAAAAAGG
>JAOTQQ010000071.1:5061972-5106680 GCA_026546715.1 Gallinago undulata | reverse complement strand
TTTTCTGTAATGCCTTGCAGTTCAGATTGAGCCCGTTTGTTCTAGCTGACTGGCTTTTTCTTTGGAAGTGTGAAGCTCAGCATTTTCAGAGCGGTGTGAAATAAGGAATGTAGAAAAAGGACTCGGAGCAGTGAGGTGGCTAATTGAAAAATGCTATTGGAGCCGTGCTTTCTAACAAAGAAACTGGCAGGTTTTTATGAGTAAGTCACTTCAGAGTTGAGTTTTGATCTTGAATTTTGAACGAGTCACATTTATTTTTTAATAGCAGCGTTTTGATAAAAAGGAAGAAAACCTCCTGTTGGTTACCATAATGTCTAAGTGTCCGTGACTGTCTTTCTAAAAGCAAATGCAGAGAAAGGGAGAATAGACTGTTCAGTTCAGGAGTATCCAAGTGTGTTATTCCAGTGGATCTCTGTCTTTCAAGTGAGATGTCTCGGATTCATCAGCCATGTGAATGCTGAGCATCTTTAGTCTTATCTTCATTTTACTTGGATGGCTGAAATATGTTTCCGTATGATCTTTCCCCACGTCTTATTGATGGTGCCAACGCAGGTCGTTGATGATTTGTTGAATCCGAGAGAGACAACTGCAGCAAACAAACGTAATGATGCTTTAAAGCAAAACAATTCTATGAGTGCAGCTTAGAGGAGAGATGTTATCGTCTCCTTCAATAGCTTATTGTCCCTTGCGAGCTATCTTGTGTGGCTTGCATTGCCTTGCAAAACTCTTTTTTTTTTTCCTGTTTCCTGAAAGACCTTTGTCCATTCTATAAAAGCATTTTACATTTGACCTCAGTTGATAGCCCTTGCTTCTGAGAGAGCTCCACTGAGCTGAAGGGAGGGAGACCAGCAGGATGGAAGTAGAAGCCTGCTAATACTGTGGCTTCTTCTGTTCTCTGTCACATATTATGCAGAGTGAAATATAACACATCTGACTGTTTGATTTGCTAATTTCAGTCTTGGAGCACAGCTGGTAGGCAGGTGGACTGTTAAGAGGCAAGACAAAGATCTAAGATCTTCTGAACTTCCAAGAAAAGAAAAAAAGATCATTTATGCTGCTCGAGCACCAAACGCTGTTGGAGGGAAGGGAAGAAATTTGGAATTGGACTTTCTTGCTTTTGGATCTCTCTAATGTGGTGCATTGGTGTACATGCTTCTTGCATAAACAGAAGATGATCTTTTTTGTGTGTAATTCTTCCCAAACATATGAATCAAAAGTCTCTGAAGCAACATCTGGAGAAGTCCCAAGACAGAAAAGTGCGATTTCTCTGAGCATAAAGATGTGCTCAATCATGAGATTCTGGTATTCAGATACAAAAAAAGCGCAGTTTTCCTGTTTTCATTTAATGTGATTTGTAGCTAGTCTAATACTTAGCTTTCACTTTTGCCTTTTCTTCCAAGAACGTTATGCAGCAGCAGAGACCTTTATTGGTGATTACAGATAGACCTTTTTGAGAGGTTTTTACCCTGGTCGTGCCTGCTGTCATTGTTCAGCCAGAGTAGATGTTCTCATTGCTCCCAGCAGTCAGTTTTTCAATCCTCTCAGCTGCACAGACATGCTTATGGCACACGAGTTAAAGAACATACAGACTTCAACTGGTTCAGCTGTAATCCTGATGAAAATCTTCAGGCCCTCTGCATTGGCAGGTTCAGCTTAACAGTCAGAGGCGAGGATTGGAAGGGGGAAGCAGGGAAGAGTGAGGAGTTCTGCTCTAACTCCTCCGCCTGTAAACAGAGTCAAATTTTAAGAGTGTCATCAACATTGAACTGTAGCTTTGAAGCAAAATAGTGTGAACTGGAAAGGGCTGTGAGAGCAGCTTCTCAAGGGCCACCAGTGTTCTTGTGTTAGGTGACTTGTTAGGTGACTTTTGCACTGGGTTCAAGATAAAGGTAAAAGTTCTTCTGTTTTTTTCCCTGCATTTAAAAGAGCATTCCTGTCCTGCCCTGCTCAGCCTATTACGTGGGGGTTACATGGGCATTTCTGACTCGATTTCCTTGGGGTGACCTCTCTCCAGGCAGAGCAGGTTGCTTGGGCAGAGGCTTGGCTGGGGATGTGTGCTCACTGAGACACTTCACACTGAGAACTTTATCCTACTGAGCAGCGCCTTCTGAACGTCATAAAATGTACACGATTTCAGTGTGAGCGGGGAAATACTGATATTGCCATTTGGCAGAGTGTGGAAACGCGGCCACCAGAGTTAGATCTCAGAGGGAAGGTGTGAATGAAAAAATAGCACGATTTTTTTCTCCTTTTCTTTGCAGACTAGAGATAAGCTAATGCTTGCATGTGAATATGCAGTGTCCGAGGTCTGCAGCCTGTCAGGCGTGGAGTACCAGATTGTCTTTCTTTCTACCAGAACATTTATGTTTTAATTTAGGAAACGTGGTAGCAACCGATAGCATCTTGTTTCTGAGAGAGGCTTTCTGATGATCTTTCTGCTGGTATCACGTCTCCCTGTGAGGCACTAACTCCTGGCCCCTGCCGCGGTGACAAACTGGGCAGTAACGCAGCCCTGGGAGATGCTCCTGGGGCAGGAGCTGTGCAAGGCATCCCCAGTACCCAGGGTGGGAGTCACCAGCCCTTTTGTTAGACTATTAAACTACACCATAAACTCTTCGGTTCAGTGAGGGGAGGGGCGGGAGGGACTCCTGCCTCCTGCTCATTGCTTTTTTCCTTGTTTGATTTCACATTTCTTATGTCACCCTGGAACCCTTTGGTCATGTTCCAGAGTCCTTGTGTGAACTGGTGCCATTTAGATGCCTTTTAATGAGCTTGAAAGACACTGCGGAACTGGTGGCTTTTTCAAAGGGTATTTGCATGATTTGCTTGTCATTCTCCCCTAGATCTGTGATAGTTTCCAAAATCTGTTTAATCTTGTCAGTCATATCTATTTGCTGTTTGAAGAGTAGCATCAGAAATATGCATGGCTTTCAAAATGTCCAAAAACAACCGGGCAGGCTATTGAGTATTTTTAATTTAGTGCGTTTTGAATACATTGGCCAGGGAATCTCTTAAGGAGGGGTGCAGGCAGAGCCGTTTCATCAGAGATCCAGAACTGATGACCTGCTGTGTTTTGGTTCTGGAAGAGCTCTACAGGCTTTCAATTCATTGCAGCGTAATACTGTTCTTCAAACAAATCACACACCAACTCGTGTGCTTGCTCTGCAGTCAGTTAACTCCTTTCTGGCAGCAGAGAGAGCGCTGCAGCAGCAAATCTGGGTCACACACCCTACAAAGGACAAACGACTACAGATGACAAGTGCTTGTGTGCTCTCTCTCACTGAAGAAGAGGCTAAAATTAGCTTCCGACTCTTATTCGAATTAAAAATTACCCAAGGGGGAAAGAACTAATTCTCAAAAAGACAACTGTTGCGTCTTAAACCCACACAGTCTCAGCCACGTATTACTCCAACTAAAGAACAGAAAGGCAAAAATGAAAAGGCGGTAACCAAACTTTCTGGGAGAAAGGGGATTTAATTTTCCCTAGTGTATCTCAGAAGGGAAATGCTAATGACGTTATTGGGGACCCCAGTGGAGTGTTCATGTGCTACCCTCCATACAGGGCTGCAGCTTCACTCTACCATCTCCAAAATACCCGTTTTTAGCTGTGGAGTACTGCCATATACACGTTTTGTCGAAATAAACCTTAACTAAATGGGTTTTACAAGAGCAATGAATGAAGTGGCGGGTAGCATAAATTTGTGCGGCATCAGCGTTTTCCACAATAATTTATAAAAAGTGATTATAGCGGACCAGAGAGCACGAACATTGCTAAGTTGCTGCCTGGACGCCAAATGCTGTCAAGAACACACAAATTTGTTAATATAGTTTTAGATTAAGAAAATAAATCATATGCCCAGCTTAAGGAATACCCTCTCTTTAAGGCATAATCTCTCATTTTGAGGCATTGTGCTTATAAATCCTTTGCAGCTTTGGAGATCACCCTCTCCAGCAGAGCAGATGCAATGATTTTTTTATATCTCTGACTGTTAAGTCTTTCTCTCTGATATTAGATAAAAGATTTTCCTAAGAAACAAGGACTATATGGAGGTGAAGGTGGATCACTTTCTATAGCAATAAAGCCTTATGTATAGTAGAAGAACAAAATGCAACCAAAAAAGCTATTGTTACAAGTAACTTTGCACAAAGATGAATTGCTCTATCCAAGAAAGCATTAAACAGCTCTGCCTGCACACTTCCTTAAGAGAATCCTTGCGCAACATATCCAAAATACTGTAAATTAAAAATGCTCAATATCCTGTCCGGTATTTATGGGACATTTTGGAAGCCATGTATCTCTCTGAGGCTCCTCCTCAAACAGAAAGAGTGTTTGTTGCTGGAGTGAACTCTACCATGAAGTGGTGAAAAAGACCCAGAGGAGAAAATGGCACAGCTGGAAGTTTTGCCACCTCCATTTCCTCCCCAGTGGGTGAGACTCAGTGATCTGTGTGTCTCGCATAACTGCCTCTGTGAACGGGAACCGAGACCTGCAAAGAGTGATCTCCAGTTGCAGAATCTCCTTTTCCACAGGGTCCTCTCCATTCTGGAGACAGATGGCTCCTTTTCAGCACTCTCTCTTGGATTTTGCATGTGCTATCTGGTTTGTCTCAGACTTCTGTAATTACTGTCCTTGGTGAAGCTGCTTTAGCCACTCATCTGGTGTAGACAGGTCACTGAAAATTAAATTACCCAGCCATATAGTCTTTCTCCAAATAATATCCCATAATTATGGCCTGTGGGCATCTATATCCTCACAGTGATAGAAACCTTAATGGGAAAAACGTGGTTGGTAAACAGAAAAAGAGATGTGTTAATTCCTTGGAGCCTGGTGTTCTCAAACAAAATCTGCCTTGTCTGGGGGACAGACTGAGGCCTGATGTAAGGACAGGATATTTGGGGAAGATGGCACCCGTGGTTTTGTTTCTTCTTTAAAGTGTTTAAAAGTTGGTGGGGTTTTTTTGGCTTATTTTACGTTTTAAAAATGCTTTTGTTTACCCTGTTTACCTTCCAACATTGGATGCCAGGGATCTGTAGAAAAACCTAGACTAATTTAGAGGAGAAGGTCACGTTCGGCATGGAAGTCCCCTTTTTAGGTCTCTCTGGCAACAGGCTTTACATTCAACTCAATAGCATTTCTGAATGTGGGTAGTGTAACACAGATAGGGTTTGAACGCTGCAAGTGAAGAGTGTGAAAAATTCAGGGGATGTTCTAGGCACCACTAGACAGAACTATATTGATTTAGGAGGGAATCCCAAGGAGGAAATAGTACTTGTCAACTGATTACTTGAAGTTACGGCTGTGCTACTCTTGCAGACATCCATAAATTAAACCGCCAACAGTTGGCATCTGCCACTGTCACAGTGCTGTAGGTCATCCTCCCCATAGAATTTAGTCTGGTGCCAGAGTGACTGACTTACCTGCCACACAAATACTGAAGGAGCATTTGGGAGTCGGGAGGAAGTCAGGCTGTACTTGGGAGATGTGTATGTAGCCCCCGCATGGAGAGGAGATCAGGGACATAGCATGGGACAGAGGGAAGCAGTGCCTAGCCCCCTGGCAAGCAGATACGAGGGGCTGTGGTACAGGAGTAAAAGAGTCCCAGGCAAAAAGGGGGCTCCAAGAATGATACCGTGACCTCAATTAACATGTGCTAAATATTTTCCCATGCTGGTGGTTCTTTCCACACTGAAATTCTGGGCTTCCTTGAATTCTGTCTCCAAGTCACTATCTTTCTTCCCTTGATTCATGTGGCAGTGTTATCTACTAAAACAGGGAGGAGGTCAAGTTGATTTTAGGGAGATTTTCCTACCTCATAACTTGCCAGCAGTGCAGCATCTGAGAAGTTTAAATTGGAATTAGCTGACATTTTCCTACTCGCCCAGGAATTCAGGAGTCTGAAGAACAGCCCATCTATGTGGGCTGAAAGTAGTGAGATTGAGGGGTAATTGATTCTCTCTGGCAACCTCTATGCTGATCCCTACAACCAGGAGGGAAAGTTTGGCAATGCTTACAGTCAGTGGGGATAAGGGTTTTTTTCAGTCTGTCTTTTACTGTATAATTTCAGCTCAGAGTAACTGAAGATGGATTGAAGTATAGTACCTAATTAGGAAGATATGAAAAGATTTATTTTTCTTTACTTTACAGAAAAGGCCACAGATGGCTCTCTGCAGAGTGAAGACTGGACACTTAACATGGAGATCTGTGACATTATCAACGAGACAGAAGAAGGGTATGTGCTATTTCAGCAAACTTCGAAAGGTTCACAAGCGCAATCAGCATGTGAGGAGGTGCAGGGAGTCTGGGGGCAGACGCTCATAGTTTGCATGTAGTTTGCATATGAGTCGCTTTGTTTTCCTGCTCCTTAGGCATTTCAGAAAACCACTGTATCATGCAGCAGTTTCCATGGTCAGTCTCTGCTTGGGAGGGCTGGCATGAAAAATGCATTGTTGGAGAGAGTACTGAGCTGTACTTCTGGGTTTCTTGTTTTCAGCAGGCGTATATCTTTGCAGTGCTGCAAAGCTATTAATTTCAACTAGTTGAATAGAGAGCTTCTCTGATAGATCTCCTTCAGCATCAGAAAAGCTGTGCTGCTTGCAGTTTGCAGGAAAACTGATCTTACGCCCTGCACCTTTTTCTGAGTGGCTGTCAATCTTTCCTGCTTGATCAACGTCCTGTCTTTTTGGAGGCCTCGGGCATTGCTCTGGTCTTGGCTTCTGTGATATCTTGTCTCCTCACATAATTCTACATGACCCTAGTTTGGTTGTCGTCAAGTAATCTGAAGTTAACAGACATGTTTGTGTCCAGCTGGAAATGGTAAAGGATTCCTTTTCCCACAGTATGTGTGTGGCATGTGAAAAGTGTCTGAGCCGTCTTTTAAAAATGGTGTGTTTCTCCTTCAGCCCAAAGGATGCCATTCGGGCGCTGAAGAAGAGGCTGAACGGAAACAAAAATTACAGAGAGGTCATGCTGGCGCTGACGGTGAGTGGGGGCAGGCTGGAATGCCTCGAAAGGGCAGAACCCTTTTCTTTGGTCATTTTCCTTTTCCTGGCATTCTCTTGAACGAACACACTATTTGCTTTAACAGCCACAGCTCTGCCCTTTTCTTCTCCCCAGTTGCCTCCTCACTTCCTTGGGGAGAGTTGCTGGAAGCTTTGCATAGCGTTTTTCTGACTCAATTGATTTCTGCCTTTTTTCTGGGCACTTATTCATCCCAAGTACTGATGGAGGAAAGTTAAAGTAGCCCAAATGGGTCTGTGTACCTTTTGGGGCTTTCTCTTCTACTCATCTCCCTGCGTCCTACTGTTTCTTCACTCCAAGGCAACAGCTGTGGGCATATCTGCAAGTGAGGATCATGAACTTGCCATATTTTCAGCTTCATAAGTAGCTGATGCACAATTTCCCATGTGAATGAATCTCCATAGGAAGCTCAAATTAATTTATGCTGATCTAATTTCACTCAATAAAGTGTAAATTATATTCTGTGCATTTAGGCAGCGCTGCTAAGGTGTGAAATAATTTACCAGTGACCTTTCCTGCTGATGACTTCAGCTGGGGGTTTCCTGGGTAATGTAGCACCCCTGACCGCGCGGTGCTGGGCAGGCTCAGCACCGCGGCCGTCTGAGGAATGAGCAGCAGTGACTAGATCGAGTTGTAGTGCTGTGGGTAGGTGATCTGTACGATCCTTTCACACAGCTCTTGTTGCATCTCCCTGACAAGGCGTGACTGTACCTTTCTGTCTTCTTGCCTTTTCCTATCCTGGATTGTCACTTTGACAGATTACCAAAGACCAAACCATGAGATTATCCATTGTGCAGGAAAGAGCAAGATTCATCAGGAGTGAGTCCGTATCATCAGGGCTGATGAAGGTAGCTGAAGAAGGAGAGTAATTACCGACTCCTCAGATAGAGAGTCGCAGTGGTTATTAGGCATGGCTGTAAGGAGAAGTGACGCATTGGATTTATCTCCATGCTAATCATGTTCTTCAGAGAAAAATCAACAGCTGTTCTTCCATGGCAGTTGAATGGCAAGTGGAAGGTGCCTCCAGCTAGGTTGCAGGGGGAAAATGTGTCAAAGTATAACCTGTCAGAGCATTCACAAGGGAGTGTTTTGAATGAGTTAAGATCATTCACCTGAATTCCCAACTCTGAAACATGGCTTATAGCTCAGAGCAAGTGGGTCCAGCTGTGTTCCAGGTACGTAGGAAATGGTGGAGTGCCACAGCACAATAATATCTCACTGTGACAGGACGTCCTCTGTCTTACCTGCTCTTGATGTGATGCTGTGTACTTAGCTGTTCAGCTGTGCAGGTTGGAAAGGTCTGCTTTAGACGAAGAAAGTTTCTATTTTTTACCTTGAAAACAGGCAAAGTTAGATCAAAAAAGCACCCACTATGTTGATGGTGGGTGAGGTATATCTAAATGTGTGCGTAGAAAAGTAAGCTTTTTTTAAAATTGGGGAAGAAAAGATGAATTAAAAGTGTAATTTCTCCTCTGTCTTCTCTCCTTCCCGTCAAAAGTTTTAACATAAAACAAAACAAAATCTGAAACCAACCAGAGGTGCTCTGTGTGTGATCAAGTTTTGCTCCAACAATGAATGTTTTTTTGTGTGTGTGTAGGTGTTGGAGACCTGTGTGAAGAACTGTGGCCATCGCTTTCATGTCTTAGTGGCAAACCGTGACTTCATAGATGGTGTTCTGGTGAAAATCATCTCGCCCAAGAATAACCCCCCCACTATTGTGCAGGATAAAGTACTAGCACTGATTCAGGTACACAGCTTGTCTCTGCTTCCATATGTTGCTGCCTGAAATAAGGACTGTCTGCTTCAGTGCTACGCATCACTAAACATGCTGTCATCATTAAAAATGTGGCAAGTTTTTTATATGTAAAAACAAACAATATATCCAGATTGGCAGGGAAGAGCAGGCGTGCACATGCATAGATATTTTATCCACGGAGAAATGCCTGGATTCTAGTTAGAGAGGCACCGCTCTGCTCTAAAACAAGTGGATGGATTTGCAATTTAACAGTCAAATCTAGAAGCTGGAGACCTGCTTCTGCGATGGGCTTGTCATCTGAGGCCAGGAAATTTTAGAGGATTGCACTTTCGCTGTCAGTTGCAGAAAGAACACGTACCTTTCTGTGTCTGTTTCTCTGATTGTAAAATGGAACTGTTTCTTTCCATTAGAAAGCATTCTGAATTCATTTTAAAGATGGTTATAGAAAAGTAAATGACCATACAGGAATGAAAATGGGTTTGGTGTCTTTTCTCTGGGTATTGTGCAGTAAAAGTGCACTGTCAAATCCTTGCCTGCAGTGGGGAAGTTCAGGCGTAGGCTTGTCTGCCACTTCTCCTTCTGTGCAGCATAACAATAAACAGCCATGTTAATTCCACCAACCATTAGCAACACATGAGGAAACATTGGTGCCTGCCTGGAGGAAATCTGACAATTATAGGAAGCTTTATCACTAAGCTCCTACAGGCTATTGCATACACCAGAGACTAAAAGACACTGCGTATTTAAAATGATATAAACCTGCCGCAGTGTTTCTTGTGGGAAGGTACTTAGAAATGCACAGCATAGTCTTCCAGAGATAATTCTGAATTTGGTGGCAATGCACGCAGTTGAATTTCTGTTGTTTTATTTGTTATGTGGGTACACAGATAGGAGGGCATCGTTAGAGCATAACAATGTAAATAAGTGATTTCCCAACAGAAAATATGCTGGGTGAGGGAATTAGGTGGGTACTGCATTGATGTCTGTGGAGTCCCTTTATTTCTGGTCTCTGATTTCAAGGCTTTTTTAAAAAAATAGCACAAAGTTAATGACATTATTATAAAGCAATTCTTGTGCTTCTGAGTGAGCCCTTGGGTGGCTGCCTGCTTTGGTGGGAGAGCCAATGCATGCTCTCACCAGCAGATGAGGTTAAATACTGTCCCTTAAGGAGAAACTACATGTTTCCATACTGTTTGCTCCGCTAGAGTGTTTTAGAGAATGTTGGTTACACTGGGTCCTGGGTTTAAGTGGATTCCCAGTCATCAGTGACTAAGATGGAAGTATTTGTAAGATAACCAAAAAGCCGCAGCCATTGTCTCAGTGTATTAAACAGAGCTTTATCTGAGCAGACTTGGTGCTAAGAGCTAAAAGCCTCACTCTGGGTACTAAATGCCTTTCAGTATAAAAAGCCTGAGAATTCTGAAAGTTGCCTGTGGGTGGGTTCTGTTAGTGTCTCTTTAGCTGGAGGTGGTAGGGGACTTTGTTTCCCAGATTGCCTGGCAAGTTTGGAAAAGTGATTGCAGTCACTCATTTTGGCTGCCCTGTGGACACGCACACCCAAAATATCCCCTACGTCACAGCCACTTCCCTCAGCTTTGACTTTGCTCTTTAGAGCTCCCTGCAGTTGGGAGTTAACTCTGTTCCAGGGGGCTGATCTCTTCTCAGCTCTGTTCCACTAACGTTACATTTATCCCCTTCTGTAGGCTCTTTTCAATTTGATAGCAGGAAATTAATAAGAACAGAAATGAGAGGATTAATAGCACTTGGAAGCATGGAAAAAAGCTGTGCAAACATTATATGTCACCAACCATACAGTTCTTTTACTACAAAAAGGGTAGATGAAGGTGCCATCCAATTTCTGATCTAGAGACTTGACTGTTGAGATATTGACCATCTTGTGTCTTACTTTCTCAACCTATTTCCCAGTGTCTGTGAATTAGCATGCATTACATATCACTCATCCTTCCTTCTGCACCTTGCTGGAAGGCCTTGGAAGTATTCCTTATCGCTGTCCCTCTGGTAAGAGCACATGTATCACCTCAGAGTTCATGCCCAGTAGCTGAGCACTATCACCAAAGATGAAGCATGTGGAAACTTCTAGTGGCACAGGAAATTCTTTGGAGGGTAGATGTGTTAAAAAGTGTCCAATTCTGGAAAAATTGTCTTGTGATGGTCAATGTTTTAGGGGCCAGTTTGATAATTAATAAACCTGTTTGGGCACACTGAGGTGCCAACTGGGATTTATACTGCAGCATCCTTAAGTATCTACGTTTGACAGTCTGGTCCACATTCTTAGAAGATCTGAATTCAATCTCACCTCTGTCATACACTTGTTTGGACAATGGGCAAATCTCCTAAGCTCTGCGTGTAGCTCATCCATAAAGCAGAGCTAATATCACTTTTGCCTGGTTGAACTGTAAGCCGTCTAGAACAGGGATTGTCTTACGTCGTGTGTAGACAGCACTTTGGACAACAGCGCCCAGTCCGGCTTGTGACCTCTGAGACACACTAATGTAGATAATGCTGCCAGCTCGAGCAGAAGAATACAAATGAAGGTGTCTCCTTTCTGCAGGGAAGAGAGTCGCAGAAGAGACAATATATTAAAAAGGGTAGAGTGCAAATGAAATGAATTCACTGTCATTAGTGCCTACAACAAAATTTATAGGAAGCCAGTGAAAGAGAGGATGTGTTAGTACATCCTCCTGGGCAAACAGCCTCATTAAAAGTTGGGGGCAGCAGCGCAACATACTTTTGCCTCTAAGTTTTGAGCAATTATTAAAGAGAGCATCCCTTGCCTAACATTTTTCACTCTCAAATAGGGTTGAAGTGGGGAACACCATTATGTAGAAGCATCACTCAGATCAATTTTTATACAAATTGAAAATGCAGAGAAAGTGGAAGGGTAGAATTACTTGTACCCTCAATATCTCCATTAGAATTAGGGATGATTTGGAAGGTCAGTTCCCAGGAAACAAAACAGCTCTTTGCAGTCAGAGCAGTTTTCTCTGGCTCAGACAGGGCTGTTTGGACTTGCGCTGCATTGGAACAGTTGATGCAGTTAATTTACTCTTAACAAAGCTGAGAAGCAAACGCAGAATTTTAGCTTGCAGCTGATAATGGATTGTCTCCTGGGCATGTAGGATAGGAAATGCTCTTTCTTAGAATTGAACAGAATAGGAGTATAAGTTAAATATTAATATTATTTCTTGTCTTGTTTTGCTATCCTTGATTTCTCTCCTCTCAAATATAAGAAGTGGGTAAAATCAGCCTTTAAAGTACAAATAGTCAAAGAGTTAGTGTAAAAGTGATGATTAAATGAATTAAGTTCAGAGCCCACACACACGTCTCGCAGTAGTTCTGGATCCAGCTCACTGATACTTTGCCTCACACGTGTGGGGGTTTGGGGAATGCTTCATTTTTAATTGAGTCATAATATTTCAATTTTTCTTCCCCTAAATTTTTAATAGTTGGCTAATTTCCAGCAAAAGTGAAACAGGTAGAGGCTTTCAAGGTATTACGCTCCTGGCAGCGTCGTGAGTACAGGAGGCTGGCTAGCGAAGGGAAACACTTAGTGCTCCTACTGAAGGAGAAGCTCAAATGTGAACTGAAGTCTTTTCAGACACAAGAGAATTCATGCGGGAGAGATATTATGAGTGTTCTGGCTGTGGGAAATTCTCCTTTTAAACTTGTTCTTTCTGACACACCAGGGTGTCTAAGTGTTGGAAATGTTCTGTAAGAAGAACCCAGGCTTCATTAGTTCTGCTGCTCATGGGACTGCATCTTTCACAATATAAGAGCCTCAGAAACTGCCTTCTTTTTTTATTTAAGTTTGGTCCAAATAAAATACTGAAGAAGACTTGACAGTTGTGTTTTTTCTTTGGCAACAAATGAGGGTGTTTCACAAAGTAAATTGAGATTAGTTAAGATTATTGTGTGACTTCAGAATTTTGCTTAGATCTTAATCTCGCATCCAGACTATTTTTGGTGGGTCATTGGCCGTAGGATATGCAAGAAAAGATCAGCATGCAATTAGTGCTAAGTAGAGGAGGTTGGAAGAGGCTTTCATTTGCATTTACAGATGGTGTTGATGTCAGGGGTTAGACATAGCTACTATGCACTGGGTTCCTGTTTATTTTATATTGGAATAAAACTTGTACGTGACTGTCTTAATAGTATTTGCAGGATCTTGTAGACCAGGTCTAATGATTACAGCTTTCCTTTGAAGCTGAACTACATGAAAGCTTTTGTAGTCAGTATTTGAGGTCAGGGTGGAGCTGGAACTTGGTTTGGAAGATTTATGGATAATCCCTCATGTTTTCCAGGCTTGGGCTGATGCCTTTCGAAGTAGCCCTGATTTAACTGGAGTAGTGCATATTTATGAAGAACTCAAGAGGAAAGGCATAGAGTTTCCCATGGCAGATCTTGATGCTCTGTCTCCAATACACACACCACAGAGGGTAAGCTGCAGCATTGCGATTCTGGGGGTATTTTCCCAAGACGTCTAAATAGTTGGTAACTACTCTTCTTTCCTCTCCTGTTCCTCTGAATTTGGCTCATTTTCTCTCTTCTGGATGGACTTTTTTAATAATGGAAAAGGGCATGTAGAAGAAGCATAATGCAGTGGCATTTGACATGCCAATAAGCTAATGGAGTCTCCTCCCTTGAGTCAAACGTCAATCTGAGAAGAGTTTGGAGGAAGTTTGCACACTTGTCTTGTACCACAAAACCACCCAACAAATGCAACTAACTTGTTCTGAGAGGGTCCAGCAGGGTATATGATGGCAGTTTATTTCTTTTTCTCAAAAGTATGGTAATTTCTGTTGGTGATAACCCTGAACCAAGGCCTGCCTGGCTTTTAAAGGTGCACAGGGTTTGAATCTCTCACTGATGCCATGGTAATGTTGCAACCTTTGCACCTTGGAAAAGTTAGGTCTGGAAAGTTGACAGAACTGC
Source organism: Gallinago undulata (assembly GCA_026546715.1). Classification (NCBI taxonomy): domain Eukaryota; kingdom Metazoa; phylum Chordata; class Aves; order Charadriiformes; family Scolopacidae; genus Gallinago; species Gallinago undulata. The sequence continues at coordinate 5,092,953 of JAOTQQ010000071.1, read as the reverse complement.
TGCTAGGAAGTAACTGAATGATCACAGGTGTTCTGATTATTCACTCTGAAAGCTTAAGTTAATGAATCTTTGAAGTGGTAAATGCAGGTGATCAAGGACTGAAAAACTACAATTCTTGTGTCAAGATTAATTAAATTCAGTATCTATGTATCGCATCATTTTTTGTAAGCCTGCAACTTAATTCCAAGTTTTAAATAATTTATAATTAGGTATCTTTAGCTCATTTTTATTTTGCTTCTCATTTTTCTTATAAAGGTAAGTTGACTTTGCACGTGGGTTGGGTCAAAAGCTACGGGCATGCATTTTTGTTGCAGCTGTCTGTTTATGGGCTGGCCTACCAGTCTGTTCTCGGAACTACACTGACCTTTTCCACAAGGTGCAATTATGTTCTATATATGAACGTATTTGGCCTGAGGTTGCTGACAAAGCACGTGCTGTCACAATTCAGCTTTTGAACTCTTGTCTTTCTGATGTGGCAGAGTGTTCCTGAAGTTGATCCTGCAGCAAATATGCACAATTCACAGTCTCAGCAAAGGATGAGCACCAGCTCTTATTCTTCATCTTCTCCAACGGCGTATTCTGCTCCTCAGGCCCCAGCTCTGAATGTGACTGGTCCCATTACTGCTAATTCTGAACAGGTATTGGGATGATGATTCTTCTGAGTGAGACTCTTTCAGCAGACCAAAATAGAAGTGAATTTGCAAAGGAACTTTCATTTTAATTCTTTTGACTTTAATTGCCTCCTAGATCTGGTTCTTCTTAGTAGTCTTTCCTCCTATTATACAGTAAAATTTGGGCTTTAGATTTGTAGGTATGGCCTTCTAATGGTATGAAACCTCACAATCTGATATACTGGTCCACTCAGTGGTGGTGCAGTTTTTCTCAACTGCAGGATAGCAGTTATTCTCATTAGCCCCCTTCTTTAAACACATAGAATGTCTTGCAGATGCAGGAAGCCTTTCTAACAAGGAATTAAGCCTGCATCCCTAAACCCCTTCCAAATGCCTAATATAGGACCTTAGTTTCCCTCTGCAAAAATAATAAATTTGGAGCCAAAGATCCTGCTCAAAAGTTGTACATCCTTTTCCACGCTTGAGTGAGGCACGCGAGTTATATTGCAGCTGAGGTCTGTTTTTAGCTGCTGTTTTCAATTGCTTCCCTTCCATGCAAGCGTAGCACGTCTGGGTTTGTGATGATAGTGAGTGGTTTCACAAAGTTCTTTTCTTTTTCTGTTGCTTTTCTAAAATTCTCTCCTGGGTAAACTTTTTATCTTTACTTTTTTTTTTTCCCTGCTAGCATGTCTGGAGCCTCAGATATCAAGTCAGACAGAAGCAGAGGTATCACAAAGTCAGTTCTTGAAAATGGTCTGCTTAAATCAAAAGATTATGCAGTATTTTGCTGTATTTTACCCCAATTTAGATTGCCCGGCTGCGCAGTGAACTGGATATTGTTCGTGGGAATACAAAAGTGATGTCTGAAATGCTGACAGAAATGGTACCTGGACAAGAGGATTCCTCAGACCTCGAGTTACTCCAGGTAACAATTTCCTAGCATATATGATTCTGATCCTTGCTGTGCTTGAGTTTCTCTGGGGGATGTTTTTTGTTGTAGTTCACTTCACAGTTCCAGTTTTTGCTTGTTTTACAAAACTGATGTGGACTGTGCTTGACCCTAGTTAGTGTCATCACTTGATGTTCTTCATTTGTTAAAGCTTCCAGTGACAACGATTTCCTGACTTCCCTTGAAACTTGTTCCGGTTCTTTCTTGTCCATGTAGCTAGAAATTTTTCCCAATGTTGAATATAAGATCTCCTTTACCACGGAGCAACTTAAAATTGCAATAGGCTCTGTAAGCCCTGAGCATTTCTGCTTCTTTTGTATTCACCATCATCACTTTTACAGTGGCAAAACATTCCTGCTCACTATGCAAGAAAAAACACTCCACGTTTCCAGCTGAGCTAAATATTGCCAAAGGTCCGTGGACTCTCTGCTACTTGAAATCTTATCAATGAACTTATTGTCTTTCCAGAAGATGTGCTGTAGCTTTTCCTGAAGGTTAAGGCAGGCACTCGGGTGAAGTTTCTTGCTGTCCTGAGGGTTAGACTGGGGTTTCTTTACTGGAAAGTCTCAATCTGGTGCAGGATTCATTATCTCAAAAGGGAAAACAGTTTTAGTTGAGTTCATGTCTCAGGCTTTGTACCCGTTTCCTTAGGCCAGTGGTAGCGTTGTGCCCTTTTGCCCAAGGAAAGTAAAACAGCACCACATGCAACACAGATGAGGAACACTGTGATCCAGCATTCCAGCTGCTGCCCTTAACGTGGTATTTGCCTTTCCAGAGCTTCAGAAATAGGCTTCTGTTTTGATCCTCCAGCAGGGAGGATGGGCTCCCACAGCAGTACATTTGGAGGAAGGCAGGGAATTGCTCTCTGTGATACATCAGAGTTTGAAATCCGTCCAAAAACTGGTCTCTCCCATGCAGCGGTATTGTGTGTTTGTCTCGGAGCCATCATGGCAGCTGATGAGAGGCTTTGCAATAAAGAACCTTTCAGTTACTGCCCGTTTGGGTCGGACTGCTCAAAACAAAAGAAGATTCCAGGAAAGCACAGCAGACCAAAACAGTGTAAAACAGTTTGCTTACATTCAGAAACAACTACTAACATCTTGACAGAGTAACCTTACAGCGTATCTTTAAGGTGAAAGAGCTTGATCATAAAATGGAGTGACAGCAACGATTCTTTATTCCAACTGGTTCCCTTCTTTGACTGGTGCATCCTAAATCTGAGTCACAGAGCTGGGGAGAACCCGGTTTTGATCACAAAGGATGGTTGGTCTTTTGAAAGCCGTGGGCTGGGTGCTGCATGCAAGGACTCCTTGCTTTGAGGTTTATATAGCCCTCCTCCTTAAATAATTCCTGACATTTTCTCCAACAATCAAATGTAAACAGCTTGCTGGAGAGCCAGCTCTGAGCAGAATAGATAGGTACTGTCAGCCCTCTCGGAAAGGCAGCAAACAAACCTCTGAAATGTCACAATCTGCTTCTAAAGTGATGGGATCAAAACTGACATTGGAGAACACATTCCTCAAGCTGTTAAGGCAGCTGGATTGCAGTAGGTGAAATTTATCCAGAGCTTAGGATGTCAGACCATGCAAGGAAAACAAACACATCTTTGCTTTCATCCGGAAGGTTGTGTACCAACAAGTCATCCTTGTTTAGTGCTGAATTTTTGCTGTGAAGTGGAGCTGGGGGGGGTGGAAGATGACAGAGGGACATGCTTTAGTTGAAATGTCAGTGCTTATTGAAGTAAAACTGTGGGCCTAATCAGTGGCACCATGCAATATGTCACGTTTCTTCTTGTAGTTCCTCCTCAACGTACCAGTTTTGACCTTTGGTCTTGGGGCCTTTCAGGAGTAAGGAATTTTGCTAAGTAATTGGTGAAGAGATGTCCTGGAAGCTTGAGAACTCCTGATTTAGGCAAACTGAAACCCAGATTTCACGGCATGAGACACTTCTAAAATAAACGCCCTTACTGTATATTTTTTTAAATTTTCTTCTGGAACTTCCCACTGCCTTTTTGCATTCTCTTGTCTGTGGACTTGCTCAGGTGAAGGGAACGTTTTTCTGTATAGTTCAGTACTGAAGTGTGCATGGAGTACTCGTTTTTTCATGCTCCTGCACATTGTTTTGTTTTCACCCTCCTGTTCCCAGTAGTTGGTAAGTTCTGTGTCCTTAACACTTACACTCAGCTGCTTGTGTTAGCCCTGATGAGATTCTTTTGCCCACTTGTTCCACCATGTGCATCCTTTAGATTTTAAGGATGATATTGCCAAAAAGACCAGATTGAATTTTCCTTGAAAGCTCTCTTTTGAAAAGCTGTTGTATTAACAATGTTTTTTCTTAAAACAGATCACTAAAATAGAGATATTTATTTTCTGAAGTGCTCGAATTTAAGAAGAATCAGGATATTGAATTGTAAATAGGCTCTCAAGTTTTATGCCATCGTCTCTTGAAGGGCGTGTTTGATTAGATGTGCTTTCGGGTGACATTTAATCATGCAAAGATAGACTTGTCTTAGTGTTTCTCAGCTGGGGGAGATGTTTGGCTGTGAACAGAACTCAGCTAAATCTACTTATTGCTACGTGCTTATCAGACTATGTGTGCACAATGCATTCCTCCTAGGAACTGAACCGAACCTGTAGAGCTATGCAGCAGAGAATTGTGGAGCTTATCTCACGAGTGTCCAATGAAGAAGTCACAGAGGAGCTGCTGCATGTGAATGATGATTTAAATAATGTCTTCCTCCGATATGAAAGGTGGGGCACATTTTCCATCAACTATTTACATTCACTCTGGGTTTTCACTTAAGTGTAGGATAGGTCAGTGGACAAGAGTTGGTCATCTAAGCCAATGGTCCAACATAACAAAATACAGAGAACCAAACCACAGGAAGCATTTACAAAATCTTTTTATGGGCTTTTATGGTAACATTCCGGGTTCAGTAGCTTCCTTTAATACTATAATTTTATTTTAGTTTTTTGTCCTAGCCATTGAATTTTTGTGGGACATAGCTTTAAAATGCAGGGCAACCTTGTGCAAAACTCTCTGAACTAGCAGAGACTTGAGTCTGCAAAGTCCCTGTGGTGCGATGCCATACAGATGGAGGGACTTGGGAGCGAATATAGCTCAGCCACAGTGGCTGGTTGTCCTTGCTTGCTCAGGCTCTGCACAAATGCTTGTGCTGGTTCCTGGCTTAGGGAGGCTCCTGTGAGCTCTCTGTCTTCTGATCTCTGAGCTTTCTAGTTCCAGTACTGGTGCGAGGGGAGCTGCCTGAGCTGGGCGTCACCTTAGTGTATGTAAGGCTTTTGTTTTTAAATAACACGTAAAATCTTCGGGGGGAAAGAGGGGGGAGGAAAGCCTGTTTTGCACAGAGCTGAGGTTTTGAAGAGATGGTCTGCGAGAATCATCCCCAGGGGCGGGACGTGGGTCATAGGACTTTGGACACGTTAGACAAAGGCGCTGTCAGCCACATCTGCTGCAGTAGGCGACACGTGATACAGCAGTCTTGGGAAAGTTTAATCTTCCCCTTAATGACAGGCCTGGGGAGTGAGTACCCTTTGTTCCTTGCTCTTAGCACAGGGCTTTGTTTCTCAAGCCTTTAAAAATAAATTGGGCTCTAGATACGTGGATCTGTGCTGTCACAGAAAAAGCTGGGAAGAAGACTCGGTGGCCTCAATTTTGTCTTTGATTTAGTCATTCAGAGGAGATTGGGGCACGCTTTGAAACAAATGCTGGCTTTTTATGTGAAACGGTATATGTGTTTCATGACACGAGCATGGTTCTGCAAGTGGCAGAGTGTAACTGTCACTAAGGCTTAGTCTGGTCACCCTTAGTATTTTTTCTATTTTCCCCCATGTGCGACTTTGCTGACTGGGGCTAATCTATTTATTTAATGACTACCATTATACACCGAAAGGTGAGCTGAGTGATGTTAGCAGGCTATTTGTGGTAGAATAGCTGCACTGGTCTGAGGATTTCAATAAATTCCAGTTCCTCCTCTGCTATTCCGAAAGCTCCATGTTCATCACGCTGATTTCTCGTTTGGGTACCGAGCTCTGTCAGTGACTCAAGCAGGAGCCTTCACTCTGAAGCTTTGGATGTAAACGAACGTGTGGTTCATAAGCCTTTTGGTGAGAAATATGAGGTGGGAGGTGTCTCAGGTTTCCAGCTAAGAGAGCTGGATTTCCAGTAATAGTAGACACCCACAGATTCCTAAAATTGAAATTCCAGCCTTAATTTGTTTTTACTGCCCTTTAAGTCTGCATTTTCCTCTGTTACATATAGAAAACATCTTAGTTTGCCTGAGATTCCCTGTTGTATTTTGTTCATCTGGGAGCAAACCCACAGGATTATAGGAATATAATGGAGTTTTTATTGAAAAGCGAGGTTACATGCGAAACTACTTTTAAATGTGGAAAAACTCTAACCTCAGAGAAATCATGGTGCTTTTCCTGGTAAGGAAGGAGATCAGACTGGCCTTAGAGAGGCCTTGAGGGGAGGTAGTTCCCTCTACTTCTTTGAGTTCATGAAAGCTGGGTTTAGTTTTGCGGCCCCAGATGCACGGCTGCTTGGGGAAGGAGTAGAAAAGAGACTGGATCTTGACTAACCAGACTTCATCCCCTAAGAAGTATGAGGATTTTTATCCAACATCTCTACTTTTCATTCTTGGAAAGACCCAACCTATTTGAATATAGGTCCTGATGATGTTTGAGCTGACCCAGAATGTTTTAAGAAATGTGTCTGCTAATGATTGCTTCTCTTGCCATGTGCTGCCTGGGTAGGGCTGTGCTCACACGTGTGTGGCTTCTAATTTACATGTATTGCAGCAAGAGGGAGCTGTTAAGTGGGAGTAAGATTTGCTGTGGTGCTCAGCTTACTGACCTGGTAGCATCAATGTTGCTGCAATTCCTCCTGGCCCTTGGCTAGCAGAATAGTCTATCACGAAGCACTTAATGAAAAAAAGCCAAAACCACCAACCAAAGAAATCCTACAGTGTTTTTCAGGCCTGTGTGTTGCAAGATCCGATTAGTTAGCTTAATATCTATATTTACCAAAAAATGCAACTTCTGCAACCAACCTTCCTTTATCCTGGCTTGGAGTTAAAGCTTTCAGGGTTCGTTCTTGAATGAACAAAAAACTAAGTTCAGTGGCAAGTGTTTCTCATTGTTTATTGGTGCCTTTGATGGTCCATGTTGCATTTTTTTTATTTCTTTCTAAACAGATTTGAACGATACAGATCGGGACGTTCAACACAAAATGCCAGCAATGGAGTAAGTACTGAACTCCTTTTATTATATCAGCAGCTATACCAGTCTAGCCATGCTGATATCACTGGTACCAGACCTTTCACGTGTCCAGCCCCATAGTGGCTCATAGTGGGTACCAGGAAAAGAGCCTAAGAACGTGGCAAACAGCCAGTGACAATTTCTGGCTCAGGAAGATACTGCTACTAAAACATCTCCGTGTTCACAATCCTTGATGGATTTTCTTCCCTTTGTTAACTTTTTTTGATTGTTTTTGAGTCTGTGTGGACTGTAGGCATTGTAACTTTAGTCACAACAAAGAAGTTTTGTTTCCGAAAGCAGTTTGTACGTGAAGTGGAAGGTAGTAGCAAATTCAATTTGACTTAGATCTGATGTTGGTGTAGTTGTAAAAGAGATGGAGAACACAGACACATCAGCTGAATCTGAAAAGATGTAGATGACCTCCAGGAGAGCTTCCTCCTGTGCTGAGCACTCAAACTCAGGTTTTTTAGTGGCTGACCCTTTTTATACTCCACTCATCAGCGTTGTATCCAAGAGACTGGTCCATTTTGCAGTGTGCGAGAATCATCTTTTTAGGAAGCACTCATTGTTTTTTGGTGTTTAATATTGCACTGCAAGAAGAAATCTCCGGCATGTGTAACTTGCTGTGTTTCTTGTTTCCCAACAGGTACTGAATGAGGTGACAGAAGATAATTTAATAGATTTGGGTCCTGGCTCTCCAGCTGTGGTGAGCCCAATGGTTGGAAACTCAGCGCCCCCGTCTTCGCTTTCTTCACAGCTGGCAGGGCTCGGTGAGTACCTGATCTAATTAGTGCTGATGAACACAAGGCTGCAATGCATGGGCTTTTTCAAGCCTAACCAGTCTGTGCATCTTGAACAGGATGCAAGGGGCTGTGAGCACACAGGTATGTGACTGTGGGAGCAAGTCTGAGCAGTTGCTGAGGTCCCTGTGACTGACCCGAACACCCGGTACAAGCCCTTATTGCACTGAGCTGTTGGGATTTACGAGGAGCCATTTTTCACTTGTGGGTCAGGGAGTTTCTGCCCCCTTTGGCTCTCCACTAGCTGATTAATATTGGCATGTAGCCTTCGGAAGGTTTGGGTATGTGGCTTACAGGATTAGGAAGGCTTTCCCAATCCCTTGCACTGTAGCAATCTGTAATTTGGAACTAGCGTGGCACAAAGGAAGGGATTTATTAACCAAAGGGGAGAGGTGCAGGAAGGTGAAAGAAAGGGTGCAGGTTCATCTTCATGGTAAAACTTGTGCTACTGCTTTTATTTCTGCTTAGGTATAGCTCTCCATCAGATCCATCTGGTGAATGTTCTTGATTTTCCTTATACAAATAATATTTGAACTTTCATAAAACCAGTGGAGGTTTTTATAAAACTGTTAAGTGTTTTACATAAAATCAAACCAGATTGCTTGATAGGATCACTTGATTTGACTGAAAGTTCTCCACCTCTTTGAGCGTTGTCCCACTATCGTATGACTTGACTTGAAGCTGTTGCTTTCACAGTCAGTAGCTGAGGGACAACATTGTGGCACAGACCAGTATCTGGTCCAACATTTTTGACCATGTTAGTGAATAGTAAATACCTCAGGATGAGTTTGGCTGCAGGAACACACCAATTCCCAAATGCTGGCTTCTTGATGAGGAGTAGTTACGGCATGGTGCTTCCAGGAGGAATTAGACAAATTTCTACATTTGTCTTTTAAGAAATGAATGATTTGCAGCCTCCAGCTTCTTCTGGACAGAACTGTGCTCAGTGCTGTGACTGTTAACGGGATGATACCTATAGCTGTCCTCTATTGTTCATGACTACCTCTGTAGGCTACATAGTCGTGGCAGTGGTGCTTGCATATGGTTTGCTATTTCATTGGTTTGCTTTTTTTTTTGTCTCTGGTTTCAGACTTGGGTACAAACAGTGTCAGTGGCACACTCAGCTCCCTACAACACTGTAATCCTAATCCTCGTGATGACTTCGACATGTTTGCACAGACAAGAGGCAGTTCTTTGGCTGAGCAGCGAAAGAAGTATGTTAGAGTTTGTGTTTAATGCTGTTTGAGTCATGGCATTGCTGTTTTCTAAGGGCATAAATCTGAAAATTCTTGACTTCATTCCAGACTAAAAAAGTAGGTTTGGTGTATGTTTTTGTACTTCTAATCCAATCCCTATCCTGTCACTCATTATTAGTATGAGCAAGTGGAGAAGTTCCTGCTGCTGGGCAGAGCAGACTGGCTGAGTAATGTTATTTGACTGTCTTAGTTAATGAGCTCACTGGAAACTTGGAAATGAACTTGCCTTTGCATCTGCAGATGCTTCTTCGCATAAAGGCTTGTCATCCCATCCACCCAGCCAGTGCCTGAGATACGGGAGCATAAGGGTCCTTCACCTGAAGGTCATGGATATACTTTGGTGACTGAATTACTGTCATCAAGGAGTTGGAAACAGAATCACCATCCTGTTAAATTCTCCCATTGGCCCAGCAGTCAGACTCTCACAAGCTCTCAAGGCAGTGTAGCTTGTCCAGCTGCCATGCTATCCCTAATTTGTTTATATGCATAGGGCTTGCATCTCTAGAGCTGCAGATCTGGCACTTTCAAGGGCATTTAACAGGTCCAATTATTTTAATGTAAAATAAATCTGTGAACTTATTAAGAAGTCCTTTGATCCCTGTCAGGTGAGATTCAGGAAAAGACACACTCAGGTTTTTTTATTTTCATATATTATTTCTTGCCTCCTTCTGGCTTCAGATTCTAGAGGATGTAGTGGCTACCAGCAGTCAGAACATCGTCAGTATCTTGTCTCAAACTAAGAAAAGTTGTTAAATAGTTGAACTCAGACCTTAGCAGATTATCAAATACTTGGCAGTTTTTGGAAAACTTGAGCCAGCAAATTTATTAGGATCTTTTATTTGCAGTCATTGATATAGCTGTAGGCAATAGGATCGGTGTTGAGAAGACATGCTCTGCTGTAGAGGTGTACATTACCACTGGAGATTTCAGGCTGAGAGCCCTAATGTATAGTCAGAAAGGAGATGCATTGCAGAGAAATCTAATGGAGGTCCCCCTGTCTCTTTTGCTAAATGAAGCATGAAACTAGCCTTCCCACACTACACCTCTATCTTCTTCTGCGAGCTAATGGAACAAGGCGCATGTATCAGCCCATGATTTCACGAGGGAGGATTGCTCTGTCTCCCTTGGATTGCACACCGTAGAAATGGAGCAGCAGTGAGACAGTGGAGATGCACGGTGTGTGGGCGAGAGTCCCTGGGCGTTGTGTTCAGAGGCTGGGAGAAGCCACCAGGCTGGAGGAGAACGTGCTCCTCCTGCTGTGACATGTGGCTCCTCCCAGGGGCTGATTTGTGGGCAGGTGCTGGCGTCTGCTGCAGCTCATGGTTCACCACTCTGCTCTGAGAAATGATGCTATTGCCTCTGTCACCTGACTGCTACCTGTCCCATTGAATAGCCATTTTAGCTTTTTCAAAATCCAGCCTCTGTAAATAGTGCATTTTTTGGTATGCTTCACTGTATTTGCTTAGTTGTGTTTCATCTGTCTTAGAGCCTCTGTCTGCCTCCCCCTATGCACACATCAAGGTCAGGCTTCCAAATGTCATCTTCAAAGCTTTGCAAAACGTAATCTGTAATCAGGCCTCTTTTCATAGTCCCCTACTACCTCTTGGACACGCTTATGGTGCCTCATAACCTATTTGCTTGCTTTTCATAATGTCGGTCTTACTCTTTTTGCTTCAACATGTGTACTGAAACTGATGGATGGAGCACACTCCTCTTCTAGGAATACCCTTAGTACACTTGAAGTCTTGTTAAGAAAAAGAATGTGCTTTCTGATTTCCAGGGGAGTAAATCAGAGTAGAAAGTGGGTTGTGCATGGATGACTGCTGGGCTTCCTTCTAGTTCTGTGGTTTGTTCCTTTCTTTCAGCGTGACGTATGAGGATCCACAGGCTGTCAAAGGACTAGCATCTGCTCTGGATGTTCGAAAACAGAACACAGGAGGGGTAGGTGGTTGCTCTCTTTTGTTATCTGGAGCTGGGTGTGGAATCCAAGCTCATAGGCAGCTGCTGTGACTGAGACTTCTAATTCTGTATTCCAGCAACACGCTGGTACTGGCTATTTTGAAATTGGTATCTAGGAGCACATACTTGCTCAGTAATGATTTCTAAAGAGCTGCTACTTAGCACACCGGCCTAAAAGACTTCAAAATCATAGTGGGTAAATTCTCCTGTGTTCTGGCATCTTGCCTGAGGGTGTCCAGCTGAAAAGAGTAAGTGGGGAACGTTGTGTTAACACTGGTGTGCATTTGTTTGGTTTGGTTTTGCTTATGAAAGTTGATGCGGTCTTGATCTACTAGACTTTGCTCTACCTGTGTGGATACACAAGCAAGTTACAGGGAGAGAAATTATGTAGATTTTTAACGCTTCACATGCCTTGCCGTAACTGCCCTTGCATCCAGCCTGTTCTGTCTGTCCCAGGGCAGGCTCCTCCTGTCTTCCGTGGGCAGAAGAGGCCCATGTGCTGTCACCTCACAGCAGCTGATGCTAGAAACATGTTTGAGAGAGCAAGCTTGGTCAGCTTTGTCTCCATACCTTGGTGAAGGCAGAAGTGAAAGAAAGACCTTTCAGATCATCCCTCGACCCCTTTCTACCAACCTGCTTTTTAAAACTGTCCTGCTCTTTTGTACTCCAGCTGTGTGCAAGTTTTTAGATGACGGAGCAAGTTCAGAGCCTTTTCCTGGTCTAATTTTGGTCTGTGCTGACCACTAGGGAGCACGGCAGAGCCAGTGTAGCATGGGAGAGCCAGTGCAGCATGCACACACCTCCCTCCATGGAGAATTGCCTCCCAGTGCCTTGGCTGATCCCGCCCTAGTTCTTTCATAAGCTGAACTGGGAGTGCTGGGGGCAGCTGGCATGCCTGGCAGCTTCTGCTCTGAGCCACGGGGAATTTGCTTTTGGAGCCAGCTGGGGTCAGATCACAGCTGCCTGCCTGCCTGGGCCACAGTTCAGTGTTATCAGGGCTTCAACAACAATTTCTTATGGAGCATCTCCCCACCCCACACATCTGTCTGCTTGTTCCCATCCCTGTCCTCCTGCAAAAAGGGTAATTTATAACTCAGGTCATCCCTGTGTCCAGTTTCAAGCTCAGCCCCAGAAAAACTCATCCCAGGAGTGCTGAGAGAACAGGAGGAAGCATGGGGAGGCAGGGGCGTGAGGGGTGTGAGAGAGGAATTCCTTAAGCCAGTGTGACAGCCCAAGCCCCCCGGTATCACAGAGCTGTGTTATTGGCAGGACCTGGGAAAAGATTTGCGATTCTGCTCTTTGTTCCTGGCTAACCAAATGCTAAGGGGCTTGCTTTTAGCTACTGGTCAAGGGGCCTGTGTTCCCCTGGTGGCCACAGGGTCGTGTCCTTATTTATTAACACTTTTGTTCTCAGCCAGTTCTGCTTGAGGCACCGATGCGACGTGTCAATCACACCAGCGGAGCTGCCACTCTGCCCGAAGTGTTGTCAGTTCAAAGGGCTGTGTCTAAGCTAATCTGACGGTCAAAGTTTTTTGGGGCAAACGCTTTATGGGTTGTGGAACTTTGGGCTCTGAGATGTTGTAGAGACTTTCAGCCTCTTTTCAAAGGTCCTGATGACCGTATCATGTAATCGGGATAGCTTATTTTGAAATGCAGTCTTTCGGTAATTGGTAAACACTACTTTTTTTGTTAAGCGTTGTGAGGCTCGTGGGTGTCTCTTCTTAAAGGAAATAAAAATTAAGCTCTCCTAAAGTCACCAGCCCCAGCGTGTGTAGCAAAAATACTGGCAGTGCTCAGGAAATGAAAGACATGAATTCATTTGGGTAGAGAGCTAATTTAAGAACAGCTCTAGGGAGGAGCCAAAAGCTTTGCAACACATTCTTCACACACATCTTGTTCCAGCACAGTTGTCCAGTGGTAAAATTCAGCACATCCGACGTTTCTAATGTAGTCGTTCTCAGAATGGTCTGTAGAGAGATGGCTGATCACGTGGCATTAGCTGTCTTTTAATATGATTTAGCAGCTGGAAACAAGATGAGCTAAAAATACCCTGTTTTCTTAATATTGCTTTTCCATGTTGGGAATTGCTTTTGTTGCCACAGAGTTGTTGCGTGATCACAACTGGGAGGAGAGGTGTCCAAAAAACAATTCTCTAGTGTACCACAGATAGTAGATGAAGTTGGAGTGATTCCCCCCCCCCCCCTTTTTTTTTTTTCTCAGCACAAGTACTGAAATGAAACATAAAAGATTACAGCTGATTCTCCATTATCTGTGTAATGGGGACAGGAGAGGTATCCCATGTACACAGGCATCTGGATGGAGGTCCATAAATATACCAGTGGCTCTCTGCTGAGCTAGCCCAGTTCTGGCAGGGTGGGTGGGCTGGAACCACTGTGCAGGTCCCGAACAAACCGCTCCAGAGCTAGAGATGACTCTGCACCCAGTCCCTGGCTCAGGGATGAGATGCTGAAGGACAAGGAGCCATCTTGAGAGCCTTTGTGTTGCTGTGCCATGCGGTCTGCAGCCTGCTCCCAGGAACTGGATGCATCAGCGGTTCCTTTTAACCTCTGCTGCTCATGGAGAGGGGCAGTTTGAAAGGCTGCCAGAACACTGCAGCAAACTCCCATTGCTTACCCTCCTGCTCAACGCTGTCATTAGAGCTGTCCTGCTGTCGGAGTTTGGGGCAGAGTCTGTCTGCTGAGATCAAGGGGGTAAATAGGGTGTGCTGCACCTCCCAGCTTCATAAGTAAGGGAGACTCTACAGTGTGCAATATTAGTGTTTTCAGTAAAGTCTGACTGATTTTAGTAGGTTGTCTAACCTACACTTTTTTCTTCTTCTAAGAAGATGACACACATCAGCCTCACTACTAGTCAGGGATTTTTTTTTTTTTTTAATTTTTTTAAATATCAGCATGGAGGAAGTGCTAAAATTCTGTGAACTGTCTGTAGGAAGTGCAGAGGTCGGGGTGAGGTCTGTCCCTCCATGGACAGAGCTGACAGGCAGCAGAGGGAGATGCAGCTGCTGCCAGAAGCTACCATAGGCAACTTGGGGTGTGTGTGTGTGTATGTGAAGTTTTTAACTTGCTGCTGTTTTTACTTTTATCACGGGTTGTTGCTGTGGTTTCTCTCTTTGTGGACCTTTCTGTTCTCAACACAGAGGAGAGGTAAAGGTGGGAACTCAGACATGGAGCCCATAGACAAGTGGCTAATTACACAAGGAATGGTGAGGACTTCACCAGTGAAGCGATTCCTACTGCCCACCCCAGTCCCTTTTCCTAGAATAACCATCCTCCTTCATTCACCTCTTGTCCTGCCCTACTGAACCACTTGAAATCAGACAGTACAAGGAGTTTATTTCCCACCTACATCATTACCTGGGGAAAGGGAGAGATTTGCACCAATTTCTGGTTTATACAGCACAAAGGCCTGTAACCAACTGAATTGTTTGTGGGATCCCACATCACCTTCAGAAGAGGTCTGGGATCCAATTGGTTCCTTATACTGTCTTGATTTATTTATGCAGTATCCACTTTTCAAGGGATAAACACAAGTCTCATGGGTCTTGTTCATAAAGAGGACATTTTCTACGTGTCTTTAAAGCAGTCTTTTCTGGTAGCACTTAACTTCACGGTCTGGAATAAACATATACAAGTTATAGGATCATACCTAATAGCACTTAGTATGTAGAGATAGTTCTTTACAAAAGGAAGGGAATGGGACAACTGCTACCCAGATTGACACCTTCCACCCCACTGGCATTAGAATTCAGGCTCCACAAGGTACAATAGTGTTTCTGGCTTTAAGGATTTAATTCCTATGTCTAGCGATGCCAGTGCTCTGATAAAATCATGCTTCTGAAGATCACTGAGTCTGCACATTTTGACCTTGTTTGAAGTTGTCCTTCATCAACATGCTTGCAGAGAGAAGTTCAAAAGCCTGCTTTAAGTGCAAAAGTCAGAGGTAGGCTCAGCCGTGCCTGAGAGCCAAGTTCTAAGACCAGTTTTGTATTTTTGGATGACATAATCCATCACTTCATTGGTACTAATCTCAAACACTTAATGGGACCTAACTGTACAAAGTCCTTGTGAGACAGTCCTGACTGTGGCTGAGTGCAGGAAGGTGCAGTGCAGAATTCCCCTTGGGATGGGGTGTGTTTGCAGCACAGCGTGTGGGGCTGGGTTTCGGGAGAGCTGTGGAGCACGAACTCCTCACTCCAGGGAGAGCCTTCAATGTCCCAGACATAGCTGCCCAGCGCTTAAAAAGAGAAACATCCCAGAGAGATTAAGGTTGAGAAAATCCAGAGCGTGCAAAATCAAAATGCACCAACTCTGTGAAACACTCTGCATTTATTCTTCTAGATTTAGGACTAATCCAGATTATTTCTGAGGGCCAGATTGTGAATTTTTCAGAAGTTTGCATGGCTGGTAGGTGCCCAGCGATTGGACACACACACACACACACACATATATGTATGTACAATCATATCTGCCTGCCCATGCAAGCACCCAAAAGCAGTTCTGTGGCTGCTGGCACATGGGGCAAGCCCAGCTGTAGGTACCGGTCCCTGGGAGCCAGAGTTTCCTTCCAGGGTTTGTCAGAGACCCACAGCTCATAACAAGAGAGTGAGAAGCCATAAAGTGAGCAGCACTTGCTTTGCCTCTGATGCTGTTGACTGTGGTTCGCAGAGGCTCTCGCTGTTCAGAGATGTACTATGCCACTGTTAGATGTTCATCCATAATGAATAATCTAGTGATTGAGTTAGTTCCTCTTCTTTGCCTTTCCAGTGTTTACAAGAGCAGGGAAGCATGAAATCAGCGCCCCTGCTGTTCACACCACTTGCACCACTGCTTTATTAAAAAAACAAACACAATATTCCTTCATTGGCTTGTGGTTATTCAGTCTGGAAAAAAGGATACTGCAGCATTCATGGAGGCATATGGATTTGGGGAGGGAAGGGGTCTGGCTGTCCAGCCAGTCGCTGCTCTTACAAGCCTGTCACCTTGTTTGTATGCTAGATATGAGAGAGAAAAACCTAAAATTAAACTAAACTAATCATTAACTCTGTTTCTCTCTTAACCGGCTGTAGTTCTTAACCGTATTTATTAATATGACTTTGTAGCCTTTGCAATACTAGTGGAATAACTGGCATCCCAGGTATGAACTTGTTGTGCCCGTTCTTTGGGAACTTTTTGTACTTTTGAGATGAGGGGGCAAAGAGGGGCGAGGTGACGTTGCCATTACCTCTGCCTGTACAACACTGAGACCGCAGGAAGGGTATTCTGTACCTGGTGGAGAGGTTGGTGCTCAAATCCCTCCTGACCTGACATTTTTCTTTCCAAACTGCAGTAAGTTTAGGATAGAGTTCTTCCCACACCATTCCTGTGCATCCCGGTTCACCAGCACGCCTCTGCAGAGGGAGGCTCACTCAGGGCTCCGTGTGTGCTCTCCCCGTGAATCTGGTAGTGTTGTTTCTATTTCGGCTTAATCTACAGCTCAGTTCTGCTGGCAAAGGGATGGCAGGACCACAGAGACACAAACCACACCTTTATCCATTCCAGCTATGCCTTCAAAGCTAACATAGAGAAAATGATACGTGCAGAAAATGTTCCTGGTTCAGATGTGACTGGTGTTAGCTGAGCTGTTCCAGTACCAGGTCTGTTTGCAGCAGGGGTTTTGCAAGTTGTGTCATAGAGAGGTCTGTATCAGCAGCTCTTGGGCACAGACTTTGCATAAGGACACCACATTTCAGTGCAGGTAATTCTGGTTCCCTTCTCATGAGTTTGGGCAGCTATTGAGATATGCATGAATTTATTCATTTGTTAGAATAATCTGCTACCCCACTCACGTGCCAAATGGATATTTGTTACGAAAGTGAGAAGCAGGTGTTGCTTAAGCCACTATGTCAGGACAGACATTATTTGGGACAGTGGCAGGGGAGGAATGGAACTGAACCAGAATTCACCAAAAGTGATATGAACAGCTTTCAGCATTTCATCTTGACCACCAGAAGTATAGCTAGCTAGGGATTCCTCTCTGTAGTAAAGATTAAATGAAACCTTTCCTGAGATGTTGTTAATTAAAATGAGATGCTGCTCTGTATGCCTTCAATAGAGAGATAGGATCTAAGATTTGGAAATTACTTGAGTAACATGAGACTGTTGAAATATGTCATCTTCTTGGAGACTAAAGTGCTTGATTTGTGGACAAACTGAAAATAAATGTGTGAAGACCTCATTTCCTCTGTGTGGTAGGACCCTTCTCTCTTTTGAAGGCAAGCAGGTGCGTTCCCTTGTTCTGAAGACCACATGGGCTTCATGACCTGTCCAGCTGTGGCATTTTATGGAGCAGTGTACAAGGACAATCTGATAACCTACCTGAACAAAGGCTTTTGCTGTCTGGGCGTGCCTGTCACGTCTAGACTGGCCGGTTGTTGTGTTGTGTTGTTGGGGAACACCTGAGCTCTTACCTTCCCCTATGCTGTGTGTAAACACAACCATGAGTAGTCAAGCAGCTAACTCAGTCCTTACATGTAAAGCCAAATGTGCTCTAATATCAATGCCAGGCAGCTATTTCAAGATCCAAACAGCTTTAAATAGATGGTAAGACTGGAGTAGGAGCTGGAGCAGACTGGTAGTGTGCAGCTGAGCGCTCCTGTTCTGCTGCCGTAGGAATAATAGTCCTTTCTTTACTGTTACTAACAGGGGGGTGAATAGCAGCTACCCCAGTATCGGTGTCAGCTTTGTTAAACACCTAGAAAGAAGTGGAATTAACTAAACTAGTACAAGACAGGAGTCTAGCAACAATTAGCATGAACCTTGTTAAACATTTTAAGAACATTAATGAGCTCACCTAGAGACCTGAATTGTCATTTCATACCTGCTTCTTTTCCAGTGGGATCATTTTTAATAGAAATAAAGTGTGATAATAATAACCTTAAACTGTCTTTTCAAGGGTAGAATATTGGATTTTATGACTTCTGAGGAAATATATTGGCAATACTCTTTGGCTTTTGATTGCTAGTGAGAACACCAACACAATCTAACTTAGATAAGTATGAACTTGAATTCCAGGTTCCTGTGGGTTTTGTGGGATTGAACTCTCACTTCTGTTCTCCAAGCCCTCCTTTTCCATTTCCCTTTCAGGACTGTCGAGATGATCCCATTTGTAGGATTTTCCAAAGACTGAAAATAAAAAAGGAATTTGAACAATGAGCCCAACTTTTAATTAAAGCCAGTTACTTAAAGTACCCCAAAATATTTTGTGACTTAATTTCCATTTAATTTGAGTGCAGACTTTTAAAAAAGAAATCACAATATCCTTATAAAAACAGCTTTTGGCAGCCAGCAGTGACTATCTAGGGAGCTGTCTTGCCAAGACTGAGAGCTTCACTAGACCGTGTGTGTTTGCATAATCAAAGTATTAACAAGACAGTATCCCATTCTGGAGCTGTTTCCATGTAGTCTATGGCTGCCACTGCTGTTTGTTCCCAGAAACTGTTGTCTTTTTTTTTTTAATGTGTAAACTAGCTAATTTGTTTTTACATCGCTTCTGTTGTGTTTTAGGGGATTAGTTTTAACAAAACTCCCCTCAACGTCTTTTTTTTTTCAGTTTAGGGCTTCTGAAAGGGGGACACTTGCCAAATACACAACTTACTGGCAGAAAACAAACTCTTGCGTGTGGTCAGTTTCAAATGAAATATAAATGGTACAATGCTATAGTCAAAATATTTTAGAACTTCCAGTTACTCTAGAGAGTTTTTCCCCCCTCTTTATTCTTGAACAAATTGAACTTGATACGTTTAACCCGTGTTTTATGGGGAAAATGGGGCTCAGAGTCTGAGGAAAGTAAATTGGAAGTTTGAGCATGGAAGGAGCAATAGATACAAACGCTTGGCTCTTCTGTAAGTGTGCTGGGACACGGGGGAAGCTTTTTAAAAGGTCAGTGCTGAATAGCAAACGGCTGACACGCTTCAGTGTTTATCTTACAGCTCTCTCTGCTTCTCCTTTCTGACCTGCAAGAAGTGTTCTTGCACTTCTGAGGTTTTTGTTTGTTTGTATAAAGCAGGTCTATCTGAAAGTAGAATTCTTTTTTTTTTCTTTTTTTAAAAATTAAATCGTACAAAACACAGCAGCACAGACTCCTATATGGCTGAGCTAGTCTTCAAGGACTCTTGCAAACTCAGGAGTGCTGTGATTCTCAGGAATCCATTACTTGCTCAGTCATGTGCTATGTTTTCAGGATGACCAAGATTTGAACTGCTGTTCCTCCTAGAGCAGGGCCCGCAGTACCACCAGGTTTTTTAGAACAGCTGCTCTTATTTTATTCACAGAAAAGCAAAAAAAAAACAAAAACAAAAACCCTGCTATTTTGCTCCTCCTCTCCATACAGATTTTCTTATCCTTAAAGAAACATAAGTACTTTCTGAGCTGTAAGCCAGCCAACAGCTCTGAAGGCTACACCTTCCAGAGCATTGCTTATTGTCCACGGTGTTAAGCAATGCAGGAGAGAGGCAGCAGTGAAACTTCTGCAGTAGGTTTTAGGTTGCTATAGGCTGAATAAATTCATTGCTATGTATCTCTGAAGCCAGTATTTTCCAAAGCTCTCAAAACTAACAGGGCAGTTCTAAGAGATGCAACTTGTCTTTGGGAAGGAACCTGTTGGTAGATGTCTACAGAGCCCTCCTCTCCTTAATGGCCACCTCCCAGCAGCTTCAGCACACTGCACTAGTGTGGTCCTTGCATGCTTCAGCTCTCCATTGCCAATTAAAAAGGAGCCAATTACCCTAAAATCTGGCCCATTCCAAGGAAACTGCAGGAATTTATTTTCTGTTTGGGTTCTTCATGTATTAGCTGAAAGCAAGATGACAGCTTGCACCTCTGACCCTTCCTGGATTTGTCATGTCCGCTTTGTTCAGCAACCTGCTGAGTTGGAGCCAAGCCGTCTTCCCGGTCCCTCTCTTGGTGGGAGATGCTTTTGGGTTGAGCCCTGGATTTCCAGTCGTTCACACAACTAACCCATCTTAGCAGACCTCACCTCAGGCAAGGGCTTAACTGACCCCATCAGTGGAAAGGGCCACCTGGTCAGAAGACAGAGATCTTGAGGAGCTCTGCTAAACAGCGTCAGCTTGTGCTGCTGCCTCTATTTCAGCGCCTGCCTGTCTTCCTCTGCTGGAAGTCCCTGAGAAAACTACATCTCCCAGCAAATTCATCTGCAGAGCCTCTTTCAGCTCTTCTTCCCGTGAGAGAGGTTTCAGGCAAAGCTGTGAACAGCCCCTGACACCTCTTCTCTCTAGGAGAAACTTCTCCAGCACTGTGAGGTCTCTTCCCTGCCAGCCCCGCTGCTCCGCTGCCGTTCTCCTGCCCGCAACCTGCCTGGCTGACATTGCTTCCCAAATGTTTTTCAGGTTGTCCTTACGTGCTCTATTGTGTTATTTTCCTGTTTACTTCTGCAGCCCTCTCTTGTATTCAGGGCAGGAAATTCTACACCTAATAGGCAGTAATTTCCCTTCGCTGACCCAGTTGCCTGTGGCGCTTTGTGAAAAGGCTGCACTTCGGCACTCGGCGCGTCCACGCTGCCTGTCGCAATCACACAGTGGAACGTGGGGGGTTTTATCGCAGGGGGGGAGGCAAACCTTCCATGCTTTTTTGTTAAACCATCCATGGAGACCTGATGGGTAGGCTCCGGTGAGCCTTGCGGCAGAGCTTGCAGCGTGCTGGAGCAGGAACCGAGAGGAGCACAGGCTGTGCTCTCCTCCTCTGCCCGCCCCAGGACCTGCTGCCCCATCCTCCTCCTCCTCACCTTCACCTTTGGCACATGTTGGGTTCTGCTGCCTCCGCTGCCAGAGGGTCACCTTTGGCAGAGAAGCGGGGACAGGGAGCTGGGACCGTTTGGCTTTAAACCAGTGTGCCGGGGCTCACCAAGGCTCGGTGGTGTGGTGGGAAGGAGGATCTGGAAGGAGACATGACTGTGTACCCAGGGCTCTGACTGCCTCCACCTGTGGAGAAAAGCAAATTGTTTTCGTAGGAGTGTTGCCTGAAGACTTTGAGCCCCTCTTTTTGCTAACCCTTCACTGTAGCTAATACCCATTTTAAAAAAATAAAAGGTGTAAATTTAACGTTTCAAAACCTAATTGATATCCAGTATTCTACCCTTAAAAGCTTTTCACGATCAAGATTAGAATCATCAGTCCATCTTGATGGTTTTAATATGTGGTCGAGAAGTTACCCGTCTTACACTGGCATCCAGTCACGTCATTCCCCATAATCTTTCTCTTGTTTTTTTTAAGCCTTGTTGTTCATAATTTCCTTTCCAAGTGTTTCTTTATTTGAAATGCCATTTATATTTTGTTGCCTTTTTTTTTTTTTCCAGCACATCTTACATCTTTGTTTTTGTTTTGTTTTTAATCTTATTTCTGGCGTTTTCCATCGCTCTGTGGCCATGATTGTGGATGTGTTTTGGTTTTTGCCTGCCTTCCTGTTCTCTCGCTGCACTCCCTAGATCCCTGTTGCACAGTCCTCTGTCATGGATGACATTGAGGAGTGGCTCAGTACCGACTTGGTGAGACTCTTTATATTTTCATTTTTCACATGGGCAATAGCACTTTTACAGATAACTTTCAATGCACTGCTGAGTTACTGGTACTTCTCATAATGGCAGGCAGTGAAACTTCCAAATCATTTGGCTTATTTCCCTTTGAGGGGACTCCCTCAGCAGGAGGAGATACGGTTGCGGTAAGCAATTCAATCAAAGCATTTTTTCCTGAGTTGTTTTATTTTCACTTCTCCATGTTTACATCATGGAATAGCATGCGTGCCAGAAATCCTGTGTTTCTGGTCCCCGTACGGGAAAGCATTTAAACATGTGCTGAAGTTTTCCTGTGTTCTCCACCAGACCTAAAGCACATGTCTAAGGCTGCGTTAGCTCTGACAGGATCTAAGTACATGCTTATATTGAGGCATGCTTTTAAGAGATGCTGGATCAGGGCTTGGATTCCTTGGAAATCAAGATGTCTTTGTAACATTGGCAAGCAATCTTGACACGTTTCATAAGAGTAGTAATAAAATTTTATAACACTCTCTCTTCGATGTTTATAGCTTTCAGTTTCTCCTAGATGGTTATTCACCGGTAATTATTAAACAAACAAACAAATTACAGAACTAAAAGTAGCTTTTCCTTCACTCAGGAGTTTGTTTTGCTGTACCAGTACACGTTTGGTTTAAGCTGTGGTACAGCTAGGACACATTTGTTCCAGTCTTTTTTTTTTTAACGTAAGCATCTGACTCAAATTAACCAAGTGCATTTTGGGGACGGGTGGTGGGTTGTGTTTCAGACTGTTCTTTTAAACATGGTTTTGGTGAACTGAACTGTTTCCCTGTGGTCACTCTACCCCTAAGGATTGTCTCCTTCCATTACTTCTTATGACTTCAGATATTGTCCCAAGATAACTCCCTGCTCCTTAAGGTCTCCCCCAGCCCCTGGCTATTGCCTGCTGGGCTCCTGGCTGGGAACTGAGGGGTTTGGGCTCCGTTCCCCGGCTCTGGCAACGGTGCTGCGGGCACGCTCCGGCACGCCAGCCCTCCGCTCCCGCACCGCAGGAGCTGACTATACTCCAAGGAAGAAAATGCTCCTGCTCTCCAAAGCCTAAGAAGCTCTTAAACAGATTCTGGGTTTCGATGTTCAAGTCTGGCAGATCCACTGCCTGTCTTTGAAATGTCACTAGTTTTCAGCTGCAGGAAGTTTTTTTCAGGCCTTGATACAGGCAGTTATTTTAAAATTTCATTACAAACTGGCCTCATTTTGTTAAAGAAATACAGTAGATGTAGCATGTCCACTCTGCTAAAACAATAAACTTTTGTCTTTGCCATTTAAATTAATTTAGCAGGAGAGAAGATTTTAGAGGGAGATAGCGAGGTAGCTCTGTACATCTTTCATCCCCTGGTTAGTCTTGCTCAAAGAGAGCAAAGCAGAGAAGGGCTGTGTAAATGCCTGAACAAGCCTGGGGATCGCACAGGCTGCAGCTGGGACTGTACTGAGTACCTGGGTCCCCATCCTGACCATTTGTGGGTGCACCATAGAGATGCCCTCTGAGAAAGTTTGGACTGGATTTTTGTTTTTCGCTCTGGGTTGTTCCCTTCCTTTTTTTGTTAATGCTTCATTTCAGTTCTCTGCTTCCCAGCTGAGGAAGTTACAGATTAGGTTAGTTAATCGTTATTCATTTCCTTACCCTTTTTGGGGTACACCGAACCAAACAGTACCTCTGCACGGGAAGCAGTGGCTGCTGGGTGTACTTTTGGGAGCCTCCGTGCAGTGGAAAGCTGGTAGATGCTTGGTGGCATTAATTCTCAGGCACTAAAAACCTTTGTGAGGCCAATCAGTATGTTCCCACTCTCCTGGTAGAGAAGTCAGGGTACAAACAAATACTTTCCTTTTTCAAAGGAGGTTCAGCATGAGGTTTTCAAGTACTATTTTCATCCATTTTTAACATCCTGATAGGTTGACAGGGATGCCACATCCGTGGACTTTTAATTTCCTTATTAAAGCACTGTTGGAAATTCTCATGTTGAAATTCACACAGCTGGTGGAAATGCACTGAGCCTCTGGCATCCCAGCCTCTGTATCTCATGGATGGACTCGTAACTGCTCGTCAGCATCCTTCATCCAGCCCACCCTGCCTTGTCTTTGCAAGGCATAGACACCAGGAAAACTGCTCTATTTTTGTATGAAGTCAGAAATGAACTCCCACAGGAGGAACACTGGCCCCAAACTATTCTGCGGCATATGTCCTTTGTCAGCTAGAAGTGCATTTTATTTGAAGACACAATGCAAACCGCAGTCCTGACTTTTTAAAGGACTCTGTGACAAAAGACGGCATCTTGGACGGCGTTTGTGTGACTCAACGCAGCTCAGTTTTGACTAGGCCTACTGTCTGAAGTGGAAACAGCACTGGGCAGCCATTCAGGTCAAATGGGGAAAGTTTAGGTATCCATCAGCAATCTTCAGAAGCATTTCTAGCGCTCATCCTCTTGCTCACAGCGCAGTGAAGTGTCAGTCACCATTGGCCTCCCGACGCGGGAGCCGTGCCATTTCCCCAGGTCGCCCTGCTTAAATAGTTAACGTGTGGAACAAAGTGCTGGAAACTGTCCGGTTGCATTAAATGTGTGTAGGGGATAATAGTGAAGGTGAAGCGCTGCCCGTGTGCTCACACACCTTTTTGTTCCAATTGCAGAAAGGAGATGAAGTGGAAGAAGGAGTGACCAGTGAAGGTAAGCAGAGATGCCTGTGGCTATGAGCCGTTCTCAGGTTAGTGCGCAGTCGGAATTATCTGCTTTGATCCCTGCTGAGGTGCTGACTTCTCCCAGCCTGATGTTCCCCAGAAAATGCTTCTGCAATCGGAAAGGCAGGAAGAGAGCATTTTAGAGCAGAAAGTTAGTAATTATGGTGTGAGGAGCCCTCCCGGCTGTAAGTGCTCTCCTGCCATCTTCTTGGCTGTGCACTGTGTGTGTGCCAGCAGGAATGTGTCCATGTCCCCGAGCTGCTCAGCCCTTTGGAATGATGTTTCCCTGCTTCTGTCGCAGCCGATGGCGTAGCGTGGGTTTGATTCACTCTGCTGCCTGAGCCAGGGTGTCTCAAAGGACATCTGTGCCCTTTCCTGAGGAAGTCAGGCTGTACAACTGCGTGTGCCTGCAAACAGCCCGACGGGATGCCACACGCTGGAATTTCAGACCCTGCTCACCTCCGTCCACAGGCCTGAATGTACAGCACCAGTTCTTACCTGTCTGCCTTCTTTTTTTTATTTTTTTGCGTTGCAGAGTTTGACAAATTTTTAGAAGAGAGAGCCAAAGCGGCGGAGATGGTTCCCAATCTGCCTTCCCCTCCCCTGGAAGCCCCCACCCCTCCGACGAATCCTTCCAGCAGGAAAAAGCAAGAGCGCTCGGAGGATGCCCTCTTTGCACTGTGAAGATTGCTCTTAGCCGCCCTCCCTCCCGCCCCCCTGCTCCGCAGGCCAATGTCCCTCTACGGCCACTTTGTCCTCTCACAGTACTTGCCTAACAACGACCCCCTTCCCCCCCTCATTTCATAGATTGCTTCTTCTTCCCCCTTTCCCCAAACAATCCACCCCCACAAGCTGACTCTTTCTATTTAAATCCAACCTTATTCCTGCCAGACCACAATTCTCCAGCACTCCCTTAATCCCCTCCTTCCTATCCCAGCTGCACAAAACCAGCTCTTGATGCTGAAAACCCCTTTAGAATGCATGAGTACGTCACACTGTGTTGAAACAAAAGCCCGGAGGGGAGAGAGCAGCCTTGCCCTTCAATTTATGTAGGGATCATCCTCTTCTATAGGCAGGTCCTGCCAAGTAGACTGCTCTGTCGATCAGCATGTAATTGACTGAGCTGGAATGTTCAGGAGGAGTGTGTCTTTATTTTTAGATAAAATGTTAATGTATTGGCTTTCGTGTTGGATTCGACAGCAAGGAACAACTGTTCCCCTTTCAACATGTGCTTCACAAGTTAAAATCCTTTACTCTCCCACTCACACATCTCCCGGTACCATATGGTGGTCCCTTTTCCCCACTTTGTGCGGCATTTCATATTCTAAATCTCACAGGGTATTTTTTCCTTGTGTTTTATCTGGGCTTGCTCTAATTTGAAAGCAGTCTGTTGGCCATGTCCAGTAACTCTGGCAGTTGACAGGAATGAAAAACGCTGAGCTAAATGGATGCTGTAATGTTAGCACGTGAAGCATTTTGCTCTTTGGGAGAGCATTCTCACATGAGGATTTTTTTCTAGTGGGTTTGCCTTTTAAAATAGCTAGGTTATTTTTTCCTTACCTTAGGTTCCTTCTTCAGTGACTGTAGAGCTCTGCATTTGTCTCAGCGGATGTAAATAACATCCATGCAGATGGATGGGACTTGCTCATGGACTGGGAGTGAACTGAGGTTCCTGGATTCCCTGCCATGCCTGGTAGGATAGACGTGCTGGTTCTTGGTGGTAGGAATGAGAAAAAGAGGCAAACCTTACAGAGGCTTGTACAAAAATGCTGAGGGAGACAGTTACCGTGGAGGGATTAGCCGTGCCTGCCCGTGCTGGAGGTGAAACTCCTCATTTCTTTCTAGGTTTGGGCCTGAGAAAGTGTTGGATGATTGTGGCCGTGCTAGTTGTAATTTTTGGAGTGTCCTTTGGTAGCTCCTGCCCCTTTATTAACTCCCAGCTCCTACAGGGCTGCAGTCTCCCTCCTGTCTGTACAAACAAGCATATTCCCTTGCTTGCCCAGAGGCATGGCCGAGAGTGCTGCTCTTCCCAGAGCCGCCAGAAGGGATTCCAGCATGTGTGCCTGCCTTGCTGGGCTTACAAGCAGAGCTGGAGCAGGCAGCTCCAGCCATCCCTGCATCCCCCAGCATGTTCTTTGGTAGGAAGCCAGGGGTGCAGGATGGCAGGATCAAAGAGAGAGCTGGGCGCTGCATGGCAAGGAGAATCTCCTGTCCTGACAGAAGGGAACGTTATCAGATGAACGCCCATGCAGGCAGCAGCGCTCCAGCCCCTCTTCCTTGGGGTGTTTGTTGTCTTAGGCAACCAGCCACTTTGTTCCAACTTGGCATGTCTGAGCTTCCCAGGATGCTGGTGTGTGTCGAGCTCTCTCAGAAGTTGTTCTAGACCAAGAAGCCGTGCTATAAACAGCTGATGTGAAAGCGATAGAAGCTTTTATCTGAGCACAGTTATTTTGGCTCGTGACATGCTCTCTAGGGTACGCCACGCTTCGGTAGGTTGTGACACAAAAAACCTTTTACCAAATAGCCCAGTTGCAGCACTGATGGTCCTTGGGAGTGGTCTCATAAATCTTTGGAGGGAAGCCTTGTTCGGTGCAGGATTTCCAGGCCGTCCCAGGTCAGATGTCACTCTGTGCTGTCCCTGCTCAGCCTCGCCTCTGCCCTGCCCTGTCTGCATCCTCTTCCAGGATCCATCATATGTAGTTGGGACCAGGCAAGGCTGCCCTGCTGTCCCCTGGCACCTCGTCCCTGGCACCTCTGTGCTGTGCAGAAAGCAACAGGGCTCGCTTGCAAGCAGATGGGGAAAATCAGTGTAAGGATGGAGAGAGCTTGAGGATCAAGCTGCCTCTTCTTACCACTTGCCAGCCCTTTTCCTAGTTGTAGCCCTTCTCTGTGGGTCTGCAGAGGGTTTCTCTCCATTTCATTATCTCTGTGGCTAATGGGAAGTGCTGGGACAGGCTGCACGTATCCACTGCCGCTCTCGGCCACTGTCCTCATTGTTCAACACAAGGTGAGCCCAGTGCTCAGGTACTGGCTGCCAGACTCCCTGCTGCCAGTTCCTGCCAGACCCTGCCTTGCTGCAACACGTCAGATGTGGCCACCAGCTCCCAGAAACCCAAGGAAACTTCTGTTGTGACGCTGATTTGATTTCAGACAGTGTCTGGTGATTGCCTGAGCAGTCTTGCCAGCACAGAATGAATTGCTAGTATTCCTGTCAATGCAAAAAGCTCCGTGGGTGTTTTAAGTGTGTATTTTCTCTTCTAAATCCTTGAAACACATTGACCCTGTAAATGGCCACATCAGGTGATTCTAAGCATGTTAATCCGGCTTCCCTGCCAAGCCGGAGGAGATAATCGCATTGCTCAAGCATGGGGACGTTGTCAAATGATGCTGAGTGGCAAGGATATCACCAGTGCTGTCACCGAGCCCCCCTGCAGAGTCCCACTGCTGTGGATTTGCTGGCCCTTTTCCCCCCACCCCTGAGCAAAAGGGGAGGGGCCATGGGGGGTGTATGTGTGCTGTTAATGCGGCTTCTTTCTGTTGTGCTAAACCTGTCCTGGGACTTCCAAGTTGTGGCTTTAGAGAGAATCTGGTCCCTTTCAGGAAGATCTTGCAGAGCTGTCAGTGACTGCTCCTCCGACCCGGGAGGAAAAGAGATGAGATAAGAAGGCTGGGGCTGAGGGGAGATAAGGAATGTGTGTGGCAAGGGACTCAAGGGACTGTCCTCTGTGCTCGTGACCTTGGGCACTCCGTGGTCCCCTCTGACACCTCGCGTTATCCTCTGGAAGGCAAGGGCATGGTTTGCAGGGGGTGGCAGGTGCTCTCGGCACAAGCAGTGGCTTTGCTGGAAGTAGGGCAGCGCTCGGGAGATGCTGTTCTCGGGAGGCGTGGGCTCAGCCTGGCCATGGCTAAACGTCCTTTTGGTGGCACCCTTATGGGTCTGATAAAAGCACAGCCCTGCTGTGTAAATTTGGAGCTCGAATCCACCGGACATGGCTCTGGCAGGCTGAGCACACGGGGCCTGGAAGCACTGAAGGGGACAGAGTGTGTGGTTTAGCCCAAACCTTTAGCAAATGTAAGAGCTGCGCTAGAGCTTCCCTAATGTCCTGTATCAGGATCTCTCATCTTCCCCATCCTCTTGTGGTCTGCAGAAAACCTGAGTGGTGGAAACTGTTTGGGGGAAAGGGAAGGGTTTTTTCACTGCAGAAAACCGCCATCTTGATTGATTCTTCCTTCGCTTTCACTCTTAAGTGCTTCCTCTGTGCCAGTGGGCAGAGGACTCGTGTGGCTCCGACGCTTGGGAGAGGAGGGAATGGAGCTGCAGCCTGATCTGCTTTCCATAAGAAATAACATCCCAGCGCTTTCTAGGCATATTAGGAATCACAGCTTGAGATGCAATGACACTAAATTATTATTGGGGGACCTTTGTAAGTTCTAATCATACCCTATTTTAGGTTAAAGTATTTATTTTGTCAATATATTTTCTTTCCAGTGTGTTTTTTAACCTCTTCCGTTAACCCTTCCTGTGCTGAGATGTAAGAAATGAATGGTTTCTATTTAAATATATTCTTTCGGGTTTTTTAATTGTTCCGTGTAGATTTCAGCTGCATCTTTGACAGGTGTGATAGATAACAATGTGCTGTACAGACATTTAGGGTGTTTAGTATGTAGGTAAGGCTCATAGGAGAACTGCTCATAAAAACGTAGCACGGTGTCTCTGAAAAAGAACAGCAGAAATGCAGAGACTGGTCCTCGCTGGGACCCTCTCGTAGCCTCCAACAAACCCTTCCCCTTCTGATTATCGCAGCCTCCCTCTCTGAAATGTGCTGATTGAACCGGCCCTGCCATTTCCAGGGCTGTTTTTACACCTCCAAGCAGAAGAAGGATTTTAGTGGAGGTTTCCGTTCGTTTGTTTTTAATGGGATACATTGGCTGTTTCCACTTTTAAATGGAGGACTCGGCAGAGCTGGCTGTGGTGGCGAGATGTTTCCCTCCAGTGGTGGAAGAACAGATCCGGGCGGTGGTTTCAGACCCCAGGGCAGGGGTGATATGTCCCCCCGCCCTTCTTAAGCTGCCGCAGGAGCTGGGGCTGCGCTCCCCTCGGCCAACACAGCCTGTTCCTGTCCCTCTCTATTCAATGCTCTCCCGCTGTCACCCATGAGGACAGGACATGCAGACCAGGAGAGCAAACACAGCAGCGTTTTCAACAGTCTTTTTTCATCCGATGAGTTGTTGAGTCTCTTGCGGCTGCTGGGAGCCCTGTGGAGTGGGAACTGCTCGTGCTATCTCCATCCCCAGGCCGGCCTCATCCAGCTCAGTCATTGTTTACCTCCTCAATGCTAACCACAAGGCTTGCCGAGCCTGGAAAAAAACAGCTCAGGACAGTTATTTTTATGGAAATAATGAAGCAGGCAATCAGTGAGTGGATTTATAGCCTTCTTGGAGGTAACCCTTCAGCTGCTGGGGGCACCCACCCATCAAGGAGAGGAGGCAGGAGTCCTCTTGCCAGGTGCCCAAAGGCATTGCTGGTCCTCACCCAGCACCTTCCACTCATCCCTCCCCAGTGGCAGCCTCCGGAGTGGGTTGTCCCTGCCTGCTCCGTTCCCCCGGCTTCCCACAGCCTGCCCAGGTTGCTCCTCCATCCCGGAGAGACCCAGGGTTGCGTTTCACCCAAAGCCAGGTGGCTTTCGAGCCGCGCCGAGCTCCGGTGCTGGTTCTTTTCAGCCCCTGGCAAACCTACACCAAATTTTTCACCCTGCTCTGTGTTTTTATGAGTACGAGCTCCTCATTCTGTACATGTTATTATGAGCTGTTGTTAACCCTACAAATGTAACCTGTGTAATAGCTTCTCTGTATATTACAGCTGTAGGCTTTCCAGATAAAAGTGGATAATATTTATTTACTGAAGATATTGGATATTTTTTTGTTTGGGAATGGGGGTAGGGGGAGAAGAGGGACATAACTGTTTAAAGAGATTGACTATGTAAAGAGAAACAAAATACACAACATGCAAAGAAACCCAACACTAAAATGTTGCTGTATTCACATAGAAAGTGTTTACGTTAAGGATGATACAACCTGTATTAATCTGCCATTGTTTAACTTGCTCCAGAAATCATCTCTACTTTGGTTCCTGCATGTGAGATACTCCAATAAATACACTACTAGTGTGACCTGGAGGATGGCATCCGTCTGTCTCTGAGGTGGTGTCTCACTGCGTCACTGAGGTCCAGGTACTCCCACCAGGAGAAGGGTTGTCCCCCGGGAAAGATGCTCTTTGTGTCTTCCCGTGGCTCTTGGCTGCGCACGGTGATGTGCTGCCACTGCTGGGAAACTTGTTCCCCGCTGAGTCTTTGGCACAGCTTTTGTGGGGGACATCAGACAGGCACATCGGTGACAGCCGTGGTGTTTGGTGGGACACCTGCCTGCCTTGCAGGGCTTGCCAGATGGTCCTTGGAGGGCAGCTTTGGATCACCTGCCTTGGTGACCTAGAAAGTAGCGGGTCAGGAGCTGCTCAGGTGACAATCCCAGTCCATGCAAGGGGTGACCTTTCCTGACTCATCAGCCAGGAATTTACTCCAACATCCTCGTTTGTGACGGTGGTTGTGATGGCCAGAGGAGAAGGAAGAGCAGCCATCTGGGAACCCTGGAGAAGTGACTTGGCATTGTCTCGGCCATTATTTTGTCAGAACGCTGCCCTCCGTCTTGCATGTGGAGATCAAAACGAATGCCCTGTGCTTTAGAAGCTGCTTTGGGGAAGGGGTGTGTGTGGAACAGCCTGAAAGATGGGTTTCCCCCCCTGGAGCTGCAGATTAGCATGAATTAAATCCAGCTCTGCCCCGGCTTGTTTACCGTCA
>JAOTQQ010000071.1:5036298-5048958 GCA_026546715.1 Gallinago undulata | reverse complement strand
CCCAGCTCTCTCAGCCTTTCTTCATCAGGGAGATGCTCCAATCCTTGAATCATCTTCGTTGCCCTTCTCTGGACTCTCTCCAGTAGTTCCCTGTCCCTCTTGAACTGGGGAGCCCAGAACTGGATGCAGGATTCCAGTTGTGGCCCCACCAGTGCAGAGCAGAGGGGGAGAATGACTTCCCTTGACCTACTGGCCACACTCTTGCCTCTGCAGCCCAGGATTCTGTCGGCCTTCCTGGCCACAAGAGCACACGTCTTGCTCATTGTCATTTTGCTGTCTAAAATTAAATTCCCTGGTTTTTGGTTCAAGAGCCATCCCACCTTGGAGCCACACTACCAGTGTGCTCCTTGCCAAGGCAAAGCCATCAGGAAGCAAGACTGTGCCAGTGCTCACCCTTCCCTGCCACCCCGTGAGTAGGTCCCTGGGGTTTTGGGGACAGTTTTCCCCACGGGGGACAGGATCAGGATGCCCCCCCTCCCTGCATCAAACACAGCCAGACCCTGTCAGGGAGGGATGTCCTGGCAGGGCCATCGCTGGGAGCTGGTGTCCCCAGAGAGAAGTCAGCGTGGCAGCACCCGCTCCAGCACTTCTGGACCCTTGGGGAGGTGCCAGCAGCTCCCAGCTGGGTGACACCAGGTCCCTGCTCCAGCCTTACCCCCTCTGATGGCAGGAGCACACGAGGAGGATTCATCTCCCTAAAGCCCACAGATTTGCTAGACCCAAAGGAGGGATTGGTGCTGGATGGTGCCGTGCCGCTTCCCCACCGGGATAAAGCAAATACCTCACCAGACTAAAACCCTGGGTGGATTCAGGCTGCTGGGAATGGGGTACCAGTTTAAAACCAGTGTAGAACTGGGCAGGATGGTGCAGGGGGAGGCACAGCAGTGGGATCTCATCCAGCTCCTACAGCGAGCACCGCTCCCCTCTACGCCGTGTCCTCCGCATCCTCCCAAATCCATGTCCTACTGGGGGGTCACAAAACACCTTCCCGGCACGGCAGGGCCCAGGGAAGGGCTCTGTGGGTCTGGGTGCCCCAGAGCCACCCCAGCATGGCCCATCAGCACACACAGCTGAAGACGGTGCTCGCCTTCACCCTGCCACCCCCAGCTGCCTGCCACAAGCCCCTGCCGGCAAATCTGTCCCCTGCCCGCTGCCAGCATGGCCGTTGTCCCCCTGCGTCCCCCCGCCAGCGCCCCAGACCCACACCTAAGACCACACAACGGGGCTGCAGGCAGGAGCCCAAGCCAGGAATTATGGTCTGTACAAAAGACAATGACAGTGAATCTTGTTACTGGCTTTTCAGCAAACGTAATTCCTTTTTATTAGAAAATTAAAGGGTATGAAAAGCTTTCCAAAGCTGAAGAGCTGAAATGTGCTTTCATAAAATATGCGGCGTCTGATAAAACGGATTTGCTTGTCTGCCTGCCCCGGCCCCCTCCCCCTCCTGGTTATTATTCCTACCGGCAAGGTGATGCCTTTTGCCAAAACACCAAGCCTGACGTGGCCAGCTCTCACCCACGGAGACCCTTGGGGACCAGCACTGGTCCCTGGCACCCTGGCCATTCAGCCACGAGGCCCCACGCAGCTTGTGCCTGTTTGAGGGTTGGCTTTGGCCTTTTTTTTTTTTTTTTTTTTTTTTGCTAAATAAAACTCAGAAGGACAGCTTTTGTCCCCCGGGTTTGCAGGTAAAGGCTGATGACGCTACAAACCGTCACCCAAAACCCAGCCGTGAGGATGCAGCAGCCGCAGGCAGGAGGAGGAGAGGTGAAGCCAGGCGATGGCAGACAGAAAGCCATGGATTCCCCCGGCCGTTGCACAAACAGCAACTATTAAAAACCTTTTGGAGAGCCCCCTCCTGAAGAGAGAGTTGTGTCCCCCCCCACTACATGCCGGCGAGTGAGCGAGAGATGCCAAGGACTTGGGACCGGCCAGCGGGTAGCTGAGGTAGCCTGAGGAATCTCGTTTTCTTCCCTTTAATCATTCCCTCTCTCTGGGAATTCCCTCTTTCTGATGGTCCAAAATCGACCTTCCAGGTTTGTGAGGCTAAAGGTTCCTCGCTCTCTCCTGCTCGGGGTTGCAGGGCTGGCAGAGGGGACCGCGGCACCATGGAGTGATGCTGGACACAGTGCTGCCTCTTCCACCTTTCCTGGGGAAGAAAGTCCTCACCAGCCCGAGGACAGCAGCGCCGGGACCTGGATCAACCCTCTGGGATCTGTATTTCAGGGTCGGTCCTGCCTCTGCAAGTCCCTGGGGATGAATGGCAGTGGGACACATCCGTCCCCATGCCATCATAGCCCCGAGGTGGTGGATGGCGACCACGCTGGCAGACATGGGGCCAGCACCCTCTGACAGTTTGTCACCCTTGTCCTGGAGGAGACTGGGGAGGTGAAACAATGTCCCCTGGGTGCCACCAGGGAGCTGACACCTCGGCTGGGAGAGGACCTGGCAGCCCTGGCCGCTGTCCCCAAGTGACTCCATCCCCAGCAGGCGGCGAGGGGACAGCAGTGCCACCAGCAGCATGCGGGACAAGCCATGGGGGCTGTACACATGGCCGGGGGGCTGGTGGGGACAGGGGCAGGCAGCATCCCACCGCCTCCCCGTCGGGCACCAGCACCAAAGCCACGGGGAGAAGCAACCCCGGTGGCACCACCGCTCCTGCCACGGCGGCGTGCGTCCATCCCCACCTCCATCCCATCCCACCACCGAGCTCCGGGCGGCTTCTCCTTTTCCACCCCATCCGCCCCGGTGGCCGTGGCCTCCCCGGTGCCGCCGTGTGTGTGTGTGAGGCCCGGGTGGCTGTTACCACAGGAAGAGCTGTAACGCTACAGCGAGCCTCCCCGCTCAGCCCCGCTACAAATCAGGGTCAGGCGGCAGCGCTGTTAGACAGAGCCTGCCGCTACGTGCTCCTGCTCCTAATGTCCTCCCCGCCACGCTTCCACGGGGACGCGGAGGAGAGACCAGCAAGACGGCGGCTCGGCCCCGTTGCCCATCCCCGGGGGGGGGTCACCAGCCTCCCATCCGGCTCTCCCCCCCCCTCCCCCCCCAACCCCGTAGCCACGCTGGGGCTGAGGGTTAACGCCGGGGATGTTTTCTCTCTGGCTTTACCTTTAACATCTGCGAATGTGGTTAAAAGTTTGCCGGAGCCTATTTTTAGAGCCTCTCTCGCCGCATGCCATTTCTCCGGCGTGAGACAGGAAACGCTGAGGAGGTTGTTCGCCGCGGAGCTGCTTTCTCCTCCCCGGGAGGCCTCCCAGCTCCTCCGGTCTGTGCCCTGCTGCCACGCTGCCAGGACATCCCCCCACCCCTCCCTGGTCCCCACCTCCCAGCGAGGGCACCGCATCCTGCGAGAGGTGAGGAGAGATGCCCACGTGCCACCAGCTTGCCCCGTGCCTCAGTTTCCCCAAAACAACACCATTTTGCTTCCCTGCCCGCCCCGGAGCGATGCTAAGGGCATCTCCTCAAACCGAGGGACGCATTGGCACAGGGCAAGGGGGGCTGCTGGCGAAAAGACCCCAAGGGGGATGCCCACCCCCCACCCACCCCCTGTGCCCCACCGCACGGGATCTCCCCGCCATCCCACGCTTAGAGGACATGCCACGGAGCCGAAGCGGAGCCTGTCGGGCACCGTCCCTTCCTGCCACCTGGAAGGAAGGTGGCGTGGGCTTGACAGCCTGTGAGCGCGGCTGCGGCCGGGCGGCGCGGGTACCTGCTGTTTGAATGTCAACACCTCATTTATACATCTTGATTGGCTCTCATCAGCCATGCTGCGTTACACCTGATTGCTCCGAGCCGGCGCGGGGTGCCAGACTGCAGCGCGTAATTTCATTTAATTGGCCCTCCATCCCAAGCAAAACAGAAATAGAGGAATAAAGAAACAATAAAGCATCCTCCTCCCTACAGAAAATGAAAATCTCGGCTTTTTTTTTTTTTTTTTTTTGGAGGGGGTCGGTTTTATTTTTGCAACCATTGAGCAGGCCGTGCCACGGGATGTGGGAATCCCTTCCCGGCGGTGCCGGACCCCATGGGAGCTGTGGGATGCTTGGCCACCCCGTGGGCTCGGTGAGCTCGTGGTCCCCCTCGGCCCACGACGAGCCCCACGCTCCCGTCACGCTCCCCCGTGCTCCTGCTCCCGCCTGCTCTCGCAAACCACTGAGGCTGAAATTTCAATTAAGAAAGAGAAATAATTACCCCGCCGCTCCACATTTCCTCTAAAATGGTAGCCAATGCCAGCAAGCCGAGTCACCGCCTCCCACCGTGTCCTGGCGTGCGCCGGCAGGCTGGCATTGGGCTGACATTTCCAGGATAATGCTGGCCCGGCCACCGCTCGCCGGTGGCCACCAGCGCAGCCGTGCCTTGAGGCCAACGCCGCAGAGATGCTTGGAAGGGATGCTCATGTCCTCGGCGAGAACGGGGCTGCCACGACCTTGTGCCGGGTCTGAACCCTCTGCCCGACGTTGCCCGCGCCCGGCCGTGCCCCGGGGAACCACGCTGCTGCCATCCCTGACAGGACGGGGCACACGGGAGGCAGGAAGGAGAGGACGGGCAGCACCAGAGCGGGCAGCAGCCTCCCCTGCACTGGTGGCCCTGCTGGCATGTGGGGCAGCACCAGGGAAGAGCAGATGGACCCATCTCTGGGACATGTCCCCAGCTTGGGGACAGCAGCAGCGCAGGT
This sequence comes from Gallinago undulata, assembly GCA_026546715.1. Taxonomy (NCBI): domain Eukaryota; kingdom Metazoa; phylum Chordata; class Aves; order Charadriiformes; family Scolopacidae; genus Gallinago; species Gallinago undulata. Next base: position 5,044,286 of record JAOTQQ010000071.1, on the reverse strand, counting down.
GTATCAGCCTGCCCTGGGGTGCTGCGCTGGGGAGATGCCCCAACCCTGTGCTCGCCGGGGCACCTCGGGCTGCCCACAGCCCCTGGGAATGGCTCTGCTTTATTCACCCCAACGATGGTCCAGGAACCACGTTTCTTGCATCATTTGATACTAGTGTGGCCAGAAGTAAAAGAGGAACAAACTCCATGGGGGCTGGAAAGGGCACAAGCCCCCCTCAGAGGATGCTGCAGCATCCCACAGCTGTTCCTCCAGCTTCTCCTCTCCGGCCAGCCTCTCCCAGCTCCAGCTCACGTCCTGATGGAGTGCCACCACCCTGTCATAGATCCCTGTGGTCTGTCACTGGCCAGCCCCACAGTCCCAGAGACGTGAGATGCAAACCCCAGGAGAAGGCAGGGATGGACACCAATGCGGGCACAGGAAGCTCTGCCACCATGACGATGAGGATGAGGAAGAGAGGAGGATGATGCTCAGGGTTGGCCCGGGGTTTCATGCACCTTGCAGGGCTGTGGTTCCCACCCACACACATGGCCCCGGGTGCCATCTCCCCTCCTGCTCCAGCCAAAACCCCCACCAGGCACCAAACCAGCAAGAGGCGCCGACCGGCTCGTGCGGAACTCTGCTCAGGGAGATGCCACGTTTGGGTGGTGGGGGCTGAGACAGAGCTCCAGGAGCCAGAAGGCGACAACAGGGAGACTCCTTGGGGAAACGGGTGCTCCCCACACCCCCAGGAGATACCAACACGCCGCTGCCCAACAAGCTGGTGCGGATGACACGGTGTGTCCCCAAAACTGGACCGTCTGCAATCAATGGGGATGGCATTTTATTTTCTCTGGACGTTTTCCCCTTCCATTTCCCATAAGCTGGAGGGCCAGCGAAGGCTGCGAGTCCCATGACCCCGACGGCAGGAGATGGGGGAGCCCCAGGCAGGGATCACAAGAACGGGGAAAGCAGCAACCTCAGGTTGCAGATTAGCTCCGTTTTACAGCCAGGGAGGCAGAAACCTCCCGTGGTTCGACATCTCACCGGAGACCACACACACAGGGAGCCTGGGGAAAGCCAGGGAGAGGTCTCAGGGCTCTGTGGGGCGAGAGCATCCTCTCCCCGGAGGGGGAAAGAGTTGGCTGGCAGGCAGCGGGACCCCACGGCTTCCCCCCCCCCAACCCATCGCCGCACCCCAAACTTCAATGGGGCCACGCATTGCACCCCTTCCCCTTACGACCCCGCGATACCGGCGGGGGCTGCAGAAACCAGTTTGGCGGCGAGAGGCTCTTTAAAGCGAGTTTAAATGCACTTCCCTTGACTCGGTTCCCAGTTCAGCGTAGAGGAGACCCAGCTTGGCCGGCAGCCACGGCGCTCAGCTATGCACGTCCCTACCCGGAGACACATTCCTCAGCACTGCAGCTAAGTGCAGCGCAGCCTTTGAGGCCTTCACCCCTCCTTCAATGATAATTTATGCCCTCTGACCCAACTCCCCCTTTTAAATCAGGCTGATCAATAGAGAAATCAGACAATCCTTTTAAGAAACTATCTCCTCTGATCCTTCCAGCTAATGATCTCTGCTCTTCTTACAGCTGTTTGCAGATCCGTAGCCCGGGCTGCTGGGGAGAAAGCAGGAGGAAGAAAAGCCACCGGGACAAATTTCTCTTTTCCCAGTCCAAGCAGGAGCGGCGGTGGCGGCGCTGCCGATTTGCACGGGAGCGAAATGGGAGATGCTGACCCTGGTCTTTCGGAAAAATGGGGGTCCCACTGGGAGTTGACAGCTCCTCCGGCGCCGCCGCACACCAGCTCCTGCTGCTGAGCATCACCTTGGCTCCAAAAACCTGCCCCCTCTCACCTGCTGAACGTGCCTTTCTCCCAGGCTGGGAGACATCTGAGGACATCTTCCTTCATCCTTGCCCTTCCTACAGGCTCCAGCATCCTGGCGTGGCTTTGCATCGCCTCCCCTGCAAAGAAAGCCCAGCAACACAAAGCACCAGCCCCAAATTGGAGTCCTCAGCACAGGAAGGACATGGACCTGTTGGAACGGGTCCAGCGGAGGGCCACGAGGATGATCAGAGGGATGGAACACCTCTCCTGTGAGGACAGGCCGGGAGAGCTGGGGTTGTTCACCCTGGAGAAGAGAAGGCTCCGGGGAGACCTTATAACAGCCTTTCAATATCTGAAGGGGCTACAGGAGAGCCAGAGAGGGACTGTTCACGAGGAAGTGTAGCGACAAGACAAGGGGAAATGGTTTTAAATTGGAAGAGGGGAGATTTAGATTAGATACCAGAAATAAATTCTTTGCTGTGAGGGTGGGGAGGCACTGGAACAGGTTGCCCAGGGAAGTCGTGGCTACCCCATCCCTGGAGGGGTTCAAGGCCAGGCTGGATGGGGCTTTGAGCAACCTGGGCTGGTGGGAGGTGTCCCTGCCCAGGGCAGGGGGGTTGGAACTGGATGGTCTTTAAGGTCCCTTCCAACCCAAACCATTCTATGACTCTATGATTTTATGAACTGGGGATCTCCACCGCTGTGCTGGCAAACCCTCACCCCTCGTGGGACCCTGGCTTTTATCACGGCAGCCAAAGCTCACGGGTAGAGCCGCCACCTGCCCGTGGAGGAGCTAAACTGGATCGGTGGAAGAGGGAGCCACGTCCAGCGCGGCACCTCTGTGGGGAGAAGAATGTCCACAGCAGAGCCTCCAGAAGGGCTTTATTGATGGCGGCCACATTTCTATTTAACTGGCAAAGGAACAGGGTTAACCAGCGAAGAGGGAAGAATCAGAGAACCCTTTAAGTCTTCAAAGTAAATCAGCTCCTGGAACAAATGCGTTCGGTAGCCAAATGTCCCCTTCTCCTTTGTGCGCGCTGGGCTTTTGACATTTATTATGCTGCCTGAGAACCACCCAGAGGAAGGATGCTTTCCTTGCATCTAAGGGCCATTTCTCACCCTGCCACGCTCGGACGGGGATTTCTCCCCTGCCTGGGCAGGGTCTGGCCCTCAGCATCCCCTCCTCATGGGGATCTCACCCTGCAAACCACCCGGGAGGCAGGATGGGACCGTGTCCCTGGGATGCTCAACACCCTCCCTGCGCCCGCCGGGAGCCGGGGAGCAGGCTCAGAGCCCCGGGGGCACCACCAAGGTCCCCATAACCACGTGTCCCCTCCCACCCAGCCCTTGCTGGGAAGCCAGGCAGCAGATGCAGAAGCCAAAGGGTTTGAAGGGCTGCCGCAGCGCAGCGCGGTGCAGGTCCTGCCACAGCAGTCACAGTGAATTACAAGGTATTAGAGCCCCGCGCCGCCGTGCCTCTCGCGCAGCAGCAGTCACGGTGAAGGACATGCTATGATAGGACTAGAGCCTCCTCCGGAGAACCCGCTCGCCGGCCTGGTGAAAGAGGGTGGTATGTAAGAGGCCAGCCCTGGTCTATAGATCACACGGCGACAGGCATGGCGAAGGACACAGGACGAGGCGGCGCGGGAGGTTTACCCAGCGACAGCCAAGCTGAAGGACGTGGTGTTTGGGTTGGGGAGGGGGGGAACGGGATGGTTGGGGGGGGGGGGGGGTGGGAAAGGGATAGCTGTGCCTGGCTGGATCAGTGAGCGCCCACGCCTTTGCGAGCCAGCAGCCGTGAACGTTTTTAATTATTCTTCCCTACTTTATGGAGCATCTAATTTTCATTTACGCGCTGGCCAGCTCCACCTGAGAACGTGGCCGGTGCTGCTCCTTCCCAGCGCTGCTGCCATATCCCCTTCCCAGCATGAGCCAGATGGGACCCAGGGGAGCCGGAGGTCCCTCCCTGGCACAGGGGACGCATCCAGTGACCGACCTGCCCTGCAGCTCCTCCGCACGCCCCACGCCACATCGAGGACCACAGGGGAGATGAGCAGAGCCTCCCTTGGTTCTCAGTGTCCCTCCCCACAGGAGCACAAGCACCGAGCGCCAATTTTAGTGGCTGCCATAAATGCAGCAGGAGCGGTGTCCCCTGGTGAGGCATCGAGCGGTGACTAAGAGCGGAGATGACAATAAAGCAGAGGAAGCAAGGTCTGACTGCAAAGCAGCAAACCAACCCCCCCGAATCCAGCTCGGAGGCGCCAACCGACGATGCTCCCCCAAACCAGGAGAGCCCCAAGCCCCACACGGGCCAGAGACAGGGAGCTGGGCTCACCGGGGCTCGGGCTGAGCTTGGTCCTGGCGCCAGCTCGGTTTGGGTGGGAATCCCACAAACAGGAGGGGAGAAAGGATTCCCCATGTCAGGATGCCGGGACGGAGTTCAAGCCTCTCAGCAAAGCCCACGGGGAGATTCCTGTACCGTCCCTAGGTATAAATCTATACCCCCCTAAAACGGTCTCGGTGGTAAACGCGGTAGAGATCGTGCACGACTTGACAGATCCCAGGCATATTTATGGCGCTTTGGCACGAGGGACACAACCAGTTGGGATTTTTGCTCGGCTCTACCACTTGGGCATGGCGCAGCCACAACAAACCCTTTCAAATACCTCCCGTTTCCACCAAGGCAGAGATCCAGCCTATTCCCCGCGGAGCAAGGGCCAGACCCGGGGCCAAATTAACCTCCGATGAATCTCCATCAACTTCACGGAGTTAGAGCCACAATTTGGCCCATGTGTGACACGTAAATCTGTTCCCTTTTTCTTCCGAATCGTCCAAATACCGCAGCATTTGTTAGCGCAGGAGAGGGACGCATCCTCCGGGAGAGATCTCTTTGGATACCGTGCCAGCCCTTCCTTTTTTCATTTCCTTTGCTGCCTGGGATAAAAGGCGAGCGAGACGGTCCCTAGAATGTGTCTGAGCTGTTTGGGAAAGAAATAGGAATTTCCTCCCGCCATTCCCAGTCTTTTGATAGGCAGGTGGGATGTGAGCAGGAATAACTCAATCAAGGCAGAGCAATTTTTAATTAATTTGTGGATCCCTTCGCCGGCTGATCGCCTTGGAGACAAAAGGGAAGCCTCTCCTTTAACACTTGTGTGTGCCTGGTACTCTGAGCCTCCCCTTTTCACCGGCACATCTTTGGTCTTGAAAGCTGCACAAAAGGAAGAATTCCTTGATCTTTTGCCTCGGCTTTTCCTAAGACGGAGACACACACGAGGGGGAGCTGGGTTGGGGTTTTTTTTTGGGGGTTCCTTTTATATTTTTTGGAGAATATTAGAGCCCAAAATGCAAACAGAGAGGGGTGGGGAAGGGATAAAAAAAAAAAAAAAGAAAAAGAAAAATAAGGAGGAAAGGGGAAAAAAAAACAACCCCCAACCCTCAAACCTCAGAAAGCAGAGCATTTTCCATCGACACCTTCTGCCCAGCCTGCTCCATCCCCAAGGGGAGGGAGTTGAAAGGTTCAAGCTACATCAAGTGGTGAGTAATGCAGCGGGAGGCTCCTGCTCGGGGCTGGGCTCTCACCCTCCATCATCGCTCCCTGCCCCATGCCCAATGCTACGCAGGGCAGAGCCAAGCTCTCAGCCCCCCCCTCTTATTTATTCCCCCCCCTCCAGCAGCGACAGTGGGGATGTGGGAACTTCCTAGGCAGTGACTGACACTACAATTATCGATTGCTGGCTGCAAAGGCTTGCTCTCGCCTCCCCCCCCCCCCCCTTCTCACTTGTTTTCTTCTGTGCAGCAGAGTGCCAGCCTTCAGAGACTGCTGCTGTAAAAGGCTGGGATTGACGGGGTGTCAAGATATCCACTGCCCCTGGCTTTTAACGTTCCCTTGCGGGGGGGGGGCGGAGGAGGGGGAGCAGGAAGAGCCCCTGCACCGGCGAGGGGAGCTGAGCCAGCTCCAAAAGAAAGGGAGGAATGAAAAGCCTCCCTCTCTCCGCCGTCGAGGAGATGCTCTTGAACCACAAGCAGCTTTTTTTCAGCCTCAGCCTGGTTGCGTGCATCTCGGAAATCTCAAGATGCTGGGAAGGAGAGGAGAGGCGGCGTGCCAGCCGGCCCCTGCCAGCAGCTTCATCCTGCCCAAAATCAAGGCACCCAAGGAAAAAATCACCCTCCCCACCAGGTCTCCGGGGGGTGGCACACACACATGGCCCATTGGATTTGGCCGTGGTCATTTTGAAGATGGGGAGGACAAGAGGTATCCTGGCCAGATGAGGTCACCCAGTTGGTGACAAGGGTGCAGAAGGACTGGGACTCCTTGGGTGCATCCTCTGCTGCTCGACACCGAGGGCACAGGAGGACCAGACCAGAGGGTTTTCCTAGCAAAGCCTGGCAAAGCAGGAGCTCCATGTGCCCCCTGGGTCCTCCACCAAGGGCCACCTCAAGTGCCCACCCTGCCCAATTGCCCTGGGGAACTCCTGGGTCCACTGTGAGCCCCATCCCCAGCTCGGCTGGCCACCCCCAGCAAGTGCCATCTCTGCCCCAAAACAGGGATGGCAACTTGCCCGCGGAGACGTTTGCAAAGCCTGGCAGCACCTTGGGACCACGGCTAAGTGTTACCCTTTGGAGCCAGAGGCCTGAAATTAAAGCCTGCTCCATGACCGTCGGTGTCGACACCTGGTGATGGGAGGAGAGGGATCGATGATGGAGAGTCTGTCGCTCCTGATGCATCGCCGTCAGGGTCAATACACAATTCTCGGGAAGAGCTGATGTCCAGGTTAACTGCTTTGCCTCCGCGTTAAGCCCATGGGCTGGTGGACTCCCATCCTCCTCACACATCCTCTTCCCTGGCCAGACTCAGTCCCGCAGCCACCAAATGCCACCAAGAGCATCCCCAGGGCTCGTGGCTCTTGTTTTCATCCATGTAGAGCTCAAGTGTAGCTCCAAAAGGTGCCCAGGGCTGGGGAGAGGGACATGGGGGCAATAGGGATCTGCTCCCCAGGAGGTTTTGGCTGCACCAAACCAGCCCACTGCCACGCACAGCACCACTGTGGGACCACGTTGGGGGACATGGAGCCTGGGGACAGCCAGCACCTCCCTGTGGTCACAGAAGCACTGGCCATACGAGGAGGCCTAGAGGGGGAGTGGTGGTGAGGAGATCCCCCTGGGGGGAGCCCCATCTGCCCGTCCCCCTGCCTGTCCCTCTCCCGAATTGCTGGGTAAGGGAAAAGGCAGGAGAGGGGGGAACATCACCCCTCCTGCCCATCACAGGTCCTGCCGGCTCGGTGGCCACATCCTGCTCTGTGCACTGGGTGAGCAGAAGGTCAACATGGCTTTGGCACGATGCTTGTCCCCCCCAGGTGACACTCTGGCTGTAAAGACCCACCCCGGACCCCCATGGGCCATGAGAGACATGGCAGTGGGGTTGCATTGTGCCCTTTGCACCATGGGGGGGTCATGGCACCCCCCAGGCACCCTGCAGCACCCTCAGGGCCGGCTGTCCCCATGTGTCCCACCGGGCAGGATCCATCCCACAGCCCAGGGGGGTCCTACGAGGACGAGAGCCACCCGCAGCCAGACTGCAGCCTGTCACCCCCCCAGCTCACGGGGCCGGGGGGGGGGAGTCTAACCACACATCTCCCTCTCCAGCAAGGCACAGCCACCAGCATCCCCTCCCTGGGGATGGGGACCAGGGGGGGTTACCTGCCAGCATCCCACCGAGCTGGCTTGGAGGAGGGGGGGGGGACAACACAGCATCACACCCCGACCCCGGTGCAGCCAGACTTGCACCCCCCCCAAAAAAAAAACCCAAGAAAACAGAGCGCGGCATGAATAACAAAAGCAGCGATCAGTAAAGACTCTCCCAAGAGGCTGCAAGTTCTTCAATTAGAGCTCTCATTATAGGAACGAGAAACTCCACGCCGTCTTCTGTACGGATAACACTTTTTTCCCCCTCTCTTTTAAAGAAAAAAGGGAGGGAGGGAGGGAGGGAGAGGAAGGCTGCATCTCTAATGCAACAGACAGGTCTGCTGAGATTCACTTTGGCTCTTATTTTGACTTTCATCTAAAAGAGCTGCCCTGGGAATCCATTAAGTCCAATTTAAATCGGCTCTCCGCCCTCACGGCTTCTCCCCGCCTTCGCGTCCCCGTCCCCCCCCTTCCTCCCCGGCTCCCTTCTCTTTCTCCCC
>JAOTQQ010000071.1:4997235-5032633 GCA_026546715.1 Gallinago undulata | reverse complement strand
TGAGATGGGGGGGGAGAAATTAACATGGTGCCGCCTCCCCCCTCCCTAAAAATGGGGCGGTGCGATACGCCCAAGGTAGTGCAGCTCCCCCCCCCAAAATCCAAGCAGGGGGGTGCGGGCAGCGCACTCCGGTGGGGGGGGAAGAGGTGGGGGGTGTTATTTTAGGAGAAGGGGGGAGAAAGGGAGACGGCAACAAAGAGCAATCCTGCCCCCCCACACCTCTTTTTCCAAGGGGTAAATAAAATCCGGCGCAGAGGCGAGGAGCGGGGGCTGGTCCCTTGGAGAAGGGAAGCACGGTGCCAGGGTGGCCAGGGAGGGCTTTTGGTGGCCCTGGTGACCTGCCACCAGCGGTGCCCTCCTGGGCTGAGCCGGGGGGTCGCTGCCCCCCCCGAAGCTCCCTTGGGCGAAGGGTGCGAACGCCCAGCCCTGCCTCCTCCCACGACTCCGCTCTCGGCCTCTCTTTTTAATTGCACTGAAGCTGTTCACCTTGATAACGCAGCACGGCGGCAAGTTTCCCAGCCGTACGCGGGGGGCCGGAGAGCTATTTGATCCACTTCCAAGGTGCTGCCTTTCAATTCAACCCCTTGCTCTTGAAGGATGGGTAACCAGGCCCTCTCTTTTCCCTGTTAATTGCTCGAGACGATAGCAGGCATCGAGCTGCAAAACAGACCCAACCTTGCAAGGGGACCCAGCGCCTGCCAAAGCGGACCCGTTGCTCTCACCTTCACCGTCCCCATCTCCATCCCAGCCCCAAGCCTGGCTGTTTATAGCTAATACACCACAGCAAGCTCCTGGCCACCACCAGCATCACACGTGCCTCTCTGCAGGACGGTAAAACGAGCCGGGACCTCATGGCTCTCCCAGTGTGTGTTTATTCCCCCAAAGCACCAGTCCCACCCTCTCCTTCACAGGGAAGAGCTCCTCCACTGCTTGGCACCACAGGCTGCGACTGCCACCCCAGTAAAGCCAAGGTGGGACATACCCAGGGGACATCACCCTCAGCTTCTCCTCTGGGACTGAGAGAAGATTAAAGGATTTGTTATTTTTACACCACAATCCCATAAATTCAGCAATATGGTCCACCTGGGTCGTTTCCCACCGCTGGTATGTTTGAAATCCCCACCTCCAGGAGTCCTGTGACTTCAGGAGAACCTCAGCCCTGCTCTCTTTAAACCCTGACGTCACCGCGGTGAGGAGAAAGGTTGAAACCACAAAGCACCCCGAGCGCCCCATATGCAAATCAAATCACCACCAAACGCTTTGTTTATTAAATGCTGTGATTATATTTTCCTGGCAGCTTCATAGTTCTGCGATTTAGGCATTCACAAAGGCTGATTTCATGACTTCTGGAGGTGCTGGCAGCCACGTCACCTCCATGTGCACGACACGGCCACGTCTGCCTCAGCCCAGCCACCAGCTGGGTGGGACACCATCGCCTATCACAGCAATTAACTCAGAATCATAGAATCTGAATCATAGAACTTCAGTCATTAAAGCCTCCCAGCTCACAGAGGATGGTGCTGGACCGTCGTGCGGATGGGAAAGTTTCCATCCTCTCGGTGAAATCTGGCTCCGGAGCATCCCTGAGCGTGGCACCAGCCCCTGGCCACAGGGGTGAACATGGCCACATGCCCCTTGCGGTCACCGGCAGCCTCTGTGGAGTCAATCTCACCCTGAGGTGCCACAAACCCAGCACGACCAGCATCCAAAAGCCTCTTCCCATCTTCCCCACCATGAGGACAGAGCTCATCTTGCCCATCAAAGTCAGAGGCTTCCCTGAAAGTACCCACCACTCCCCAGCCCTCTGCCCCCGGGCCGGGGGGTGGGGGTGTGTGTGTTCTAAAAAATAATGACTCATTGCAATGTCATTTCTGGAGCTGCGAAAACAAAGGCGCTCCGGGTCCGTCAGTGTCTCGCGACCTACAAAGATAAGGTTTCCCCCTCCTTGCTGAGAAAAATGAGCTTTTTCCCACCAGCCTCCCCTTCCGCCCGGTCCTGCCGTGTTCCGCTGGCCCAGGCTCCCCGGGAACTCCCTGGTGTCTCCGTGGGATGCTCTGAGCTGGCTCTTCCTCGTTCCTCTTCCTCTCATCCCTCTGGCTGCTTGAGGTCCCTCCAGCCCCACTCCGGATGATCCCAAGGGATCGCTCTCGTCCCCTGGCGCGGGTGACACCTCGCCCGGCGCTCGCAGCGGCTCCGCGCAGGCGGGGAGCTGGCAGCCCTGCCTCAACGCTCATCAAGCTCCGCGCGCCGCCTCCAAGCGGATCCCACGGATTTTCATTTCCTAACTTTGCCCTTCGGGCTATTTCTAACGAGCTTCCTCGTGCTTAGGAGAAAAAAAATAATAATAATAAAAAAAAAATCCTTCATCCTGCAGCGCGGCGTCGGAGCGGCAACGCTCGGGACGATTGTGCCTGCGAGGAGGCTCAAAATTAATTATATCTCGGTCACTTTAGGTAGGGCGGCCATCGGCCATCGCACTGACCTCCTCGGAACGGCTCCTGCCTGGAGCCCAGGGAGCAGCCACAAACCCCCTCCCAGAGCAAACGGGCTTTTTTGGGGCCTTCAAGACCGTATTTTCCTGGTGTGACGTTCAGCTGGCGCTGGGTGAGGAGCCACCGCTGTCCTCCTGTGACCCCATCCCCTCGCTGCACCCCGTGTCCCCAGCCCTGAGCCCCCCCCCCAACCTCTCTGTCCCGCAGCACCGGGTCCATCCATCCCTCCTGGACTCCTCCCTCCCATCACGGGAGTGAATCGGTCCCGGGTGCCTTCGTTTCCACTAATCAGATGTTTTAATGAGTTTCTCAGCACCCGGCACGTCAGTGCTTCATGCCACCCCCCCCGCTCTGAGGCCGGCCCCGCTCCCGCGGCGTGCCGAGGCCCCCGTCCTCCCAAAGGCTTTCCTTGGTGGGAGAGCAGCGATTATTTCTCTCAAAAGGTCTCTTATAATGGAAACCATCTCTCCATCCCTCCTTGGTCTCCTCCTGCCGTGACCCAGGCTCCGTCGAGAGGAGCTCTGCTCCGAGGCAGCACCGTGTTTCCATGGAAAGAGTGAATAGCAGAGTCTTCCCAGCGGTTTATTAGAATTCCTTTTACTCCGATGGAGAGTTTTAGAGCAAAGTAAAAAGGCTTTAATGTGGGGCTAATGGAGCCCCTGGGAAGTCCAGGAAGGAAATCTCCCCTGGAGAAGAGGAGGCGTGAGGAGAGGGAGGGCAACTTTCAAGACAAATTCCTGGACAGGTTGAAATTTTTTTGCAGAAGCCATCTCAGGCAGCGAGAAATGGAAATGAATGTTTGTTTTATTTTTAACAGATGTTACAAAAGACCTGCCAGTAATTCAGCGAACGATGCAAAACCTAGATCCCACTCACATTTCCTGGCATGTCTTCCATCCCCTCCCTCTCCTGAGCAGTAAGAATGCTTATTTGCATTTAGCACATCATTTTTTTTTTAAAAAAAAAGGAAAAATATTAAGCAATAAAATAACAATTGTAAGCCACTTCATTTCCTCCCTCCCTAAGGCTTTGGGTTGAGTTTAAATCCTTGGTTGTAGCAGCTATTAATTGTTTTTAATAAATTTTTCTGTCTCTTCGCGTTTCCCAAGCCCATCTACTCGCCCGTTTTGGGGGTTCCCCTCTTTCCCGGTCCCTGTCCCGCTCCCTCCCCACCATTCCCCCAAGGGACATGACAGTTCTTGACTCTGCGAAGGATTTGGGGCAGAATGACCGCTGGTCTGCCTGGGGATGCCCCAGCATGAAACGCAGCCTGCAGCCTCCTCTTTGGGGGGAAATACAGGGATTTGGCCATGGTTAAGAGATAGGGAGATGGAAAGGGGAAGGAGATACAACAGGGGGGGGTCCTAAAACCATCCCACCAGCGGTTGAAGCTGGAGTAAGAGTTTGGCCCCTTTGTACCTCCAGAAAACGAGGTGCAGAGTCTCTCTCCTTGGGGACCAGTCTTTTTTCAGTGGTGCCCAGTGACAGGACAAGAGGAAATGGGCACAAACTTGAACATAAGAAGTTCCACCTAAACATGAGGAGGAACTTCTTTGCTGTGAGGGTGGCAGAGCCCTGGAAGGGGCTGCCCAGAGAGGTGGTGGAGTCTCCTTCTCTGGAGACATTCAAAACCCACCTTGGACACGTTCCTGTGCAACCTGCTCTAGGTAGACTTGCTCTGGCAGGGGGGTTGGACTGGATGATCTCCAGAGGTCCCTTCCAACCCCATGTCATTATGTGATTAATTCCAAGATGCCCACCCACACACACACACACACCGCAGTGCTTGGCAGCTCAGTGGCAACTTCAAAGTCCATCTAAACCCAACCGTGACGCCAGAGCGGTATTTGGGGGAATGGGTGAGATACGGCACTTCTGAGTGCCACAGATGAAAACCGGACCTGTGAGGCTGGTGACGCCCCTGGGCAGAGGAGCCCTGAGTCCCACAGATGCCAGATCTCCTGAAAATGAGCAAATTTGGCAGCTCCTGGTTTAACCCCTGATGGCAAAACACAAGCCGCAATGGCTCCTCCTTTTCATACCTAACCATGGAAAACCGCTTTTCTCCTCCCAATACCTGGCTTTCCAAAGAGCAAGATTCCACGGAAACGTGGACCGGCCAAATCCACGTGCACAGCCACACGTGCAGGTCACGGCTCCCCCACGTATCCCACCTAGGAACACCTGGGAAAGGCCACAGCTTTTTCTGCGCAAGGGATGGTGCTCAGACTCAGGAGATGAAGGGCAGAAAAGCCAGGGTGATTCTCTGCCTCGTTTCTCATCAGCAACTCCGCATGTACAGCCCCTCATCCCACACACCGGCACGTCTCATGCTGGATTCACGCTGCGTCCGTGCCTTGTTTGCAGGATCCCAAACTGGGAAAGAAGGAGATGGGCTCCGGGGACCAGCTACGGGGCAGCGCTGATACAAACAGGGTGTCCCCGCGCCCTTTAAAAATCCTAAAAACTGCCTGATTTCCAGGCAGAAAATGGCATCCGTGTGCATTTCCAGGTGACGGAGGAAAACTGGCTCTTTTCAATGAGCTTCCTCCTTCTTCCCGTCACAATTCTGCACCTGGTTAGCAACTGTTGGAAAGAGGTTAATCACAGTCCTTAAATCAGGAACCTCGTTGCGGTACGCTTGGGATGCACATCTGTGCTCTCCACGGCTCGTCCCCAGCGGTGTTTGGGAGAGGGCAATATGCCAAATCCCCCCCCACCCCCAACCCCAAATAAGCCAAATCCTCCCCAAAATGAGTGACAAGCATCCCAGGGTGGGGAACCCCGCTTATTCCTGGAGCTGGTCTTGTACCCCCCAGCCTGGCCGCGGCTGCGGGTTCAAGGCACCTCGGTTAACGTGGTGTCGGCACGGCCGTTATGTCGCAGAAAAGGCTTTTTAGGAGGGTTGGTTTTTTTCTTGCTGGCCAGCCTTGTGATGGAGGCGAGGAGATGTCGCCTCGAAACACCTTGGGAGCGGGATGTGATCCCTGGGGACCACGAGCACTCTTGGTCCCAGACTCGGAGCTCAGCCCCGCACTGGGTCAGCCCTTGGCAGAGGAAAGGCTGGCGCTCCGGCATCTGCCAACCTCCCAGCTTTACTCCTGGTTTTTAAGCACAGCAGAGCCTGGCCTGGCCTTGCTATTTCTAGACCTGTCCCAGGGGATGCCCCTGCTCTCCCTGTTTTGGGAAAAAGAAGCATTTCGGAGCGCCGGAGCCCTTTGGAGAAGGGGTTGGCCGGTGTTTGGCCGGGCCTGGGGCTGCTCGTGCTGCAGAGCCGGCGGCACTAACCGCCGGAGACGGAGGCTGCTCGGCGCGTGCATGCACACGCACGTGCACAGCCCGGAAAATGGAGAGGAATTGATCCCGGAGGCAAATCTCTTTTGTTCTAACCCCGTCGCTGTAACTGGATCTCCCCGGGTTCTCGGCTCCGGGAGCCGCAGCGGATCACGTCGCTTTTCATGCCTTCTCCCGGTGCCAGCTTGTCACATTCCCCCCCCCCATCCATCGGCGACGGCGGGGAGGGGATGAGGGAGAAGGGGAGGCATCGCTCGCAGCGCTTGTTTACCTCGCCGCCACGCACGAGGGGTGCACGGCGCTCAACGTGCAAAAATCCGAGCGGGAGCAGATTGCAGAGCCAGGGCTTGAGACCTCCCCCCCCCCCAAACTCACAGGCTGCCCTTTTTTTAACAAGGTTCCAACCCCACCACCACCAACAACAACAACCCCGGTCCTCCTCTCCGCCAGGCTCCCCGTGCTCCCCCCGGCTGCCTCCAGCTTTTCCTCGCTGTCTCGTTTTGACTGTGCAGAAATGCTGATTCACAGAGCCCCGGCGCGGGAGGCGTTTGGGAGGCAGAGAGAGGAGCGACCCGGCTGCTGCTGCTGCTGCTGCTGCTGCTGCCTGCGTAGGCAGCGCTGCCTCCGTGCAACACCACCCCGAAAGCACCCGACCTCCCCGTTACGCCGGCGATTAGCGACGACAACGAAGTCGCTGCAGATTAATCCCCTCTGCGTTTATTCCAGCGCCTCTTACCCGGCGATTCCCTCGGCCTCTCAGCAAGGTGAATTCATCCCCCCTCCTCGGCTCTCCCCGGGAGAGCTCACGGGCTGATCTTTCTGCTCAGGGGAAAGCGAGGTGAAAGATTTCACGCCACGCGCCCAGGGCCACGCAGTGAGGCGCCAGGATAGTCGGGATGGGGACGGCGGGGATGGAGCGGGGCAGGAGGTGGGGTGGGTGGCACACGGGTCCCCAGGGAGGTCCGTTGCTTTCCAACGGCAGGGCAAAACAAACGACCTGCCACTGTGCAGGTGTTGGAGTCCTCACTCGTGGATGCTTTGCTGCATCACCAGTGATCCAGGCCACATCCCCCTTCCAGGGCAGCCCGGCAGTGGGGTCTGCACCCCGGCCGCCCTCCTGGCATCAAAAACCACATCAGGGGTGCTGTGCTGTGACAGCAGTCGCCACGAGCTGAACCTGCCTGTCCTGTACCATCTCCTCTCTCCCACCAGCGTGGTGATGGCGCCAAGTCCAGCCGTCCCTGCCTACAGCAGACCTGAAACCTGGAAAAATTTTATGGAGACATAAAACGATGCCATTTTGGGGCAGACGGTGTTCCCCACAGCCCAGGGCAGGCAAACAGCTGCAAAAGCAGGGGCTGGCTGTCCCAGCATCCCACTTCTCCAAAGTCCAGGTGCCTTTCCTCTGGGACAATCACTACCTTGCAGAAGTGCTCAGGTAAACACACCCGACCTGTTTTACTCCATCCCACGTGTTCAGTTGCACTCAGCGACCCCCTTCACTTCTGCTCCCTGGGGACACGCTTCGCCCCAAAGTCAAACGCTCTGGGACCTCTTACACTGAAGAGCATGATGTGATGCAGCAGACCATCACCCTCACGCTCCTCCCTGTGCCACCTCCCTGCTCAGACCAGGCAGGATCTGTCCCAGAGCAGCTGATGCAGGAGGTAAATCTGGTGAGCAAGGCAGGGAAGCCAAATGTTGCATCCACCTCCTCAAGCTCACGGGCACAGGCTGGGTGGGTCTGGGGACACCCAGGCATCAGCATGACACCCCTCGCCACCACCGCGCTCCCGCGTCTGCATCCCCGAGGCTCAAAAGCCAAACTCACATTTCACATTATTAGTCTCATTTTTCTTGCAGAGCTGTATCTAAGCCGTGCTGGTCCCCTGATCCCCTCTGCATGGGCGACCGCCCGCCCGCAGCCGAGTGGGGCAAGCTGGGCTGCTCCTCTGGCTCACTGAAAAGCCACGGTGCATCTGAATAGATTTCCACCATGCAAATGTAAAGGCCCCAGTGGGTTTGAATAGAAGCCCTTGAGGTATTATCTCAGCGGTGCCTGGAGGCAACCACCTGAATCCTTCCGTGACTGCTGCACAAACCTGAAGTGTCTCCGGCGGCTGGGAATTATGGACAGACCCAGGCCACCGCGGCCCTCACCATCAGCCCTCAGATGCCCAAGCCTCAAAAAACCAAGGCACAGTGATGGCTAAGATGACTGAGGCCCAGATGCCAAGGCAGGAAACCAAGCTGAAGTTTTCACATTAATCATATCAAGCTCTATTCTTTTTCATCTATTTCAAGGCAAGTCAAAAAGAGGTTCACACTCTCCCCTGGCAAACCACAGAGGATGACGCGAGCCTGTCTCTTGCATTGCAAGTAGAGTGTGTCAAGCAATTAGCAAGTAATCAGGAATTCAGATAGGGTGGGCAGGATGCGATCCCTCGAAGCTCTGGCAGGAGCAAAACCCACCCTGGAGTTTCCCATCAGGCATGGAAGGTGGCAGAGGGAGCAGGGGCTGTTGGTGAGCTCCCGGCGAGCAGAGCGGACGCGGTGCCAGCGGGGCCTGCTGCCATAAACCATCTCGCCTTTAGCGTGTGCTGGAGCTAAGAGGCCCCAAGGCGTTCAAGCACAGATTTCCCCCCTGCTCCTTCCCACCCTCAGCAAGGTGGTGAGGGCAATTCCAAGTGCTGGTCCCCAGGCGTCCTGCGGACCTGCCAGGTCACTCAAGCACCCCCATGCCATGTCCTGTTCCTGGGCGCTTCAGCATTGCGTTAACTCCTGCCGCTGCCACCAGGTTTATTCCCTGCAGCTCTGACGGTGCTGGTTTCTGCTCAGCATCCTCCCAGCTCTCCTGGAAGTGAGTGGTAAAACCAATGCGAGAATCATAGAATCATAGAATGGTTTGGGTTGGAAGCGACCTTAGAGATCATCTAGTGCCAGCCCCCTGCCCTGGGCAGGGACACCTCCCACCAGACCAGGTTGCTCAAAGCTCCATCCAGCCTGGCCTTGGACACCTCCAGGGATGGGGCATCCACAGCTTCTCTGGGCAACCTGTTCCAGTGTCTCACCACCCTCACAGGAAAGAATTTCTTTCTGGTATCTAATCTAAATCTCCACTCTTCCAATTTAAACCCATTGCCCCTTGTCCTTTCACCACACTTCCTGACAAAGAGTCCCTCCCCAGCTCTCCTTCAGATACTGAAAGGCCATCATAAGGTCTCCCCGGAGCCTTCTTTTCTCCAGGCTGAACAACCCCCAGCTCTCTCAGCCTGTCCTCATAGAGAGAAGGGGCAAACCTTCTGTGCTCGGTTCGGGTCGCCCAGTTCTGCTGAAAGCACATCACACAAAGCCCTGGCACAGCGCGCAAGCTCTACGGTACCATCGCACCACGGCACCAAGCACCTCGGAGGGGGGACCTGCCCGCTGGTAGCCTCCCCAGACACCTCGCCGGTCCCCAGGAGCACTCAACCATCCCCAGAAGAATAGAGAGAGGATTATCCCGGGGTGCAAGCTGCCAACCTGGGCGCACACCTCCCTCCGGGCGCGGGGCCCAGAAGGAGCCGGCGCGACGGGCGGGTTGCAAAGGGGACGCCTAATCTGCCACCCGCCCTTTCTCCTCTCCATTGCCAAGGTAGCAGCAGACAATGCTATCTGCTGGGTTGTCAGCCGTCCCTCCTCCCGCCGTCTCTTTAGCCAGAAAACTCTCCATCTGTCTCCAGATGGGGTGTTTCTACCACTCCAGTCAAACCGATTCAGAGTGGAACAATGATGCTTTGTTAACAAAACAATTTTTGTGTGTCAAGCCCTCCTTCTCGCGGTTTTTTTTCTCCCCCCCCAGTCCCCAGTGGGTCAGCTTTGTGTGGCGTCCTACATTTTGTTGTTTCTTTCACATTTTAAAGGCTCCGTATTTTAGTACAAAAGGTGCCTGCGGAGCAGCTTTTATCTGCGAGGCAAGATTTGACACATACGCAGATCACAATTGCGACAGGAGGTTCGTGATGTGGTGGTTAAGGGTGGTGTCAGGACCTTCAGAGTGATGAAGCATTATTTCCAGTGATTTTTGCCTCCAGGATAAAAATTAGAGCTGGTCCTACGCTGCTTATAAGGCTTCTGTGAGCTGGAATCCCTCAAGGGCTCACGGAGGGAGCAGCGAGAGAAAGTTTGAGTTTGCTTTGGTGCAGGGCAGGCATCGGCTGCGTCCATCTGTCCTTCTCGCATCCTCTTGTCCTTCTCGCGTCCTCCTGCGCAGGACAGGGCACCTCTCTCGGCTTGCCAAGGGAAGGGACAGGTACGCCGAGCAAACCTATGTGCCTGTGAGTAAACCACATCCCTCTCCCCAGCACAAACCTCACGGTGCTCAGGAAGGCGAAACCTCAGCCTTCCCCTGGCCAGAGCCTCCGAACAAAGATCCTGGGGGGCACCTGACTGCTCCCCCAGCGACCCAGGGTTGAATTATCCCCTTCAACCCACTCCCTCACCCAACAGCAGGAAGGAAATCTCTCAATTCTCTTCCAAAGACGTCTCCACTAAACAGGCCTCCAAGAAAATCATCTCTTCCTTTTTTTATTTTCCTCTCTTTTTTCTTCTTTTTTTTTTTTTTTTTGCCCTGAAGCAACAAGCACACAAACCACCTTCTGCTCTGCACATAACCAGCGACTCACAGCAAATAACCAACCCGCTGGCTCCAAAGCAAACAGCTTTGTGTTCCTAAGCAGGCTGGCAATTTCTACACAAGTGGGACTTTTTTCTTCTAGCTCCCCCCACGTTTGCAGGGAAGTTCCCTCCTCCTTCCTGTCCTCAGGTAACTGCATCTTCATGGAAACACCAATATTTTTATGAGTCACCCTCCTTCTTCCTCCTTCCTGCTCCACGGCCAACACCCCTCAGCTTTTGAGATCAAAGCCGAAGGGGACCAGCTGTGTCGCGTCCTTTCCTCTCCAGCCCTTTCCATCTCCATTTGCAGCCGTCGCCAGCGCGAGCCCCTGCTGTTCTGACAGCGCTTTGTGCCGCCCGTTCAGCTCCGTGCCCACCGTCTGCTCCCCCTTCATCCCGCTCCTGCCACCCCTGCTCCCGTTCCAGCTGCGCTGGGATCACAGGGAACCCTCTGGAGCTCTTGGCTTGGACCCCTCCAGCACGCGTGGGAGCCACCCCACCGGCCACCTCAGCTGCTGCCCTGCCTTGTCTTGTGCTGCTTTGGAAGAAAAAAAATGTGCTCCGAGAAGGGAGGAACGGGATAATCCGCTTCCACTGAAATCCCATCCTAATTCCCCGTGTTTGGAAACTCCTCCGCAGACCAGAGCACAAGATTGCATCACCCTTCCAAAACAGCAACTCCACAGAGACCTCCGCTCCAGGCTCATTTGGGCACGAGTGAAACCTCAGCTGGGAAAGTCCAGATGCTTCTGAGAAAGTGGCCTCCATAGAATGACCATAGAATCATAGAATTGCCCAGGTTGGAAGGGACCTTCCAGATCATTGAGTCCAACCATCAACCTAACACTGACAAAAACTGTCACTAAACCATATCTCTACGGACTAAGTCTACCCATCTTTTAAATACCTGCAGGGATGGTGACTCAGCCACTTCCCTGGGCAGCCTGTTCCAAAGTTTAATAACCCTTTCAGTATAAAAAATTTTCCTAATATCCAGTCTAACCCTCCCCTGGTGCAACTTGAGGACGTTTCCTTTTGTCCTATTGCCTGTTCCTTGGGAGAAAAGATCGGCCCTTGCCTCTTCCATGTTCAAAAGGCTGAACGACTCACACGGCCCTCTGTGCTGCAGCAGGGATTTGCAATAATAGAATCATAGAATGGTTTGGGTTGGAAGGGACCTTAAAGATCATCTAGTTCCAACCCCCTTGAGGGACACCTCCCACTAGGGCAGGTTGCTCAAAGCCCCATCCAGCCTGGCCTTGAACACTGCCAGGGATGGAGTATCCATGACTTCCCTGGGCATGGGATAATGATGCAGGGGTCACGTCCCACATCAGGGATGCACTTCTTGCTGCATCCAGGAATCTGTGCCCATTTTTGGCCTCCGAGGGAGGGACGCTCATGTGTGCTTGATGGAGGCTACCTCTCTTTGCAGCAACCCACCGGGCTGAGGGGTCAGTCTTCAGGGAGTACACCCCATCCTTCATGGCATCTCCTCTTGACCACACCATGAGCACCTCCCAGGTGTTGTGATCGTACACTGAGCAGCTGCTACAGTCCCTGCTTCCCAACACATCGCCGTAACTCTTAGCTGAAATCCAGCTCGGAGTTGCCTCGTCCACAAGGACTTTGAAGAAAGCATCGCACAGAATTAAGTCTCATTGCTTTTTATATGTAAAACGTTGAATTTAGCTGCTAATGGCAATTCCCAGCAGAAAAGGATGGTTAGTAGTGGCGGGTATACTTATGAATACTTCTTAAGCAAATGCTGTGAGGTGGGAAATCCATCGGTCCTCGTGGAAAGCTCCCCTGTTTGCTGCTGCAGGCATCTAAATGCAAAGTTTCAACATGGCTTTTGTGTTTTGTGCTCTGCTACACACATCCCTCTTGAATCTCTTTTCTCAGAAACAGTTTCTTGGCCTCTCTCCCACAGTCACGCGTGTGTCACCGTGACCTGCCCAGCTCAGGGAGAGAGGCAGCATCTCCGTCCTTCACCAGACACTCTACTGATTTGTCAGTAAATGAAAGTCAGGGGATCTACTTGACCACTCTCCTCAGCTGCTCTCTCCAAAGTGGTAATGGGCTGACATAAAATACCCGTGTTCTGGATTTCTGGGAAGTTTTCACTGAGAGCGCATTGTTTTTCCCCAGCAAAGCCAGGAAAGAAGGTGGGGGGCAGCGAGATGGCTCCGCTGTCTCTTTCCTGGGACAGAAACACAGTTTGAAACACATTGCTAGCAGCTAAATGCAAGTTCCTCAGCAGCTTCCCGGGTGAAAATATTCCCTCTCCAGATCTCCTTTTATGTCCAGAACACATTATTCCGGTGGAGGGCTCTCTTGCTAAGAAAAGCCATGATAATTCCCAGCCCTGTCTCCAAAGTGGTTCAGGTATGGGAGCCAGCTCCCCGTCACGCATCCCTTGGTCCTACTGACCAGCTGAGATGTCCTTAATTCCTCCATCTGTCCTCTCCAGGCTCTGGCTGGCTCGCCTCTCAGACGATGAATACATACAGCGAGCTGCTTCTCCTAAACGTACGCTGCTTCTCCCACAGCTTCAGAAGAAACGATGTCTGCTAAGTCTCCCCAGCCCGCTCCTGGGTGCTTCTGGGGCTTTCCATGCTAATCCGCCTTTGTCCCGTGCAGCGCGTGCAGACAGACAGGAGGTTCACACCAAAACCCACCTCTCCTCTCTGCCTTTAACTGAACCAAAACAAAAACCAGATGGAAAAATGAAGTGCTGGCAGCGTGAGGCATGTGGGCTGCACTTCCATCAGCTCTCCTGGAGCTGCAGAGTGTATTCCCTCCTGGCCAGGGTCCCAGGGCAAAGCCAGCCCTCTCCAAAAGGGTTATCACTGGGGTAGGGAGGTCCTGCTAATCCCTCCCCCCCCCATCAGCCACCCAGCAGCATGGAGGTGGAAAGGACAGAGGGACGGAAGGGAAAACAAGAGGCGAGAGCAGAGTTAAGCATTTCTCTCTTTAGGATAGTCCAGGAGGAAGAGACAATTCCGTCTTCCAAGCAGGATTTGCATGATGGCTGCACAGCGAACAGCGGTGGGACAGCCACATACGGGACACCACGATGCTTTTAACTGAGCTCCATTCATCCCACACAAGCTCCATCCATCCCACACATTCCCCGAGGCAGAGCCCCTGCGGAAGAAATAGCTTATGACCACAAAATTAAGACTGCCCTAATGAACGCAGGCCGCTCCGCCGGGCTAAGCCGCTCAGGTGTCTTTAATACTGGGATTTCTTACGCGCTCAGCGCCTGACTTTCTAACCTTAATCATGCATTTTTTAATGTTGTTTTCGTGCGCGCGTGAGCTTATCTTCTTTCACCAGAGCCTCTTCTTTTTCCTGTCTTTCTAAGGTAAACAACCCCCAACTCTTCCATGTCCCTCCTTGGGAGGGCATCGGCATCCCTAAACTCCCCGAACCCTCCTCAATTTGGCAATCGCCTCTCTGAACCGGGGTGTGCCACGCAGCGCAGCGACAGGGACGTTGGGGACTCGACTCCGGTTCCTTCTGGAGCCTTTCCTTGCCTGCTGATGCTGGGGGGCTGCTGGTGCCTGCGGAGGGGTGCCCGATAACCCCCGCGCCACGCCAGCGCTCGCCGGGCAGGCGGCAGGAAGAGCAGGAGCGGAGAGAGAGAGCCTGCGGTGGGGGCAGGGGCCGATGGCGTGTTTGTGGAGTAACGCTCAAACTGCCGTAACGGATTGCCTTGTTTACACTGGGCCCGGGGAAAATCACTCCGGGGATGGAGGCGGAGAAGCGTCCAGAAGCCTCCGAGAGCTGGCGAAGCTCTGCATCCTCCTGCCTCTTACTTTTGCTTTCAAAACCATCCCCCCACACACACACCCCTCCAACCTCCGACAGGGCGCGGAAGCTTTTAAATCAGTGTAGGAAGCACGGGAAGGATGGGGAAAGGAAAGGAAAAGAGTCATCCGGTAGGAACGTGGCGCTTCCGCGGGATGGCAGGTTCCCCCTCGCCAAGAGGCATCCCCCCGGTACCCGAGGATGCAGGAAGATGGGTCACTGGGCCAGGGGCTGCCGCGAGGAGCTGCCTCCATACGCTGGGAGAGGGAGAAGAAGAAATAGGAACCACCTTAAGGGAGGGGAGCCGCCAGCAGAACAGTTAAAAATGACTAAATACTTTCCCAATATCACTCCTCCACGTAAGCACTGCTGTAATTGCCCTTGGGATGTTGCACAACGGCGAGAGGGAGGGGCAGGTGCTGGCAGGGAGGCAGGCGTCCCCCGGCTGCCGCACCAAAAGGCGTGCAAACCTGCGTCCCGGGCGATGCTGTCACCCAGGAGAGACGCCTCGGCGTTGCCGCATGGACCTCTCTGCCTCCTCAGGGCCCCCGCTGCTTGGATTTAACCATCCCCCCCCCCGCCATCCCCGAGGGGCCATTCCTCACAGGACCTGGAGGACTCCTGGGAGGATTCGCTCCTCCTGCCTCTGAGACTGCAGCGGGCTGCCCCGGGGAGCCAGAGCAAAAGGCGAGGAGGAACAGAGCCCACGTTGCACTGTGTGGCACAAAAAAAAAAAAAAAAAAAAAAAGCAAAAGCGAGAGATATAAGGGCTTCATTCAAGCACTCTCGCTCTCGGGAAGTCTCACGCAGAGCAGCTGGTCTTTAAGACAAGTCGCAAGCACGACATGCAAGCACAGAGCGGTTACATTTCTGGGTGCTTTTATTAGTGACACTCAGACAGGGGGCATCCACTCGACCCCCCGCGCGAAGGGAAACGGCTGACTCATTCTTCCAGCGACGCCGGAGAGCAGGGACACGGCGCTCTGGAAGCAGCAGCGCGGGTTCTCTCCCACTTCATAAGCCAGATCACAGGATCCGGGCTGAGACGCCACGCACGTAGGCAGGCACCGGCTAATCCGCGGATGCGCCGGGTCCCTGGGTAGAGCATCCGCAGCCTTCGCTTCCAAAACCAGCTCGCTGATGCTCGAGTCAAAAGGGAAACCTCCGAGAGATGCAGTCTCGAGGTTTAAAACATCTGTGGGCCACCAGCCATTAAATAGGATGCTATGCCGGTTTGCTGCTATCGGGTCTTGCACCAGGTTCATCACTGTGCCGGCTGGGTACCGTCCAGCAATGCATTAAGTGATGTGACTATTTCTGTTCTCATCACATGTTTGCTCTCGTCCTCTCCGGGGTGTGTGTGCGTGTGTAGGGGGGGGGGAAACAACACACATTCATTGTGGAGCGTCTTATTTTTGGTAAGGCTTTTTCTTTCTCTGCGTAACGTGTGCTGTTGGGCTGTTGGCAGAGGAGAAGGGGGGATTTTTATTTTCCTAATAGCCAGGTACTCAGGTATTTCTGTTAGAGGAGGCAAAGTCAAAGAAATGCTAATCAAATATCCAGGAGTGCACAGTGCTGACATCTGCACCTCGCCACTATATGGCCTTTCATTAGCATTACCTAAATGTACGACCATACAAAGAGCAGATTTCCTTAGCAACAGGGCTGCCTTCATATTTCCTCCCCACTACCCCCTGCCCTTAGAAGAAAAATGACTTCAGCTCTTTTGCAGAGCGGCGCTCGCAGCCGCTCCGCGATGCAGCAGCACTCAGCGACGCTGCCAGCCTCACTATATGCTGCATCTGGGACGCTTCCCCCTCCGCGCCGGGACCCGCGAGCCATAAAGCAACCTCTTGACTTAGCTCTTCTGTACAGCCACAATAAAACTCCTCTCTTTTCCTAACGGAGCATATGCAAAACAGCCCTGTAACGGCAGAGGAGGAGGGGAGGGAGGAAAGGGGGGAGATCCTCTCCTCCAGATGACTTACAGCTCCCCTCGCCAAGGGAGGATGTCCAGCACGCATGGCGGTGCCGGCGACACCGGCTGCCACCTCCTCCATGCTCCCTGCCACCCGGTTGCGGGGTGCCAGCTGCCCCCCTTCCCCGAACCGTGCTTTAAGCCACTTTTGCCTCAGGAGGGGAGATGCCAACTCACCCCCCCCCCCGCCCCCCCTTCTCCTTCTCCCCAGATCTGGGCCAGAAAGACTGAACACTCCATCCCCTGCGCTCTCCCCCGGTGCCACAGCCTGGTGGGCTATTTTAAGAGCTCGTCTGGGAGACTGGCACAGGCACCGTGCTGCCGGGAACTCCCTGCTTCTGTTTCAAAAAAAAAAAAAAAAAAAAGCTGGAGGCTGGGAGCCTGCTGGGACTCACCCCTGTGATTCCCAAGGTCTGACCCTCCTCTCGCCGGCACCGGCGCAACGCTGCTGAGTCAAACGGAATTAGTCCCAATTAGCACCGGTGAAACAGGAGGAGAATCGTGCCCTCCCCGGCATTTTCAACCCCTTCGGCCGGAGGCTGCGACCACGAAGCCTCCCCCTCCATCTCCCTGCTCTCAAACCCGCTCCTTCCAGTGTCGCCATTCCCTGCCTTTTTCACACGGATACTCTCTCCCTTTCCCATTACCGATAGGGTCTTTGATTGCACGATCGCATAACTATAATGAGACAAATATTTATTTTGCAGATATGGGTTAATCAGACCGAAGGTATAGAAATATTTCATGCGCTAATCAGAGTACCTTCAGCAATCAGTATAGTAAATAACTCAGGTAAATTAACATAGGAGAGTTCCCTTATCAGGTTTTAGTCTAAGATATATGTGCATTAAGGACTAATTTGCCCTCCCCCCTCAGATTTGGGCTGGAGCCCAAGACAGGGTTCAGACCAAGGTTCCCTCCCATCGGCTTTCACAGGGAGCTGTGCGGGCTTTGCTCCTGGCAGGATCAGACGCCGGGATGAATATTCAGCAGCGCGATCGCCTCCTCGCCTTTGTTTTCTGTGCTCTGCACCTTTAAATTTCCAAGGGCTCCGCTGTTTGCGGCTCAGACAGCCTTTTTGCATTCAGTTCGTTGAGAGCTGACACAGAAGACAGGATGGAGCAGGTTGTGTCTCCTGCTCTGAGCCCTTCACGCCACCCTGCCAGCGTTCAGGGGCCATATTAAGAGCCGCGAGTAATTAGTGAATTCCTCCTGCCCCAGCACAGCGCGCAGCAGCCATACATGGCACCTTGTGGCAGGCTGGCGGTGGCTGGCCAGCCCTAGGCGGTGACAATAGCCGAGGTGAAGCAGTGGCTGCGGGGATGCTGGGCTCCCGTGAGGGTCCAGAGGGGCCAAGAATGGGATGACTCAAGGGACAGCCCAAGAAAAGTCCCCCCGGGGCGCTCGCCCAAGCTCCTGCAAATTAGCCATCCCAGCCTCTAGCACGTCCCTTACATGGGAGTGCAAGAGCTGCCCAGATCCCCTAGCCTCCGTGTCCCTTGCTCCCATGTCCCCAAACAAGAAAGGGCCATTGCTCCTGCCCCAAAGCAGCTCCTACAATTGCATTTTCCCGGTTTGGCTCAGCAAAAACTCCCGCAGAGGCCACACAGAGGACCTGCCCTTGCCTCTGTCGTGTTTTGGGATCCCTGAGAACAAAAAGCACCAGAGGAATGGCAGGCATTATAGTAACGATGGTGACAAATTTAATTAGAGCAGGAAGCTCTGGAGTGGATTTCAAATGGCAACACGGCATTTTGTGTGAAAGCATTGCCTCGCTCCCCCCCTTCCCTTCCCGCCTCCACCACGAGCCTCCATCCAAACCCACCCCACCCCGCGGGATGCATCCCTCTAATTTTCCCACATGTCATCCCCTTCATCCCTCCCGCTTCCCACCCCCCCCGCCACCTCCAAGGACCAACACATTCCCGCGGTCTGGAAAATGCAACCGTAGAGCAATTCAATAATAGAGCGGCCAGATGTGCAACAGTATATCCAACATGTCATTCAAAGGACCCCTTCAGTGGAGCCGAGACATGCTATCCCGCAATCTTAACTAATACATCCTGGGGCCCTGGAGGAGTTGATGGATGTATACAATTCCCTTTCCTACAGCTGTGGTCCCTTTTAGAGGGGGCATCCAGACTCAACAATAGCCCCGCTGTTGCTTTCAAGAACAGAACCTCTTCAGACAAACCGGGGCTTCATCCTGACCCCGCTTTACGCCCGCCCGGACTCTGCCGGGGTCGGTGGGGTTTGGGAACCAAGGGCCGGGGGCAGGATCTGGCTGCACGGAGACGATGTCTGCCGTTTCACCTTGTGCTACAGCCTCCGAGAAACCTTGATAACTGGTTGGAATATAACCACCTTGGGGAAAAGGCAAGCGGAGAGGAGCAGGTAATAAGATTTCTAACTGGTGCTGGTAGAAAGAAGGAAGTAATATAACAGTTTAATTAATCTATGCCTATTAGCGTTATTAAAGAAAACAGGGAGCTATTGGAGATTTACCTCGGAGAATATCATCAAACGGGGACCTTCTGCAGGGAATTTTATGTCTCTGTGCCCAATTTATAACCAGCACGGAGGTGTGGTGTTAGTGACAGCCAGTGCTGAAATGTCACAGTGCTTAGAAGTCATTAGCTGGGGACACAGGGAGAGAGAAAGAGAGGATGGAGGAGGGGACGAGGGAGAAATGGGGAAGGAAGGAAAAGGAATTAATTTAATTAAAAATATCTTTAGAGCCTGTCTCTTGATTTGTGTGGTTTTGGGGCTTGGCAGAGCTGCTGAGAACGGTGTGGAAGGAAAATCAAGGTTGCTGGGGCTTTTTGAAGCTGATAAAAAAAAATAAGCACACTTTTCATGTTCAGGAAGATAAATCCCCATTTTCTCAGTCTCAAGACAATCCAGTTATTTACTGACAGTTTTACTGTGAAATAAAAAGGGCTTTAAGCTTCTTTCTACTTGATGTCTCCATAGCCTGAATATTATTAGATCCCAGCCTGGTGCAGCTGGAGTTTTGGTTAATAAATTTAACGTCATTAGACAGAAAAGCCTTCTACTGAATGTTGCAATTCTTTTTTTTTTTCTTTTTTTTTCTTTTTTTTTTTTTTTGCCGTTGCAGTCAGACTGTATGTAGGTGGTAAGAATCAAAAGAAAGGAAGTACGCTTGGCAAATAGGGGAGTGCTAAAAAAAGGTTTCGCTCGGGTTCGGCGCCGGGTTGTTTCGCCCGTCGAGGAGGCAGGGCTGAGCCCCCCGCCCCGGGCAGACAAACCCCATCACCATGTCTCTCTGGAAACCACAGAGATGACACAGAGTCTTGGGGGGTGCTGGTCCCACTGGAGGAGATGGCACTGTGGGTGGCCACGTCTACCAGGTCAGGGAGGCCTCGTGTGGTGGCGTTATACCCCTGGGAGCAGCAATGCCATGACACGTTGGGACCACCACCACAGGGCTGTCCTTGGGGTCACTCTTCTGAGAGGAAAAGTCTTCTTTTTCCACCCAAAGTCTGCCTTGGGGCCATTGCAACGCCAAGGGTTGGCGCAGCAAAATGCACCTTGGTGGGACAAGGAGGGGAACAGCCATGATGGGGTGGGCAAAGGGAAGGCAGATGGTGGCAGTGCCTCCATCTTCCCTCGTGGGGAGCTGGGCAGCTGCCGCCCCTTAGAGCGGGGCTTGCTCTCATGGAGGGAGAGCTCCCACTCCAAACCAGGCAGGGCCCTGTTCTCCCCTTGGGGTAGGCACCATCTTGGGTCTCCTCCATGCCACCCCCTCTCCTCAGCTGCTGCCCCTGCCATGGCTGCGTGCCTTCTCCTGCCAGGAAACACGCTGACTGTGAGGAAGACACCACAGCACTCACCCCCTCGACACACACCTAACCCTTGTCCTTCCCCACCTCTTGCCCTGCCACCTTCCTGCCACAAGCAGGAGGCTGCCATGGCTAAACTCCCGCTCCCTGCCAACAAGCCTGAAGCATGGCAGGGTTGGGGGGATGCTTAATTTTGGGGAGCTGATCCCTGCAGTTTGGCTCAAACATGTCCCACACGGTGCGTTCCTAACCCCAAAACCCTGTGGGTGTCACACACACCAGGAAAAGCACTTTGATGGCGGGAGCGGGGGCCATGAGTCACCTCCCACCCCCTGCAGAAAGAGCCTCCCCGTCCGAGATAAGCCCTTTTACAAAACAAACAGCGTTGGCTGGAAGCGGAGGAGCAGAAGAGGGGTCTCGGGGAGATAGCGAGGGGCCAGGGCTGGCCGGGGACGGTTGCGGAGCCGGGGGCTGCCGGGACGGGAAGGAAGTGGTTGTTGTGGGAGTAACGTCAGGAAGAGCCTCCGCTGGGGCCCGGGCAGGCAGGGAGAGGGGAAGATCGGAGAGATGATGGGACAGGGGACAGGGAGGAAGCGCTCGAGGGAGAGGAGGCCGAGGGGAAAGGACCGGTGTGGGGACATGGCTTAGATCACGTCAGTTTTACACGAAATTAACGCTGTCCAGGAGGGCACGCAGCTCCTTCCATGGTGAGCCCCGGGGTAGCGGTGAGCTGGGAGACACTCCTCTCAGGAGCACAACCGGCCCCAAAATACTGCTGGATTCGGTTCACTCCCCTGCCCAAAGCCATTTCTCAAAAAGATTGTGGTGGTTGATTTGTTTTTTTATTTTTTTTTAAATCCCCCCTCCAGTGAATGAAAGCAAAACAAATAAGGGGAAGAAGCGAGGCCGGGTAATTAGCAGCAGATGGCTGGTGATGACAGGTACCTTCATACCTGTGCACCCCTCGTTAACAGCCTTCCCCGCTCGGAGGGGGCTCCCGGATGGGATGGCGGCTCTCGGATGGGATGGGGGGGCGGTCTCAGATGGGATGGGGGGGGTCTCACCAACCTAACGGTGGCAGCCCGGCGAGAGGCACCGGTACGGGGGCGCAGACGGCAGCGCCCGGAGCTGCTTGAGGGAAATCCAGTTTAGAGCCAAGGCAATGCATGCAGAGTCATTAATCTAGGTCTAGTGCCAATAGGGATGGCTTTGCATTAGTGCCGGGCCCCTTTGTAGTTCAGACAATCAGTTGTATTCAAACAGCGCGAGATAACGCTGCAGAAAGCTGAGACCATCGCAGCTCATTCCTCCTGTAAGGGGCGGGGGGAGAGGATTTACAGGCAAAATAGCATTGCATTAATGGGACTGCTCAGTATTCCGCACAGACGCTCGCGGATAATGTCTTTGCAAACTAACTGCAATAAATTAATTAAATTAATCTACTATGCCGTGCTTGTCCCCACCCAACATCAAATTCAAGGATGATCAGGGCTTGCCTTATCCTCCATAGCCTACGAAAGAATCTGATCTCACTTGCTCTAGAGTTTCTGAGGCACTGAATTGCAAAGTACCACCTGCCTCACTAAACTAATCACCAGCCTGGTGGTTTAGATCACATCAGTTTTACATGTAATTAAGACTGTCCAGGAGGGCATGCAGCTGCTTACATGGTCGTTCCCTCTTATACAGCAACGTGCCTCCTGCTCAGATAGGTGCAATTAAACAAGCCTGTTCACAGTCATTAAGCATTAATGCACCTCATTAGCATAAGAACTGGAAGAAGCTTTGATGCAGGGAACCCCGCAGGAGAAGGAGATAGAGAGAGATGTACATACAGACAGGAAAGCGAAGGGCTGGGCCACCACCTCCTCCTGGCCCCGACCAACCATTCCAGCTCCATTTCTCCAAAGCAATGAGCCATGCCGTGCCCTCCTCCCCAGAAATGGGACTGGGTTATCTTTCTCTCCCCCCTCCCCCTCCTTCTAAATTATGCTGGTGGAAAAAAAAAAAAAAAAGAGAAAAAAAACGAAAAAAAAAACCCACCAAAAAACAAACCACCAAACTGTTGGGATATTAACCTAGCGAATCCATTAATAAGCTGAACTCTCTGTTGGCTTTGACACAGCACACTAAAGCTTTAAAGAGACAGGGCCCCAGACACTGGAGATAGGGGCAGAGACAACAGCGCTAACAAAGAGCCACTGTTGCCACGGCCGTGGCCATCTCGGGTAGGTCCAGCTGTCTTTGGTGTTCTGTTTTCCAGACACAAAGAGCAGACTGAACCGTTTTGGTCTGAATGGCTTTCATTTGATGGTAGAGAAAATGAGAGGGAAGAAAGAACCTAAGTAAAGTGTCCAGGAGAGGGGGGGGGGGGGGAAAGAAAAAAAGAAAAAGGAGGGGGGGGAGGAAAGAGCATGGTGTGCTGCAGCTCCTCAGTGAGAAAGGCTGCAGGTCCCTGGCTCCCCACAACACAAAATGGGGCTGTCTCAGGGTGCAAAGGAAAGGCGACGTCGTGATTTCAGAGCAGTGGATGCCACCACAAGCACAGAACTGTGGGTAAGTGAGGATGGAAGCTCCAGGGAAGCCGGGATGGACACTGCCTGACTCTCACGTGCTTGCCCAACGCTTTGCACAGGTCTCTCAGCGTTGCCAGACCACAGATACCAAACAGCTTGTCTAACTTGGGTTTAATCACAGGGGAACAATCTCTGTTTGTACAGCTTCTGGCACAACCAGGCTCAGAGCCTGTGAGGAGACTCCAGCCTGGACCACCATGCGTCAGGATGCAGAGCCTCAGAGAGCTCTAACTGTCAGCACAGCAAGAAACGGGCTTGTACCGGAAACGTGAATCAGCTGGAAAAAGTGAATCTCCGAGTGAAATGGCTTCAAGGAACCACCACGCTCACACGCTGTTCAAAATCCATACCTCAGCCCAAACGGAGATGCGCCAACCCTGAACAACCCTCAAGATGCCCAAGTCATGCCTTCGCATCTCTACCAGAGGCCCAACCTGCGTCCCATAAACTTGAAAAACAGGTCTGAAATGTCCAGGCCGGATTCCTCTGTTATAAAGCACGGCTCTGAATGATAGAAATGGAAGCTGAGACCTCTTAAATCTGTAGATGCACCCACTGGAGAGCCACGCGGGCTTGTCCCTACAGAACGCGCTCTGGCCCTCCGTCTAGTCCAGTTCGTAAGTGATAAAAGCGTCCACGGCTGCAGCTCTCATCTGGGAAGAAGAACAAACAACCCAAGCAGATCTTACCACTGGGAAATGGTTTCTAAGGGTCTCCAGAGATATCCTCTTTCCTACGCTCATTCCATTAGTGCTGTGCATGCTCCATTGTCCCAGCCTCTCCCTCCTTAGTGGTTACATCCTACAAATACAAACAGATTTCGAATCCCCTGTAGCTATTTGGCCCACGTTGATAATAATTTTCCCTCCTTGAGCACCTTTTATCTAGAGATCTGGAAGCATCTCCCTGGCATTAATAGTGATTAGCCCTCCACCGTCGTGCAACGTAGGGTGAGCACCGTTACATTTTACGGCTGAGGGGAACCCGGGCACAGCAGAGTCAGAGGTTCAGTCCTGCCAAGCGGAGCATCCCCTCCTGCCCTATGGAATGGCTCAGGGATGGCAGCGTTTGGCCCCCTTGCTGAATCCTGCCTGGATCGGGCCCCGAACAATGTGCCAACAGCATCAGAGAGAGGAAGAGATCCCAGGTTTGCGCCTGAGTCACCAAACCCTCCCTTCTCCCTTCTGCGCCTAGAGAAGCCAACGGAAAGTCTCCCATGGACAGCCATGGGAAGTTCATGGGTTTTTTGAGTCAGTTGAAACAGCTTTCTTTTTTTTTGGGGGGGGGGGGGGGAGCGGGGTGAAGAGGCTTTTACTGCGCAGTCGTTTCGATAAACCAAGGAGCCGGGCTTTTACCCAGCAACAGGCTGGGAGAATGACTGATGGAGACCATGACCCCGGTGAACCACAGCCTTGCTCCTCCAGTCCCTTCCCATTTGCCTTTTGTGATTACAATTAGTAGTGGGGGCCGGCAGGTGGGGGGGAAAAAATAAAATAAAATAAAATAAAAGCTCCCCCCCCTTCCTTTACACCCCACCACCACCACTACCACCACCCCCCCGGCCCCAAGCCCCGCTCCCACCCCCTCATTGTCTGCGTGAGGCTGGCTGAGCCTCTGCACACTGCAGTCCTCTGCCCATTGTACTGCTGAGAACATGCGAACAGACGCTCTCGGGCGATGGGTTTTATTGAACGCAACTTCAATGGCAAATGGAGGGGTGGGGAGGGAGGAGGGGGGGGGTGGGAGGAAGGAGAAAAAAAAAAAAAAAAGAAAGAAAAAATTAAAAAAGCCTTGAAAATCCATGCCAAAAAAAAAAGAAAAAAGAGGTGGGGAGGGTGTTTTTTAATGCAATCAATGGCTCCTTCCTATAACTCTGCCTGTTGTGAGGAAATTTCTTTCCAGTAGCAGCCAGCAGCAGTCCCAAGGCTGTGACATTGCTGTAACGCTTGGAGCTCAGCTCTCTATCTCTGGCAGCAGCCCCGTCTTTTTGTCATTATTGGCTGTGATTGCAGGGGGTGCACGCCAGCTCGCCGAGTGCTGAGATATTGCTGCCTTCCCCTCCCTCTGGACAACCTGCCCTGGGAGAGAGGAGCTTGGGAGGGCGGTGGGGAGGAGATGGGGGGTGTAAGAGGGAGCCGAATTCTCACTGTCTCCCCTGA
The DNA here is from genome assembly GCA_026546715.1 of Gallinago undulata. NCBI lineage: Eukaryota > Metazoa > Chordata > Aves > Charadriiformes > Scolopacidae > Gallinago > Gallinago undulata. The sequence continues at coordinate 5,007,859 of JAOTQQ010000071.1, read as the reverse complement.
GTAAGCTCCTATCCAAACCCACACGGATAGGTAGAGGTCCCCAAGGCCCTTTCGGAAAGCTCATTAGGAAAGTAGTGACAGATGCATTAGCTATTAAAGAAAAGGGGGGGAGAAGCTATCATAGAACTTAAAAAAAAAAAGCAGCAGCAGCCGCCCGACAGTTTTATTGCTGTCAGATCCTTTTTTTTTAAATTTTTTTCTTTTTCGGTGGGCACGTTGCAAAGCAGGAGAGGTTTGGGTAAATATCTGACGCTCTGGGTTGTCAATAAGCTGGCCTGGGTATTTCGTACCCCCCCCCAGGAAGGAGCTGCCAGCTCTGCCTATTGCCACCGCTGCCTCTCGCTCTCCCCATCCACCCCAGCACCTCCCGGAGAGGAGTTTTTGGGACAGAGATGTCTGGCTGCGCACGAGGACGTGGGAAGAACCCGCCGAGATGCCACGGGGGGCCAAAAAACCTGGGCGTCAGCTGCTGCCATCGCCGACTCCAAGCTGCAGCCCGGGGAGGACAGGTCTTGGCATGAGATGTTCCCTCCTGATCCAAGCAGAGGCCGCTGAGATGGTGATAGAGTCCTGCGTGCCGGGACCTGCTGTCCCTGCAAGCTCCAGCAAAGGGGCTCAGTGGAAGGACGGGTACAGGTCACGTTGTGCAACCACATCGGACGCGCAGTGGGGCTCCCAGCCCCATCTCAGCCCCGCTCCCCCCATCGCTCCAGCACAAGGTTGCAACCTGCAGCCCCAGGAGCCTGGAGAAGGGGCGTACACACACGTTAGTGGGGCGCACGCCAGCAGGAGTGCAAGGAATTGCCTCCCTATGCCAAGGGAGAGCAACACATCTGGCAGCAGCTGGCAGCCACGGAGCCCCCGTGTAGGGACTGGAGACCAGGCAGAGGGCAGGGTGGGGAATGGTTGAAGACTGGGTGCTCCGTATGGTGGTCTGGACTGGTGAGCTGTGGTGAGCAGGGTGGTAGATGATGGAAAGGATGGGGAGGCAGGATGAAGGTGATAAGGGGGGGTTGGTTCCCCCACCGTTGCCCATCCTTTGAACCAAAAAGGCCACCACCGCCCTCACACCTGCGTGAAGAGCAGACCCCAGGTAATAACAGGAGAACAACAGATGTTGCACCTGCATGACAGCTCCCGAACAGCACCAGACGAGCTAGAATTCACATCTGAGCCACAACGGCAAAGCTCATCCCACAGACAGCAGTGGGAAGCGGGGATCAAAACACACCACTTCCACAACCCCGCTCCCTCCTCCTGCTTCCACGCATCACCTTTCCCTCGGACCGTCCTCATCCCTACAGGACGCTCACCCCAGGCACAAGCAGACCCCCTCCGAGACCTCTGCATCCCTCAAAAAGGGGCACAGCTATTTCAAAAGCAACCAGGGGGGTACCAGAGGCAGCCCGGCAGCCCGTGCCCCCCAAACCTCCCCTCCCGCCGCCTTCCCAACCGCAGTCAGGAGGCAGAAACCTCACCGGAGGAAAACAGCAGCAGCAGAAAACGTCCCCCTCGGTCGAGTTTTAAATGGCTCTCGGATCCCTTCAAACAAATCTAAATGCACCGATCCTATTGTGTGCATAAATCTTTGCACCGGGGCCTGCACGCCTCCACACTATTGATAAAGAGAAACGAGTCTTAAATATTTAATGAGCGAATAAACCCGTTAAGAGGATATGATTAACTGCACGCCACAGCTCTGCATTTAAGGTGTCCCTGCTGTACCTTTAGAGGGGTTTTATTTTTAAGGGAAATCAGCAGCGGCAGCTGGTGGAAGCGAGCAGCCGGGGTGTGCGGGTGCCGCACGAAGGGGAACGCCGGTGCAAGGCTCCGCTTCGGAGGCATAAATATGCCACAGGAGCCCGTGCTCTTAAAGAGGGGGGGGGACTGGTGGGGCCCCATTGACTCAGCCCGATGGCAGGGAGCAGCAAAAAGAGCCGAGGAGGTTTTATAAGAGGGGTGGAAGGAGCCAGGCTGCGGGTGAGAGAGAAAACATCTGAACTCTGCACCTTTCGGTCTCGCCTCGTGCAGGGGAGGGGACTGCCGGGGGGAAAAATGGAGAGACCTTGGAGCTATTTCCAGCTGAACCAGGGAGCTGGAGCGCGACCTTGGGCAAGTCACTTACGGTCACCCTCTGCCTGGAGTTGAGCTCTGGGCGAGACAACCAGGGTCTGGTCTACTGCGAGGCTTGTACACGGAGCCAGGCTGGTTCCACATCCCTTCCCTCCACCGAGCCTGGGAACGCCGAGCAGGGCCAGGGTACCACCTCACTGCCCCACGCCAGCCAGCCCACAGGATGTCCCTCAGGCATGCAGAGAGGCATCGATGGAAGATTTTATGCAACCCAGTGCTATAAATGTCCCCTCGCGGTGCGACTTCATATATTTCTAAATTATTTTGATCATTATTTTTACCAGAGCGAGGCGAACAATACAAAACAAACCACCGTGAATCATCACTCCGGCTTTCAGATATGTTAAATTTAGCTGTTTTGGTGCCACCTTTTTGTTTATATTCTCCAAGTGTTTCTAGCCAACAAGTTACCGGCAGGGATTTTTGGCCAGGAAGCGGGGGGGGGGGAGAAAAAAAAAGACAACACAGACTGTTAATTTTAGGCAGCAACTGAAGATATTGGAAGAAAGTAAATTTCAAATTCTTAATTGCAACAGTTCCCTCCCCAAACCTCAAGTCTAAAAATTAAGCCTGCCCAATCGGGAAGCCGAAATCCATCATGTGATCTAAGATCCCAATTAAAACAACTCTCATTCTTGAGACCCGAGTATTCACAAAAGAGCGAAGACCGCGAATTATTTGCAGAAATTATCTGGAGAACAATTTTGAATAATGAATACGATGGGGGAAATCGCAGTCACTTTGAATACTTAATGCAACTACAAAAAAAAAATCACGAACAATTTGTGAATAGCTAAGAGGTGAAACGCGTGGAATAGATCATTTATCACAGTCCTGCCACCATCGGCAATTATTACACAGGAACGATGCCCCCATTTGGCTGTAAACGCTGCAGAAATTAGCGATAGCGACTGACGGACAGATGGAAGTCATGCTTGGAAATACACCTAATCGAAGAGGCTGTGCCACCACGGCCAAGTGAGGGACCCGCACGCCCGTGACCTAGTATAAATCAGGGCGAAATAACTCGGGAAAGGGGATGTACAAAGCAACCCCGGGCGGGAGGAAGGGATGCTGTGGGTGACGCAGGCGAGTGGAGAGCAGCTGTGGAGGAAGAGGCACGGAGCATGGACACGCACTGGCCAAATCCCAAGAGGCACTAGAGCAGAGTAACATTGAGGACAAGCTTTGGGACTGTGTGACTGTGACCAGCAGAAGGGGTGGGAGATGCCTGCTCCCCTCCTGTGCACGGCCAGCAAGCAGGGAAGGGAGAAGCTCCAGGTAGGTTTGGATAAAATGTGGGTGGATGCTGCTTCACCAGAGGATGGCTCTGCAATGGGAAATATCATCCCGCAGGCTGGACTGCCAGCATCCAGACATCTGCAGGGTCTGAAACTAAGAGCTGGGGCTGCACCAGACCCCGCTCTGTCTTGGCCACCCCCCCCTGCAAGCCCTGGGCTGAGCCAAACTCTGGCTTCACCCTGAGAACTGCTCCCACGGCCACCTTTGATGTTCAGAGCGTGCAGGACCAGAGAAGCAGGCATCTGCTAAAACCTGAACGGTCGTTCCTGCCCAGTAGCCAAACTCCATGTCTTTGTTAGATTTACTTTATCACAGCATTAGCTTTGCATTTCATCTACCCTCACTGAGCATGGAGGCCAAACCCTCAGCAGACTTGCTTTTCTGCCAACGAGGTTCAGCTGGGAGGTAGGAGCTGAAGGGAGAAGGCAGGGAGAGTTTGGGGGGCAGGAGTAAAGGAGAGAGGATGCTGGAGGATCTTTGGGGGATCTTCCACAGCAGAGCATGGAAGAGCTGGGAGAAGACACCAGCGTGGGGAAGCGGGGCAGGTGGCTGCAGAGGACGTGACACGATCGTGACACTGATGAAACAGAAGGGAACAAGTGCCCTCAAGCAGCGTTGACGGTAGGGTACAGCCATGACGCTTCAATAACACTGTTTTTTTTCCTCTCTGGTGCACAGACCCTGTACAGACCACCCATCCCAGCAAAGACCCTTTCATCCCAGGCTGGATCACCGCATGCTGGGAACCATGGACCCTGAAGGGGTCATGCTGCCACCAACTTCAGCACGGTCAAAAACCCGCTCTCGCAATCACTGCCAGTGCTTTCCCTGCAGAGCACACAACTGCCCCCGCGCCGGGGCAAAGTCTGCGAGCACCGCTCCGGCGGGGAGACCCCGGGCCTCTTCCTGCCCAAATACTGTGTGTGCAAGGCACCGTGGCAACGGTCTGGTAGAGATGGGAGCTTTTTTTACATCCCAGCCTGGTCAGCTGACATTTATCAGGGTAACAAAAGGTTACAGCCCGATCACAAGACAGGCTGACAATGCATCTTCCCCTTCTGGGGAGGAAAAGTCGAGCACCAAAGTTGTGAAAGGAGTCCAAGCCATCTTTTGTATCTTCTTCTGCCTGCAGTTTTTGAGGTGCGGAGAGATGGTGGCTCTCATCTTCCTTTGAAATGAAAAGAGGAGAGGAAAATGCAGAAAAGACTGCATTTCAGGTGGAAGAATTTAAAAAAAAAAAATATATAATCAAGTTCTAATGTTTCAGGTCAAATATTCCCCAAAGCTTCTGTTGCAGTACTTGAAGCAAGTAATGGCTGGATCTCTTGAATTCACTTGAATTCAGGATGTTTCTATCAATTTGTACCAGCATTTCAACAAGCCTGGCTGTGTATGCACAGGAAAGCCTGGCTGTTACACGCCTGGACTGAGGCATCGAGAGAACCACTCGGGAACCAAGAGTCATTATTTGTTATTAACTCACCTGGAATCCATGATTTCTTACATGTTATTTTGCTACTTGGCTGCCGAGTGAAACAGCTCTTTAAAAGAAAAAAAATAAAAAGGAAAAAGTGAACCATCCACCAGTGCAGTATGATCTTTCCAGTGGACTCCAGCAGGTCACCAGCAATCTGGATCAAAAGCAATTAAGCCTGTCCTGGCGGCTTCAGGGTTTTTCTTCTTGTGCCCCTTTATTTACCGTGAATTCCCTCTGCGGCACCACTAACCAGCCCCTGCAGAGATCGCCCTACTCCAGCCTCCTGCTTTTCCAGGTTTGGGCAGGTGCTGGGTGTTGCATTTGGCTGTTTTCGGAGCGTGGGTGTTTGCTTCACGTGTCCCTGTAGAGCAGAGTCCCCTCGGAAGGCTGTTCCTGGTCAGGGAATCGCATGGAGAAAAATCAGTCGCTCTTTCTTTTATAAAAGCCTCCAGGTGAGGAGTTTGTTCTGGAAAGATGGAGAACTGCAGAGATCCCCCAGACAGACCCAACGGATTGCCCACAGCACCAATTTGGCTAGTGCAGTGGTTGCCATAATGATTTTTTGGGGATAACGATTTGTTGGGATAACAACTTGCTGGGATAACGACTTAAGGTGCGCAGGGCGCTTCTGTGCCCCAACTCTCTCACGGCATTTGCGTGTTATCTTGCCGACGGGGAAACCGAGGCACAGAGCTGGCTCTGGAGACGGCCCAGGCTCCAGCAGTTATCTCCAGCTGCAGCACCCGGGTGCTCCGACGATGCCGCCCACGTGCTGCGATATCAGCGTTATCGCCCACAACCCAGCTGAACATCCCTGAGGTCCCCTGACGAGGGGGATCTCCTGCGTCCCTTCTGTCCCCAGCTCATCCACCACAAGCCACCGGCCCTGGTCCCTCTCTCTTGAGCATCAGTCTCTGGAACCCAACGGGTGCCTCTCCCAGCATCCCGGCTCTGCCCCACTGATGCTCAGGGTACCAGTTTCCCCCCCCCACCATCCCCAGGAGGCCATCACGGCAGGGCTTGTGCATCTCTGCCGTGGCTGGTGACGGCGGGGCGGACAATGACATTTGCTGCAGGAGCCTGACATTGAACCCAGCCAGTCAGAACGGCGGGTGTTTTGCTGGCAAGGGTAGCAGTTCTGCTCCGACACCATCAGCGAGGGGACAGGAGAGGGAGGGGAAAGGAAAAAAGCCGAAGCAGCAGCCAGACAGCTGCCTCTTCCTCCTCCTCCTTTTGTGCAGAAATGTGTTTTTGTTTGTCAGTCAAACAGATTGTTTTCTCCTTCTTTGCAGGCCAATTGTTTCTGCTCCTGCAAGATAAGGGATTGAAAAGGGCTATATTTTTATGGCACTGAATCTAGGCCCTCCGAATTGGAGGGGAGACATCAAGTGGGAGGAGATTCCTGTTCAAACCAACACTCCTCTCCCCAGTTCCACTCTCCAATCCTATTTCCACCCCCATTTTCCTTTTTTCTCCTTCCTTCTCCTGCCTGGAGCTGCCTCTCAGCCCTCTCGCTATTTAATCTCTGTCTCTCTGGTGGACTCGGGAGGTTTGCGCAGCTTCGTCCTCTTTGCACCATCTGCTGAAAAGAATCCAGCTGTCCCCTCACCGCTCCGTCCGGCTTTCCCCTGAAAGCATATGTCCAGATGAACAAAAAACAGGAGGGTTTTTTTCTTTTCCGTAAAGGTTTTGCCTGGAAAGCACCTTGGAGAGCCAGACCCCAAAGTGGGGCACGAAGAAAAAAAAAAAAAAAGGGTGGAAAATGGTTAATAAGAGCAAGCCCAGGCCAGGATAAAACAGCCTCTCCTGCCTTCCAGAGCGGGTTCAAGGAGCCTGTGTCCAGCCTCCTTCCTTTTTCTGTTGGACTCCCCCAAATCCACAATCCAGGTGGGATCCCAGGACTGATGACGATGGCAGAGAGCGGAAACACCAGAGCAGCGACCACTGGAAAATCATCAGCATCACTTTCACACCATCGGAGATGGTCCCCAAGCTTCTCCCCTGGAGAAGGTCCTTGCTCGAGGGACCACCAGGGCTGGAGGCAACCCCAGCCCTGGCAAGAGGTGGGGATGCCCATGTCCCACGCATGAGTCCTTTGCTCCTGCGGGCTGGTCACATCGCGCTTCGCTGTTGGGTGCTGAGGACCAGAGGGATGTTTTGCCTCCCCTCCTTGGGGGGGGTAAGGAGAGCCTGGGAGGGGGCGGCATGGTTCATATCCAACTCCTAAGCCTCTCAGAGCTCAGGCTTGAGGACTGAGATTCACTCAATTAATTTCGCTTTGGCAAAAAGTCCATTTTTATTGCTATTTCATGCCTTCAGTATAGATTTTCCCTGCTCGTCTCAAAGGGATAATAAAACCCGACTCGTTCTTTTTATAAAAAGTCTCACACTCCCTCTCTCACCAGGCTCTGTGTTCCCCAGCTAGAGATGTAAATTTAAAGGGGAAATGCTGTCATTTAAAACAAAACAAAACCAAAAAAAGCAACTCAGAAAGCCCATCTTTGAGCATATTCCAGCTCTCAAAACTAGGCCATGCAACTGAAGCAAAAACCAAGCAGCCTCCCCACAGGGATGCCCATCCTCCCGCCGGGGACCGGCTGGTGGCCACCAGCCCTAGGAAGCCCCTCGCCATCTTGCACAGCTGGCGGTGGCCCTGGGCTCGCTGGGACGTGTAGTTTTTGCCGGCTGGGCGATGGCGAGCGCAGGTGGCGACCGCTGCTCGGAGCCAGCTCTTTGCACTTGGCCACGATGCTGGTTCCCCAGAGCTTGCACCTGCCTCCCTCCTCCTCCTCTTCCTCCACCATGGGTTGAAAGCCGGCCCCGAGCAGCTGTACGAACCCTCCTGGGGGAAATCCCAAATCCACACCGCGCCGAGCAGGTGGATTTTGAGCATGTTTCCAAACGGGTGGTGGGACAAGACACTGGTGTGGGTCAGCCCACTCCACCCCAGCTGGGGTGCATCCCGCCCAGCCTTCGGAAGGGCTGTAGCTGCGGAGCATCCCTCCGGGAGGTGAAGAAGGGAAAGGGAAAAGTGCCTTTCCTCTGCCTCGTGCCCTGCTGCAGGGGATGGGACGCAAGCAGAAGGAAGTCTGCCATTAGTGAGTGGCCGCAATGGCCTGGGGACAGGGTGGCTTCCCCAGAACCCACAGATTTTAGGGTAATCCACCAGGCACAGCCTGAGGACGGACTCAGGACAGTCCCCTCTGGCCCCGGCTGTGTGTCTGACTCAGTGATGGGCATAAATCCGCCGCCACCAGGACAAACCAGGAGCGAATCCAAAGCAGAGCCAAGCCGCGCGAGGCAAGAGGAGACGTGCCCGCACTAGCCACGCTAGCCCAGCGCTCAGCCCCGCGCCGCAGCACGGGACCAGACCGGCCGGGAACGGTCACACCGAGGGGTGACAACCGAACCCTTCACGTGCAAATATTTCTCCTTCTTCCCCCATCTTCTTCCCCTTCGCCTGTGCCCCACGGTGAAGCTGTCGGCACACCCCAAACCCTGCCCGCATCTGGCAGCGCCCACGGCGAGAGGAAACCCGCAGCTCGCCCTGTTCCTGCAGGTGTGCCTCCAACCGACACAAAGTTTTCGGGCAACTGGGCGCCGGGACGGGCAGGAGAGGAAAGCTGAGGGTGAGGAAAGAAACCCCCCAGAGGTACCACGCTCCCGGATGGCCCCGTCACCCCCCGGCGAGGCTGCGGCGCGGGCTCCATCAGTTAAACCGAAGTCGCGCCGCTTCCTCTGATGGCAGAACAAACCGTCCTTTCCCAGCTGCCAAGCCTGAGGGATGCTACAGAAAACAATTCTGCAGGTTCCTGGGTTCAGGGGGGGGAAAATCAGTTGGGGTGCTTAAGATTTTCCTGCAGAGCCCTCGCAAGACTCAACCCTCCGGGCTGGAAAATCCTTAGCGAGCTGTGACAACCTCTGCAGCTCAGGCAGAGGCGAGAGATGATTAAGACTGGCTGAAATCTCCCAGGACTCTGACGTCTGAGAGGCCCCGTGCAAGAGGGAGAAACACCCCGGGCTGCTCCTCGCAACCCGCGACTCCCCTCACCTTCGCACGGGGGGCCGACGGGAGAGCGGGGACCGAGGGAGGCCAGGAACCAGGTCACCGCCACCGGTTTCCAGGCAGCAAAGGTTTGGAAGAGCAGAGGATCATTTAGCAGAACGACAGTGAAGGTTCAGAGCAGAGCCTTCAAATTACACGCTACAGAGCACTTTGCCTGCCTAAAAGGTCTCTGAAATGACTGTGGCGGCTCCGAAACGAAGCACTCTCTGCGCGATTGCTCCCTGGGGCTTCCAGAGGAGCCGGAGCTGGGAGAGGAGAGCAGGGTCTGCAGTCCCCGGCACGGGCAGCTCCTCATCAGGATGAGGACAACACGCTTCTTCTGGGTTCCATGGCGCAGCCCTGCCCGCTTCCCTAAATCTCCCCAGGCAGTTTCTACCGGTCGTGGTATATTTTTATTTTTTTTTATTTTTATTTTTTTTAATTTCTCACTTCCTGCCTTGAACTTCACACAGCTCCTGGCCCCGGGGCTGCAGAGCCGCTGCTCAGGGTGGCCCCAGCTCTGAGCCCAGACCCCTGCTGAACCCCTCCACCACCGCGACTCTGGCCGTGCCTCAAGGAACAACTCGATCCCACAGGGAATGGGGAGGGAAGAGCTCTCAGGGAGAGCACGTCCTTTTCTCCATCTCCCTTGGCTGCTTCCCATCCTTCTCCGCTCTGTCCCCCGGCAGCTCCGGGTCCTTTTCCATCAGCCAGCGACAGACACCAGGAGACGTGGTCTGAGCAGCATCTGACCCACACAACTCTGGGCCACCATGCACAGCTGACCCCCGCCTCCACCTCCAACCAACACACAGGTGACCCATATCCACAGAGGCACCATGGCACCGCTCACCCCACCTGGGGAACATGAGCTGCCACCCCAGGGAAGGCAGCTGTGGGGTAGGAATGCTCTGCAAAGTCCCCAGCACCCAGCAGAAAACCATTTCTGGACCCTCAAGGAGGCTCTGACGATGCCCGTGAGCTGGGGCAGCTGGAGCTGACCTGGGGGAACCCTCAGAAGGTGGTGGCACCACCAGCGATGCCTTCCCTCTGCTTCCACAGGGCCCTAGGAGCGTTCTCACACGCAAGAACCCCCACTGTTGGTTTTGTTCCTCCAAAACATCACTTGGGGAGGTCACTCGAGGGCAGCCAGCCCGGGCGCCGCTGGCAGCCAAGGGGAGAGCAGGCGGGAACCTGGTGGCCACAGGAGCTTCTGCGAAGCCAAAGGCGCTCACGTCTAAAGGGAGGGCATCACGCTCCGTCCGAGGTGGCGGGGGACGAACGTGCACCCCCAGCAGCTTCCCCGCTCTGACGTCAACAAATAAACCTCCGGCAGGTCCGCGACGTCAGCCGCGACGCTTCACCACCGGCCCCAGAGCCCTGGGGATGCCGACCCCCCGGGGATGGGGGAAGAAGCCTGGCCAACGGCATCTCCATAGGGATCCCTGGCCATTGGGAGCACAACCCCCCCCCTTGCCCTGGGTCCGGCTGCCCGTTTCCAGGGGGTGGGTGGGAAGGGGGACACACACACACACACACACACACACACACACACACACTGGAATTTAGCTGGAATTTAGCAGCTTAAAAGCAGCTGCAGCAGAAAGGGGGGGGGGGGGGGGAAGATGGGGCACCCGGGGTTGGGGGGGGGGCTTCAAAAACACCAA
>JAOTQQ010000071.1:4954006-4997039 GCA_026546715.1 Gallinago undulata | reverse complement strand
ACGGAGCTCAGGCCAGGCTCGCGCTTGGAGGGGGGGGGGGGGAAGGTCGAGGCGGAGGGGGGGGATTGAGGGGGGGGGGGCGGGAAGGAGGATGGGGGGGGCGGAACGGGCTGCGGTTGTAAATGGGAGCGCGGGCGGAACGTACGCTGGGCAGCGGGAAGGGAAGGGAAGGGAAGGGAAGATGCCGGCGGGGAACGCGGTGCCACCGCCGCTCCAGCGGCAGCAGGAAGGCAGCGGGCCCGGCGGGAGCCGCCGTTGCGAGGCGAAGCGAGCGGGGCTGTAAGGCGGGGCGGCGGGCAGGGACCCCCTCGCACACCGGCAGCCCGCCCCGCTCCCCCTCCCGCAGACAACGGCTGTCACCCCCCCACACACACCCCCCCCACACCACCACCGTCCCCCCCAGCCCTCCCCGGTGCCGCCAGCCTTTCCCCCCCGCCTCCCCCGGGAGAAGGGGGTGTGCGGGTGCCCGCCCGGAGCCGTAACCGGAGCCTTCTTACCTGGCGGGCCGTGCCCCGCTGGGTCTCAGCGGCGGCGCTGGGCGGGGGCGGCCCCGGCGGCCATCCCCGGGCGGCCGCGCCGCTCTCCGCCGCGCCGTGCGAGCCGCCTCGGCGGTGTCAGCGGGCGGGAGCCCCGCGCGGCGCCGGGAGGGAGGGGAGGAAAGTCGGGGGCATGACCGAGCGCCGTCGGAAGTGCACGCGCGCCCGCCCCTGCCCGCGACGGCGGCGACACCTGCCGGCCGCCCCGCGCGCCGCCGGTAAAGGCGGGCCGGGGGGTGCGCGCTCTCGCGCGCGCTCGCGCTCGCGCCCGTCCCGCCGGGCAGCAGCGGGGCAAACGGGTAACCCACCGGGCACCGGGACTCCGCACCGGGCACTCTGCTGAGCGCCGGCAGCGGGCATCGTACGGGAGCCGCTGGGTACCGGGTACCGGGCCACCGGTACGGGGGTGCGGGGCACCCCGCTGGGCAGCACCCGCCGGGGGTTGGGTACCGGGGGCTGCGCGGCAAGGGGGGATTCCCGGGGACCGCAGAAAGGATGCGGGGTCAGGGCTTGGGTCCGGGTCTGGGGTCAGGGTTTAGATCCGGGTTTGGATCCGGGTCCGTGTCTGGATTCGGATCCACGTTCGGATCAGGGCTGGACCACATGTGGGGCCGCGCTTGGAGCTGGATGTGGATCTGGGTCAGGACTGGGATCTGGATTCGGACCCCCATCTGGGTGTGCATTTGGAGCTGGATTCACATCCTCATCTGGCTCCACGTCTGCATCCGAATCTGGAACACCCATCCTCTGCCAAGGATGGAGGTGGCACGTCCCACCCCCTGCTCTCCGAGCATCCCACGGCAGCCCCAACGGGTGACGGAGCACCCTCACGCCCCGGGGGCGCTCACCCCCCAAGGGTGCTGCCCTCTCCCCCTACCCCAGGCGGCTTGGGGACTCTCGGGGCGGGGGGAAATCCAGGGTCCACAGCAGCCGTGGCAGGAGCCGAGGGGGAAGGAGGGACAAAATGGCAGCGGTCCCGCTGGCCTTGGGCTGTTGCTCAGCGGTGCGTCTGGGGCTGAACGTGCTCCAAGGAGGAGCTGAGGTCAGGGAGGGGGGACGAGCGCAGGAAACGTATTAAGCCAGGAAAATTGGCTGCAGCCGGCGCTGCTGCCTGCCTGGGATTTTCCTCTCCGTCAGGTATCTGCTGTAAGCCCTCCCTGCTCGGTGGCCGCAGCCGGCCAACCCCCCCCATCCCAGAGGTGGCACACCAAGAGGGGTGGCACCCAGCACCCCTCCTTGCTTGTGTCCCCAGTGCTGATGTCACCCCACCGTGTGCAGGTATTCTTTAACGGGAAGATTTTGGGCTCTCACAGCCGGGCTGGCAATTTATAATCCTGGTTTGGGGTTTGGGGTTTTTTTTGTTGGGTTTTTTTTTTTTTCTGTTAAAATAAAAGCCTCTCTCTTACTCCTGAACATGAGAGCCAAAGTGAAACTATGAGGAAGTCCCTGTTTGCAGAACACGCTGTGAAACGCACAAAGGAAACGAAGCGAAAACAGCATTTTGCACGTTTTTTAGCCTCATTTTAGCTGGGACTTGGAACCGCAGAAGGGAAATCTTTTCCAGCAGGATGTGCACAGCGGGAGGGGTGCGTCGTGTCGCTGGTGTCCCTTTGGAGCAGGGCCACCTGCCTGCCGAGGGACAGCAACCTCTGCGGGTCCCTGCTTTGTCCCCAGGGGGTGTCAGGTCCCTTGGGGGGTCCCAGGGAGCAGCGTGTCCCCTGCTAGGCGGGGATGGCAGCCGATGGCAGGAAATACCTGCTGCTCCGCCGCTTCCCCGGCCAAAGTGAACAAGAGGGAGAGTGTTCCGAGGGCGGCTGGGGCCACGTGCGGCAGGAGGAGCCTCCGAGGGACACACGGGCCATTGTTCCTTGAGCACGCGGGGCGGAAATTTGGGATGGACCCCTTGCGTGCCACCTTCCCAGCACTGATCCCGGGCTGTGAGGGGGGATCCCCCCAAGTGGATCAGGCTGGGAACTGATCAAGCCTCACGTCTGGTGGCTGAGCCACTGGTGGCCTTGATGGGACAGCCCTGGTGGGACAAGCCTTGGTGGGACAAGCCCTGGTGGGACAGCCCTGGTGGCACAGCACACCCGAGCGGGCTCTCCTGCTCCTCATGGCTGGAGCGTGGCATGTGCCCAAGGACTTTTAGCCTTCCCAGAGCTCTCACTGATAATTGTCATGGTAGATGTCTGTCTGTCCATCCGCACCCCCACCAGCAGCCCTGCAGCAACCTGGAAAGACATTTCAAATGGTCTGGTTTAGATCCGCGCTTTGCCGTTTCCTTAAGCGCTCCCTGGTGTTTTCCTTTGGCTTGCACGGAAAGGCTTTTACCACCAGCACTCCCCCATTTCTTTAAAAAGGAAGAAAAAGACTTGCAGGATACGCCTGGCCTTGCAAATCCCTAATTACCCTCCGCACATCCAAGGAAACGGGCTTCCCTTGGAGCTGTTGGCAGGGAAGGGCTGGAGGCTCTCCCCGAAGCAGCCGGTAATGCCAGTCCTTCCCGGTAACGCCAGTCCTTCCCACTGCCCTCGCAGGGAGAGCGGAGAGGGGTTTTTCTCCCTGCTCCCCTCTCCTTCCCCCGGCCCCTGTCCCTGCGCTGCCTTCCAGATCTGTAGAGGGTTTTTTTTTGGGGTGGAGGGAGGCTGGGAAAAGGGGGAGAGAAGAGAACGTGCTGCTCTCCTTCCTGGCTGCCGCGCTCTGCCCTTTCTCAGGAACCGGCCAGATTGTTTCCATTAGGAGAAGCTGAGGATCCAAGTATTTGTCAATGGCCAGGAGAAGATTTGCTGATCCCAACTGCCGTTCCCTAGAACAACGTCGCGCGAGGTGCTTGGCGTCTAACCATCCTTTTATGGTAAAATTAGGGATAAACGCTTGGTGGATTTGCATTTGAAGTTGATTGATATGTGGCGTTAATGCACACGTAGATAATTTTGTATTTTGAGATCGCTGAGCAAGGAATAATTTATATTTTGGGTCAAAGATAAGGGCATTGTGTGGAGATGAAATAGGCAGGGTTTTTTGATCTGTGTCGCAGGCGGTGTGTTTCTCTCTGCCGGGTAAGGCGATGGCAGCCCCGCATTACCCATTCCTGCCCTTGCTTTTAAGTGCTTTGGGCCTGTGCCCGCCGCGAGGAGTAATTCCCTGCTGTCATTTAACGCCAGGACGTGGTTCCAACTTTCTGAGATTTGGAGTTTCCCATTATTAAAAAAAAAACCAAACAAAACCCCCTGTTTTTTATTTTATTTATTTATTTTTTTTGTGCAGGCAGAAGGCTGTGCCACTGAGAAACATTAACTAAATAGAGCAGCGCAGCTTGGATTGGTGCGGGGAAGGTACGGGCAGAATACTGCCAAGATGGAGATGCCTTTCAGACCCACCCAGCTGGGGGATACTTTGTTAAATACATCAGCACAGGGCATCTGTAGACAGGAGAGGTCATCCGTCTGTCCGTCCATCCATCCATCCATCCATCCATCCATCCATCCATCCATCCATCCATCCATCCCTCCATCCATCCCTCCCTTCATCCATCTCCCAGAGGAGGGTGCCTCCAGGAGGGTGGCTTCCAGGAGGAGCGTGTGGACTCTTTCGGCAGGGCCAGGCAGCAGGAGGTGATGCCGTTCACAAGGTAAAGGGAGCTTTAATGAGAAGGAACCATGCAGACATTAATTAGGCAGGCAGTTAGATCCTCAGGTGCAGATAACTCAGCAAAAGAAGCACCAGGCCATTTGCATGCAGGAGATGGCAAGCGGTTGTGTCCCAGAGATACACAGTGAACCCCCCCTCGGTGTCCCTCCTTGCCCCATTGGTGAGGTTCCAAAGCCACCGCAACCAGTGGGGCAGGGGCTGGAGGCGGGGGGGTATGTGGCAAACCCCCTCCTCCTCCTCCAAAGCAGGTTGTGGGGGAGGAAAAAAGGCAGGGGAAGGAGGAGGGAGCAGAGCTGAGCAGCAAAATAAGCGGTGGTACAAAGCGCCCCGAGCAGTCACTTGTGCTTGAGGCCATCCCTGCTGCGTGACCGAGTGGCTTTTTCCAGGCCTGGCAGGAGAAGCCCGGAGGGGTGGGAAGGGGGGAAGGGGGGTGAGGGAAGGGAGGGGAGGGGGAGACGGCCCCGGCTCAGCCAACGTGTGCGTCCGAGGCTCCGTAGGTTTCAGAGGCTGCGGCGTGTTTTCGGGGATGAAAGCTGCCCTGGGGCCCCTCCCAGCCGGCAGCAGCACTGCGAGTGAGCTGCGGGCATCGCGTTTGGCTGGAGACTTCCTCCTTACGCTGAAAACAGTAATAATAATTAAAAAAAAAAAAAACAAAAACCAAAAAACCCCACCACAAACCGACAACAACAAAAATTATAGCACCAGTCGTCGCCCCCCCTCCACTCCACCCCCCTTTTTCCACCACCCAACAACAACCAAGAAAGGCAAGATCTTTCATAAGCCCGGAAGATGTCACCATAGAAACAGAAATCAGACCCACTCCAAGGATCCTGCCGCCTGGGAAGGCGATAAAATGTTTTCTATCGATTGCTGTCGGGAAAGTCACTGCTGATAAGCCATCCGAGGAGAAATGGAGTGGGGATGCAGGGACACGGGAACTCTTCAAAGTGAGCCTCCAGATGGTCCCTGGGCTGTCCCTGCGTGGTGGTCGGGGGGCCGAGGGACCCCGGGCTCGCCGGGGGGTGGCTGCTGTGCCCCGGGCTGGTGCCAGCGCGTGTGTGCGGGAGAGGAGGTGCGAGCATTTCGTGCCTTCGGCGTGCCCTGGCTCTTCTGAGCACGAAGCTGAAAGCCCACTCTGCTTTCCCATTTGATTTTCCGGCCAAAAACGCACCGTGTTGTCGGGCCGGAGGCGGCTGAACTTTCCTTTGACTCCTGGCGTGGCATCGCCAGGGTTTGCCATCCTCTTGCCTCCCCTCGGAAGCGGTGGCGATAAAGTACCCGCCGGCCTCGTTCCCTCGCGGGACTCGGGTCCCCGTTTGTGCTCGGGGGGGATGCTCTGCAGCTGGGAGCATCCCCGCGGCTGCGGTGCCAGCCGGGATGTGCGGGATCTTCCCGCCGGCTCTTCCCAGGGGGCTGCACAGCGCCGGGGCCTGGCTCGCGCGCCCTTTGAAGACATGGAAAATCCTATTATCTGCTCATTCTTCTCACAGTGTGAAGCCTCGGAGCATTCAGCAGCAGCCGAGTGTGGTCTGCTGCCCGCAGCCCCCGGCTGCCTCCTCTCCCACCCCCACGGGAAGGTCCCCAGGTCACCACGGATGGGCATCCCCTTCGCACCCCCTGATCCGTGCCAGGGCTTGAGGATACAGCTCTCCCCGCAAAGCCACCAGCAGCATCCAGCTGTGGGACACGAGGGCTGGGGGTACAGGGAAGCTGGGTGGAGGGGGGGGGCTGTGGGTTGATTCCCACCCTCCCCCCCTTCCCTGGCTCCGTGGGGAGCTGAGGCTGCCGCTGCAGCCTGCAAAGCCTCACGTCATTAGGGCCGGGAAGGTGGTAACCCATCTTGCATACTCCATCCCCGCGGCATCTTTGCTGCCAGTAATTGGCAGCAATAAAAGAGGCAGTTAATCCAGGCCAGCGTGGGACGCAGGCACATTGATATCTGCGGTGAAAGGCACCCTGGCAAGGAGGAGCTGGGGAAGAATACGCTCCTGGGCACAATTTGCAGCCCTGGAGAGCTGGTTGGATGCCACGGGGAGCATTTGCTGGGGATTTTGTTAATGATGCAGGCGCAGCCTTCCCAGCTTGGCCGGTGCTAAAGCCCTGGCTCCCACAAGCTGAGGCTGTTTGGCTTGAACTTAGACCAGCTGCTTTCCACTGCCTGGTGGATTTTTGTCTTGTTACTGGGTGGCTCCGTGCAGGAGATGAACAAAGGAGCAGTTAGTGGGTGATTTCACCTTGGGGTGGTTTGGGTTTTTTTTTTTCTGGAGGAGGAAGGAAGGGTTAATGCGGGTCTTGTTACTCAGTTATTTTAGGATGGTAGCACTGCAGAGACCACAAGAGGATTTCTCTGCACATGGGAAGATGGAATTTAATCAATATTGACAAGAGCCATTCACCAAAACAGGCTCATTCGCTAATGAAAGCCAGACCTGGTGACTCCCTCGGGAAGGACGGCTTTGGGAAAGAGGGGAAGGAGGCACTGGGAAAGCCAGGGCTCCTTCTCCCATGCTGCTGGTTCTTATGAAACCAGGCTGCATTTGGGGCTGATTTTCCCAGCGTGGAGAGGCTTTGCCTTGTTTGCCTCGTTAGTGCAGGATGCCCAGGGCTGGCCCTCGTAGCAGCAAAGCAACAACCCCATCCCTGCCCATGGACCTGGGTTCATGTCACCCCCGCAGGGACCGATGTCCCAGTGTCAGGCAGAGGCTGGGACACGTACAATGACAGCAAAGCCATCCCCAGACCCATGGTGAGGTGTAGGGCACAGTGGGGTAGGATGGAGGCAAGGGGCTTTGCTCTCCAGCTTGGACCACAGCTGGGGGGTCCCTCACGCTCCTTCTGTGAGCCAGGATCTTTCCGTCCAAGCCATGTAATCTGTTGGGATTTCCAGCACCTATTGAACTCAAACACCCACTGAGGCAGTGGGAGAAGAATGTTTTCATCAGAGTGTTTTTGTTTTCCCATCTATCCTTGCAATTAAAAGCAGAAAATAGCCAAGACACCCCCAAGACCAGCCCCTTCCGACGACGTAGCACATGAAGAAGAAACCTAATTTCTGTGGTTGGCAGCTGAAATTTCCGTATCGCTGCCAGCTTTGTGCCCTGGAGCCGCTCTGAGCTCGCTATCCCACAGTGCTGGGGGGGGCTGCCCAAAACCCTGTGGGCACAGACAGGGGCTCGGGCACTGCCCAGGGGCAGCTGGGGCTGCTGGACTGGGACCTGACTGGCAATTTCCCTGGGCACGCAGGGGACTGTCACTGGGCCAAGCCACGGCCAGTTGGCAAGTGTGACCTTGCAGGCATGCCAGTACCCACAGCTGCCTCCCGACCTCCAAAATCACCAGTGTGGGTTTGTTGGGCTGTGAGTTCGACTCTGAGATTTAGGCTTTAACAAAAAAAATCCAGCTCTTTACCCCCTGTGTGTCCCAAACTTCCTGGAAAGCCAGGGAAAATTCTGAGCCCGGGCATCATCCTGCTCCACCGCAGCATCAGTGCAGCGCAGCGACCCGTCCCTGCCAGGGGGAAGGGTTGGCTTCATTTGTTGGGCACTTTTTTTCTTTTTTTCTCTCTAAAAGGCAGCATCGAGTCCCCCAGTCATCTGGTGGGGGCCGCGGGGCTGCTCCAGGAGCGGGGGGAGGCTGAGTGGGATACGATTGGAAAGAAGGAAGATTTTGATCCCCCGCCAAGCCCACACAATCCCGTCCAAGTTCACACTGGCAGATAATGAGCTTTAATGAGCAGGCCACACTAATTGGTAAGTGATCCCCAAACCGTCTGTGGCAGAGGCGAGGGAAGAGCAGCGGCAGCTCTGGGTGAGGAGGGGGCCAGGGCTGTGCAGCCCCCCAGGCGCTCTGGAGGGCAGGGGTTGCCAGGGCTGGGGTTGCCCGTGGCAAGGGCTCTGCCTGCCCTGCATGGGGGCTGCCGGTGGGGACTGTGAGCAAGACCATGAGATCTCTTCCTTGGTGCCTGGGAGGCTTTGTGAACATCACCAGGGTGAGATGTATGGGCAAAAAGAGCCATGGGAATCGCCATGGCTCCCGCTTTTTAGTGGATGAGAAAGGGGATACAGGGAGCTGGAGGCTTTTGGACCACGGGGTGGGGAGTGGCCAGAGGCCATCTGGCACTCACAGCCCTTGAACCCGGAGCAGGGCAGGGTGAGCCTGGGTGGCTGGCCCGAGCGGGCAGACGTATGGGGCTGCCAAGACGGTCCTAATCGGAGATCATTGTAAATTCCTCTCTCAAATGGAGTGGAAAAACGCTATTAAGCTAATAGAACATCACAGGGGAAGGATGTTCCACCACCGTGGTCTCCGGGGAATTGGGCTGTAATGAGAGCAAGGAGCAGGAGATGACAGCAGTTGGCATGCTCGGGGCGATGGGAGCACAGATCAGCTCAGGGCCACCCAGCCCTGCTGTGCTGTGCCCTGCCTCAGTTTCCCCATGCGGCCAAGGGACAGTGAGCTCTGTTCCAGCAGCCAGCAGACCCTGGGAGGTGCCTGAAGAGCTTATTTGCCATTGATCCATTGTACAGTCTGGGGAAACTGAGGCACGGGAGAGTTTGCCAGTCATCCAGGAACTCAAGGGCAGCAGCAGAATCCTGCATTCCCTGGGTGCCTCAGCGAATATTCCCTGGGAAAAAAATGTATGAGGCACCTTGTTTGGATAGAAACATGGCCAGGAGGGCAGCTAGAGTCAGGGGTCATCCAGACTCTGGGATTTGAGTGCCTGTGCTCGCTGGGGAGCAGGAGCTGTGGAGCAGCATGGGCTGGGGGCTGCTGGTGTTGCTGGTGGGGGCTGCTTCGATTGATGCTGGAAAACACGATGACGGCTGCTGGTGGCAGTGCCCGGGGAGGGGTGAGGACGTATATCAGCTGCCTCAGGGGTGCAGGGCTGGCAGGGGGTTACACAGCAGCAAAGGCAGTGGGGTGAGTCCTGCCAGCACCCGAAGGGACAGGGCAGTGGGGCGGAGGACCCATCAGTCCCATTAGCAGTAATTAGCTGGGCTGCTGTTAGATGAGACCACTGGCACCCAGGGGAGGCTGGGCTCTGCCCAGGGGAGCTCAGTAACCCTGGAGGGTGAGCAGGAGCCTGGGGACCCCCCCAAAGGAGCCGAGGGGGGGTCCCCAACCACAGAGCTCTGCCAGGTCCCTAGAGCAGCCGTGCTCCCTTCCAACACTAAGTGGCAGCCTCTGCCCGGCTTTGGGGCAGCCCTGGGCAGTGCCCGGGCAGCAGGGCCCCAGGCAACAGCATCCTCAGGGGACCAGCAGCATCCTCTGGGTCCCAGGACCCCCAGCCTGGCTGATACCTGCCTGGTCGCAGACCATACTGGGGGTCCTGCCAGGGAATGTCCTCACCCACCCAGCCATGGGTGTCAGCTCGGGGTCAGCTCGGGTCAGTGCTGCCTGCCAGGAGGGAGATAAGAAGCAGGGTTGGCAGCTGTTGGCACCATCTGCTGAATTAGAATCACAATGCACTAAACAAATAGTGTCGTGGGATAAAAACGTGCTGCTTAAGGCAAGGAGGTATTTCTGCTGCAGGTATTGCTGACCTGCTAACCCACCGTGGGGATTTGCAGGGCTATAGAGAAGCAGAGGGACATAAACGAGTGCTGGGAGCTGTCCTGCCCATCTGCGTGTCCGTGTGTCCGTGCCTACAGAAGCACGCTGGGTCTTGTGCTCTATAAAGTGCTGACACTTTGGGGAAACGCTGCTCTGGATTTTCTGCAGCACAGAACGAGGGGGTGGGGAGGAATAAATCAAACGACTTGTCAGGGTTTTGGCAGAAGCCACCAGCTCAGCCCAGCGTGAGAGATCAAAGAGAAGGGCAGCGTGACATGGTGGCAGCCCCT
The DNA here is from genome assembly GCA_026546715.1 of Gallinago undulata. NCBI lineage: Eukaryota > Metazoa > Chordata > Aves > Charadriiformes > Scolopacidae > Gallinago > Gallinago undulata. The sequence goes on along the minus strand of JAOTQQ010000071.1, from coordinate 4,987,009 downwards.
GCTCTCTCCCAGGCGTTGCCCTTGGCAGGGGACCAAACGTGATCCTTGGGGAAATGGCACCCAGCTTGCCAAGATGTTCCCGTGCAGAGCAGAAACCTTCACTCCCACACTGAGCTGCTGCTGGTCCCGCAGCCTGTCCTGTGCCATCGGGGCACAAAACCCGATGTGTGGGAGCTCAGGATCTCCCCAACCCTGGTCTACCCCGACCTGTGCAGATAACACAGGCGTGGACCCGTGTTGGACCTTATAAAATCGACATAGCAGGCTTTATTATATACGCACCTCAACTCTGTGCTCACCTAGAGGGGTAAATACAACCCGCAGGGCTGCAGACAGCTTTTCCCCTGGGCTGGGGACAGGTACAGCCGACGGTCACCTGAGGACACGGTGGCTTTTTGGCAGCAGGGGGGTCCCAGCCAGCCCTGCTCCCGGGAGCCGACCCCGACGCGTTGCGCCTGCGAATGCCGACGAGGCAGAGCCCGACTCGCCGGCCACCGGCTCACTCGCCACGGAAGCCCCTCGGTGGCCATGCTTTGTCCCAGCTGAGCGCTCACGCCGGGTTTAACACGGCCCAGTCGGCTGGCACGCGTTACCCGCTCCACGTTTGTCCCTTCCAACTTTGGAGCAACCAGCCGACCGTGACGGTCCATTCACCCTCCTGCAGACACCCCCGGGGCTGAGCTCGGTGCCCACTCAACCCCGTTCTGCATCACCCACGCTTGGGAAGGCTGCATCTCCGGCCAACTAAACGAGGTACATGCCAAACCCACCCACCCCCAAAATCCTGGAGAAACCCAGCCTCCAGGGAGATGATCTCTTCTCCCTGCTATCCTGTGATAGGATGCGTGGGAATGGTCCGAAGCTGCTCCGGGGGAGGTTTAGACTGGACATTAGGAAGCATTTCTTCACCAAGAGGGTGGTCAAACACTGGGACAGGCTTCCTGGAGAGGTGGGTGATGCCCCAAAGCCTGTCAGTGTTTAAGAACCATTTTGACAGTGCCCTTAACAACGTGCTTTAACTTTTGGTCAGCCAAGAAGTCAGGCAGTTGGACTAGATGATCATTGCCAGTCCCTTCCAGCTAAAAATACTCTATTCTAGTCTAAATTTTGAAACTCATTCCTACACCCGCTCTGAAACCCCTTTGGCTTTACATATCTCCCTCATTCCCCCGTGCCTGGGCTCAGACCGCTGAGTTATTTCCATCGCTGCCGAAGGATTTGTGGCTGCCTGCCACCATTCAGGGGACAGGGATGCTCAGATGAACCATCCAGCATCTCTCCCCACCCCAGCCCTGGTATAAATCAGCACAGCCCCGCCGCTTTCAGCGGGGCTGATTTACGCCAGCAGAAGGACACTCCAAAGTAGGGCCGTGATTTAGCAATCCCATTAGGACCTTGCCACTTCTGCAGAAGAGGCACAGCGGGTCGCTTTGTCTTCTCCTCCCTGAGAGGAGGATGCAGCGACGAGCAGTGACGGTGCCTGCAGCCGGCTGTCTCCCACCCCTTGCCAGCCAGCTCCTGCAGGATCGGTGCTCCGAGAGCACAGCTTCATCCCAGGAAGGTAAAAACCTCCTCTGATTTAGAACAGGCAGGAGAAGCCAGTCCCATCTGCTACCCCAGGCACCTACTCTCTCTCTTTTTTCTTTTTTTTTTTATATTAAAGCATGAAAGCTGACTGCGAGAAACAACCGAGCTGCAGGAAAAGTGTCTTTCCTGGGCACGGTTCCCGGGGAGGCAAAAGCTGCAAGGCAGCTGGAGATGAATTTACCTCCATGGGAGCTCTGGAGAAGATGAGCATCATTTTGCAAATGGGAGAGTGAGGCAGACAAGCCAAAAAAGTCACCAGAAAAAGGAAAGAAAGGAAATCTCCTCTCGGTGCTCTCTCATCCTCCTTTCCTGACCCTTCTTCTGGTCCCTGTACTCACGGAGGGCATTTTACCCTACACGGTGCTCTGCAGCCAGTGCTCGTGCACACAAGCAGAGCACGGCCACCCAAATCACCCCTCAGCCAGGATAACAAATGACTAAACAACTGCAAAGGCACTTTGCAGCATCTATTTTTTTTTTTCTCAACAGATTTAGCAGCAGACTAGCTTTTACGGTGCAGCTTTCCCTTCAGCCGCTTTATCCAGCCTCCATAATGTACCACCCCCTCAAGAAAAAAAGAAAAAAAAAGAAAAAAAAAAAAGAGGAAAGCAGTTAAAAACCAGGCCATTTCAGAGAAACTGCACCCACATACAAAATGGCTCCTTGAGGGCTGCTGTAGCCCTCCATGCTCTGATTTAAAGGCCAAGCAATTAGCACAGACAGGCTGGGAGAGCACTTCCAGCAGTGCTCAGGTGGGAGGTCGGATGCTATTTTGGGGTGCTGAGGCCGGGAGCTAAGCAGGCAGTGCTCAGCTCGGTGCCGGGATCAGGGGGAGGTTTGCAGGTCCCACTGGTGGGAAGGGGTTGTTGAAGGTGAGGAGGATCTCTGTGGAGGATGCAGCTGGGGGAGACGAGCGTCCATGATGAGGTCCTGGGCTGGATGCTGGGTGGCTTGGGCTGACACAGATAACACCAACCCATCGAGCAGAAAGGTGTTAAGCTTCCCAGAGACAAAACCTGTCTCTCACCCGTCTCAGCCAGCTTTCTGCCTGTGCCGTCTTCGTCTCACCAGCGGCCTCAACGCTGTGGGCTTCTCCATGTATTTTTTGGGGGTGGTTCTTGCTGCATCGCCCCAGCAAACAGCCAGATCCCGCCAAGCACAGCCTCTCCTGTCCCACCTGGGAACCCCCAAAGGCTGGTTTACTGTCTCATGACACCACCACATCTTCCCTTGCTTCTTACCAGCAACATCACCAGAATGTCCCATCATCATCCCTGAAGGTGAAGGACCCATGGGGCCACTCCTTGCCCACTGCTGCTCACCTCGCAGCTGAGGAATCATAGAATGGTTTGGGGTGGAAGGGACCTTGAAGATCACCTAGTTCCAACCTCCTCTGCCGTGGGCAAGGACACTAAGAAGAGCTGCTCAGGGACAGCTGGTTGGGGAAAAGGAGGTTTTAACCCAACTCTGACCACAGGGAAAAAGGCTTTCCCGTGGGAGTGTTAATTGAGATTAATTGACCCACAGGGAAATGATTTGCATTCACCAAATCAATCACCTGCTGCTCATCATCATGGGTGCTTTTTGCTCACAAGATGCTACTTGACCCGGGCACGTGGCTGACATTGAGCTTTCCTGCTGTTACACCCCAAAACACGCTCCTGTTACCTTTCCTGGTGGCTTTCACCCGTGTCCCCTGTCCCAAAGACCCCCCATACCTTCAGATGCATTTCCTCCTGGGTGGAGAGATTTGCTTTCCCAGCCCCCTCCCCTTGGTTTCTACCCTCTGTATCTCACAGCTTCGGGGTCCCCCTTGTCCCCCGGCGCTGACCTGCAGGGACGGTTGCCCCGGCACGGCTGGCTCAGGTCGGTGGCACTGCCAGAGCCCTGCCCAGTGCCCGTGCTACAGTGGTACCCTCTCAGCGCTCTCTTCTTCAGGCAATTTAATGACACCTCAGTTCCTTTTTGCAGCTTATTGTAACAGATGTCCTCAGGTTGGGGTTTTTAGTGCTTAAAAAAAAGGGGGTTATGAGTTATTCATCCTCCCTTTCCGCCAACCTCTACTGATGGCAGGATCAGGACAAGCTGCCAGCTCTTCTTCCTGGTGTCCTTAAGCTCAGTGCTGTCATCTCCTGTCTTTTGGGGGGTGGGTAGAGGAGCTTTGAGCTCTGGGGAAGCCATGGGGCAGCCCAGGGACGTCTCCAGCCCCCCCCGGGCAGAGTTTGACCTCCACAGGCCAAATCTTCCCCCTTTCTCCACCTCCTTTGTCCTTCCCTTCCTCCTCCAGGAAAATAAAACTTCAGTGGCCCGTCTCCCGCAGAGCTTGGGCTGGGGTGATGCTGTGCCAGCAGCCGCAGCCTTGGAGAGCTGGGGACAGGCTGTCCCTCCAGGGAAACTCCCTGAAAAGTCAAGGCCAGGCTGGCACTGCACGCAGAATGCTCAGAGAAGGCTGAATTTACTTCTGAGCATAATAATCGTGTAATACCCCAGCCTTGCCGTGTGCCCTTGGTCACATCCCTCGTTCCCCACGTTCCCCCAGAGATGACGATGCTGTTGGAGATGGTGGGGAAAAACATTAAGGGTGATGGAGGGATGGAGCAGGAGGCTGCCGGCCACACGCCGTGCTCCTGGCAAGGCTGGGAGCTGCAACGTGTAACGCTGCTTCTCCCTCGCGGTCTCTAGGATTAGCTTAATAGCACGGGGAAATAACAGGATGAAAAATTCGCTCCCCTCCAAGCACTAAAAGCCAAGTTTCAAGGTTAATTGTCTGCCCTGTAGGAATAGCTTTTGCACGCTGCGAGGGGCTTAATTAGTGTCATTTTAGCCAAGCAGAGAGAGCGCGCCCTGAACCCATACCGCATGCCCCCAAGCCTATTTTCCTCTCCAAGCGCCGGGCGGAGAGGTGATAAATTGCAGGCAGCTTCCCTCCGCCAGCACCCAGCGAGACCAGATTTGGGGCCGATCAGGAAACCCCGAGATGCTCCTCAGCAGCCACAGCGCTGCTATGGGTTCATACCCCACCCCTGCACCCACAGCACCCCTGGCTCCTGCACCCCTGGCTCCTGTGCCCAGCGCTTTCTGAGCCTGTCGGGGTTGTCCCACCATGCTGTAAGCTAATGGAGCAGGGGAAAAGCGTCTGGATGCAACCACATGGGGAATATCCAACACGGGGGGGGGTGAAAGGCAGTGTTTGAGGGAAGTTGGAGCAGGTTTGGCACAGCTCAGAGTTCTGCCCAGCACCATGGAGGTGATGTCCAGCTGCCATGCATTGAAGTGGCTGGATCAGACCTTCTTCCCCACATTCATCCTTGTTCCCCCCTGGCCAGGGGGACACCCATCCCCACCGAGTACCTGCCTGGGAGAAAACCTACATGCTGCCAGGCTTGGCTTTAATGAGAGGCACAAGGAGATGGAGGTAATTTCTCTTCCCAATTAGGGTTGTCCTGCATGCCTCTACCAGCTGTGGGACATGACCGCTCTCCACGCAGCTGAGACTTCTTTGCAGCCCAACGCCAATCCTTGGCAGCTGGTGTGGGGTCCAGATGCTGTCTGGCACCAAGGGAGGAGGAGAGACAACTTCTGTGAGCCCTGCCTTGGAAACCAGAGCTGGTGCCAGCAGTGGGGTCTCTGGTGGCACAGTGACAGCCTGTCCACACGGGCCACCCAGGGCAGCCGCTTCCCATCGCAGCATCCTCAGCAGCAGGGTTAACCAGGGCCCTGGGTGCCCCCATGGAGGGTCCCTGTGCCCTGGTGCGGAGCCACCATCCACCCCCCAGCGTGGTTTCCCATCACCCGGCATCCATCCTCGCTGGGCTCTGGCTCGCAGAGCCCGCAGGGACAGCCGTGACCTCCTGCACAATCCAGGCCAGGAGGCTCCCCTGGACGCCTGCCCGTCTGGGCTGGAGCAGACCTTGGAGAGGAGCAGCCTGTTAGGATTTCAAGTTTTCTCCATAAGGAAGAATTCACAGCAGCCCCCGCTAAACCCAGCTGCTGGAAAAAACCTCCTCCTTCCTGCTCCAGCCGGGCTGTTGTCCTCCCATTTCCGCCATGGGGACAGTGGCCTGTCATGGGGCTGGTGGGTGCTGGGTCCAGCCCATGCTCCCAGCCCCACTCCAGCCTCTCCTCCTTCCCCCTCTGCCCTTTGGATTCAATTTCTGCTCCCGACAGCCGATGTCCAAACGGGGCCCCAGGGGCTCCCCACCACCACCACCAAAACATCCGTCCCGACGGCCGGGGCTGGCACGGAGCCTCTGTGCCCCTGCCTGGGCAGCAACGGGCAGCCCAGCCAGATGCCCTTTTTATGGGGATTTGCAAAAAAAAAATACACCCCCTCCCCCCCCCCACCCCCCTAATTCTTGGCAAGTAGGCGATGCTGCAGGCGGACACTCTGGCAAAGGGGACATCTGGGTTTCGGTGATTCCAGGCGGATTCTGGCTTCTCCCGGTGTGGGAGGAAGAAGGGATATGTGGAGGAGGGAGCAGGGGCAGCATCTCTTCTTTAGCAATAAGGGGATTAAACACCTTAAAAGAGGTAAACAGTCTGCTTTTTTTTTGGGTGGGGAAACACCGGACCTTTTGTTTCAGGCTATGTTTTCTACAGAGCAGGGATGAGTTTGTGCTGGGTGTTCTTCATCTCACCGAGAAGGTGAAGGAAAAAAAACCCACACCATTGAAAAGTTGGCTCCAGCAGCTTCTTCTTGCTGAAAAGATCTGAATTGGCACCCAGCTCCCAGTCTGACTACAGGGAGGGTCGCGGCAGGGAAAGCTGGGTGCATGATTTCGGGGGGTCCCAGGGCGAGGGCAGGAGGTCCCCATGGTGAGGGTGGCACCCAAAGTTCTCCCTCCCCTCCTGCCACTGTACTTCAGGGCTTTGGGTTCATGATGGTGAGGACCAATGTATTTTTAATTCGTTTAAGGGAATTAAGCTCATCTGTGTCTGACTACTCACATTGCCTTCGCTTTCATTAATTTCTGAGCCGCTTGCCTGGTTTCCTTTGGCTCTGGCAGGGCTTTGGCTCCGCGGGGAGACCAATTTCCTGCAAATTCAACAAATGCTGGTGGCTGGGGAGCAGCGGGAGACCCTGTCAGCCCCATCCTCACAGTGGGTGGCACTTTTTGGCTACCCACCACATCAGTCCTATGGGGACCTGCCGCCTCGTGACCAGCTGCTGATTCAGGATGGCTCAGGGAACTGGCCTTGCTGGGAGATGGCAGCGCTCGGTACTGGGATGCATCCAGGTGAGACCAGTTCATCCCAGCGAAGGAAGGAGTCTGGCCAAAGGTGGGATGGAAGTGGAGCAGAAAGGCCCTGGGATGCACCAGGGAGAAGGTGGGAAAGGTTCTGCTGGGCTTCTACAACTCTTTTGCTTTTAATATCGGTCCAGCCCAGGGTGTGTGATGCCTGGAGAGGGGGAGCCCCCTGCTCCGGGGGTTGCCGTGCCCCTTGGCAGTGGGATGCGAGGGCAGAACTCTTGCCCATCATGTGTTACTGGGAGGGCAGCACACTGGGAGCTGGGGAGCTGCTGGCCTCAGGGCCTCTGCCCTCCTGGGGTCCCTGACCTTCTCCCCTGAGTTCCCGACTTTCTTTCCATCTTCCTTTTGAGCTGGTTCTGCAATGCAGCTCGTAAACAGCTGAAAAAGCAGAGGGGAAAGAAGAGAAGATAAAAATAACAGCAGCAGGAGTGAGTTTGAAGTAAATAACAGCAAAACATCAAAGCAGAGGGGGAGTGATGCTCTGAGGAGGTATTTATAGCCAGCTCTGTGGTTCCTCAGGATAAACCTGCATGCCCCCGTGGAAGCATCTTCCCCGGCCCCCGCAAGCGTGTGTTTGTGTCTGAGACCTGCAGGTCAGCCTTTCTTCAGAGGCTTCCCGGGTGGTTTAAGGCCGGAGGCAGAGCACATCCCCGCAGCTTTGAGAGACTATTTGGGAAGGGCTGATGCCCCCAGTAGGCTCTGAGCCCAACTCTCTGTGGCGCTGAGCACTGGGGCCAGGCTCCTGCCGGGGGGACCGTCATGCACGGCACGAAGCAACCCCTACTACCAGGCTCTACCCCCCGCCGAGTCCTCAATGGGGTTTTTTTCTTCCTCTCCGCAGCCCTCCTGGGTGTCACATCTGAGAGCACGGCTGATTGCCTGGGAAAAGCTGGCTGCCAGCGGAGTGAGGGATGAGAGATGGCCGTGGAGGTGATGCTGGGCTCCGTGACTCAGGTCCCTCCATCCTCCCTGCTGTGGCGAGCATTAGGCGAGAGCCTGGACCACTCAGCATCCAAAAGCTGGCTGCTCGGCTAATGGGGAGACCCTGATTTTATATGTGTCGGCAGCAATGCCCCATATCCCCGGGCTGATGATGTGCAGGGAAGTTTTTTGGAGGCTGGCTCAGCCCTCTGCAGCTTGAACCACACGGGCAAAGGTTCCTGGAGTGTGCAGCATGGTTTTTAGGTGCAGAAAGGACCGGGAGATGCAGGCAGCGTTAGGAAAAGCTGCCCAGTGTCCTTGGATGGACCGAGGGGGCAATGAGGGCTGCTTCCACACTCCAGCGTGGGACGTGCTTGTTGGTGGGGGAGATGGTAGCAGTGACCTTTTCAGCTGCTCCCCTGCCCCTGCTTTGGGAAGCCACAGCTTCTCTTAAAGTATCTATCCCCATGAAAGATACTTTGGAGGGATTTAAAGGGTTTGGGGGATTTAGGGCTTTGAAGGAGAGCAGACTGGCAATAAACCCTCCAGCCAGCTGTGCAGTATCAGTATCCCTTTTGGAGAAGAGGAAGCCAGGGGGATTTCCACCCTCTCGGAGCCCCAAAACATCCTCCCTCCTTCAGCCATCTATCTCCCAGGCTGGAGGAGCAGCCGCCACTCCACCGGGCTGCGGCAGCGAGGGCTTCTGCACACCCTGGCTGCTGCTCTCTAATCAGACACGGGGTTTGCAATTAAGCGACACGGAGTACCCTGGGGACAGAGCCTGCTGTTTGAGCCGAGCTCAGACGAGTTCAGGGAGGGAGAGACCTGATTTCCCACTTAGCAGACAGGTCACGATCGGTGGATTCATTGATCCCAGAAAGTAAAGCCTCCGCTTCATTAGAGACACGCTGGTGATGAACGTGGCCTCGGGGAGCGGGGAAGCTGTTGTGAATCCTTCCCTAAGTGTTGTCTCCACCGGGCTCAGAGCGCGGATGCCGGGAAGCTCCTCCAACAGCTCGGCTTCCTTCAGAGGGAGCCTGCTGCTTCCTCGTGGGGCCACCAGAGCTCCCTGAAATAGGCTGGAGGCTGGAAAGATGCCCCTTAGTGCCTCTGTGTCACCTCCCTCTGCGGTTCTCCCCACCGATGTGTGACCAGGGCACGATGCCCTGGGTTAAAGCAAAGCAAGCTGTGCCTCTTGCCAGGGCAGAGCACCCAGGCAAGACCCCCATAGCAGGGGGGGAGGGAGTCTGGGGGGTTCCGCAGCTCCAAAATGCTGATGTAAGGTAGACCTGGAGCCAGCTGCAGGCTTCCCAGAGCCTTGGGTGCTCGTGAGAGGTGTTCACCCAGAAGCATGGACATGGCAAGGCTACGGAGAGCTGGTTTTGGCGCAGGAGGAGAGCCTTGTGGAAGGTCCTCCTTGCTCTGCTCCCGAACCAGGACCAGGGGTATGCAAAATCTTTTGACCGTAAAGGTAAAGGGGCTGTTGTTATTCCCCTTTGCCTGCAGGAAGGGCAGATCCTCCTCCGTCCTCTGCTGCGTTTCTGATTTGCCCTCCCCAGATCAGCTCTCCCGGGAGGGAGGTTTCCTCGCTGGCTCCTGCCAAGAGTTACTGGCAATAACTTCTCGGTGCCCTTCAATGCAGCTGCTCAAGACAGCAGATGGGGACGTGGGCTGTAGTCGTGCCAGACCGGTTGCTCTGCAAGCCCAGTTCAGGATAAGCCCTGCTTATGCAAGTAGCTCCATCTCCACCCAAAAAGCTCCCCTTCCCTCCTGTAAATATCGACTGAGATCCCGGTGTGGTTACTGGGAGCACAGAGGGAACAGCTTCACCAGGGGTGAGCTCTGCCCACGAGCTGGAGAGGAGCTCCCGTACCGTCCCCTTCCCCGCATCACGACTCTGCACATAAGCCAGCACGGTAACAACACCCACGGGCAAAAAAAAAAAAAAAAAGCAAGTGAAGCGCTGTGAGCCATCGAGGTGGAAATTTTGGAGGTTTTCCTCCTCCTCTGTGTGAGGGGAGCCAGGCTGGGGACACGGCTGTTAGGGAGGTTCCTGCTCCAGGGAATGGCGCCGTGCTGCTGGTTTGGGGCAGGGATGTGTCATCCCACTCCTGCGGGTGTTAGGACTCCTCGTGGCTAATTCTTCCTTTCAAGAAAGCATCTCCCGTGGGCGAACCTGCCTGGCAGGACACCCCGATGCCAACACAGGCATCCTCAGCTTCCAACGGTGACAAGCCTCCCACGCCATGACACGTCCCCATCGCAGGGGCTGCCGTTTGACAGCCGCTCGTGGGGCAGATCTCGAGCTCCCAAGCGTTTGGCTCCGGTTCCTGGCTCCTGCCGATACACGGAGGAGCTGGATGTGAAGCATCCTCTTCCCAGCCTGCCTTTCGGTTCGGGAGCATCTCAGGCTTTTGGAGAATTTAGGAGTTGATCTTGGTTGCTCCCTCCACTTTTGGGCATTTAAGGGAATGCAAGGAGCAGCCGGGGCATGGAGAGAAGGAAAGGAGCAGCTGCCTCTCTGGATTTATAGGGATCAGCAGCCGAGCGAGTCCCCAGCATTAACCGGGGTGTAACTGGGAGCAGAGTCTGACTCACATACCATATGTTCCCAATCCACCGCGTTCAATCAAGCCTAATAAAATTGATAGGGGAGCATTGAAAATCTCGTGATTAATTCTTTATGATCTGTAATAGGGGAGCTGTGTGCCAATTACTGGAGTAAATCATTCATCAGAATATAAATAGAGCTAACCTCCAGCACAAACACTAGAGGATTTCCACCAGGATTGCAGGTCTGGATTGCAGCATTGCACCGCTGGTGACAACGTGTTATCTGATGGAGGACAGAAGAGGATCTGCAATTTTGCTGCCTCTGCCCAAGGTTTCAGCTCCGTGCTCCAGCGTTATTTGCTTTTCTCTAGGCTTGTAATGCTGTCCTTTACCGTGTGTTTTGATGCTCCGTCCTTGATCCCTGTGACCTGTCAGGCCAAGCGAGGGTCAATCCCACGAGGGTCAGCTTTATTTTAGGGCAGGTTTGGATGCGTGGGCCGTGACACAGGGAAGGGGACACAAAGGATTTTGGAAAAAGCCCCCTGCCCCATGCTGTCCTCCATCAGCAAGGGACACGGCTGGGGTGGGACCAGGTGGGTTGCAAGCTCAGATATGAGAACCCAAGGTTGCCAGCAGAAAACAGCCCTTCCTGGTGACCACCAGGGCTCACTGGGGACAATCATGGTTCACCTGGCTGGGGCGATGGTCGAGAGGGGGGTTATAGGAGCTGCAGGCAAGCAGGGGACTTCATGAGCTTGTCCTCCTTTGCAGAGGATGGCAGAAAGAGTTACCTGTGGAGAGTGGAAGCTGTGGGTGCTTTATGTCCCCTTTTTTTTCCTTTTTCTCAGCAAGGAAGCTGATCCTTTGGCCTCGGAGCCTTCTCTTGGGATTGTAAGGAGAGCCGTCCCTCTGTGCTGAAGTTGACCTGGCTGCAGTTTCCCAACCAAAGTCCCTGTTTCTAAAGGAAACTCGCCCGACAACGCTCCCTGCCCTGGATTTCCACCCGTTGGGGAGGCCCTTGGGTCTCCTCATGTTTGAAACCCTCCCGGAGCAAACTGCAGCTCGCCGAGCCGCAGCGTCCTGCGAGCATCCTCCTCCGGGCTGACACACACACGCATCGCTGGGCTGCACGCCACGAATGTGTCAAACCCATGGAAACCCTCCGGTGCCACCAACGTGCCTCAGAGGGACACCACCACTGCAGAAGATGCCAGCAGATGCCGCACGATCCCTGGGTGCCACCAAATGGCTCCCGGTCCTCCCTCCAACAGGGCAGCCCATCGCCGCCGTTACAAGTGACTTTGTTTAAGCGCTTTCTGCCCACGCGGGCGTTGGCAACTCCGTATTCATCAGTGACCTCGGAGGGCCGTGGTGGGATTTCAAAGGGTGCTTGCAGAGGGGGTTCAAGCTGAGAAAGGACTTGGGAAAGCCGAGGGCAATGCCCTCTCCCTCAGCTCGGTGCTCGGAAACAGGGAGCTGGATAAAAGGCACGCCACGGGGAGAAGGGGAGGGATGGGGACACAAAGGAAAATCCAGCCCTGCAGAAAGCTCTCTTTGTCTCCTTCACAGCTGCTGGGATGTTTCTGCGGCAGGATGGAGGCCAGCGTGGAGGGGCCCTGCTGCTGCAAACACCCCCCCATCCCTCTTACGTGGAAAATGTTCCCTGGACAGGGGATTTGGCAGCGGGAATGGCATGGAGGCTCCGGGGTTACTCCCTGCCCCACACACAGCTGGTGGTAGGACACTGGGTCCCGCAGCACATGCCATCACCGTGTGCCCCCCAATGTGGGGTGAGAGGATGGATGTGTCCATGACAGCCTCAAACGAGGAGCTAGCGAGACAGCTCATCCCTCTGCAGCTCCTCACCATCCATCCCTCCCCCAGACCCACTCCTCCTCCCAGCCCGCCACGGCATCCTTGTCCTTTCCCAGCTGGCAGCACCAGGACCTTTGGAGAAGGTTTCTCCTTGCTAATTCCCTCCCTTGGGGGGACGTTTCCTCCTCTCTGAACACAGCCATCATTGCCTTCCCCACTGCGTCCCCTTCGCCCTCCCCGCTGCCCCAAGCACCCAGCTGGTGGGATTCACAAAACAAACATCCTCCCATCTGCTCCCGCGCCCCAGCCTGGGAGATGACAGAGGCGATAATTACACACTCGGCACAGCAAAATTATCCAGCGCGAGGGAGAAGAGGCCGGAAGCAGCTGGAGATCATCCATGGGGAACGCTGCTCCCACCCACGGCGCCTCCGTGCGTGCCTCTCCCCAAACTGGCCCAGTGCTGCAATCTGTGCTGGGAATGTGCTTGTCGGGCTCAGGGCGATGGGGTCCAGCCCCTGTGCGAGCACCCCGAGGGCCGGAGCTGGCCCTGCCGGGGGAGGTGGGGATGTGCTGGTGCAGAGAGGGGTTTGGAGCAGGAGAACTAAGGAAAGACGGTTTCCCGTGAAGTCGAGAGTCACAGCTGGGATCCCCTGCGTCTCCTGAAGCGCATCCTCCAGGGATGCCATTTTACCGGGAAGGGCTTCACGCAAGCCATCACTCACGCATGTTTATGGTGCCGACCAGGGCACGAGCGCTCAAGACATCCCATCCCTTCTCCACCCCCAGGAGACCTCTGTGAGGGACACCTGGAGCTCATTCACGAGAATTCCTTCATGCCAAACTCCTCTTTGAAGAAAATTTATTTCCCCCCTGCAAAAGTAGAGATCCTCAGAGGTGTGCGGGGATGTTGCTACCTGATTTCACACACACACAGGTTGCAGCCCATGAGGTGCATTAGCCAGAAACCTCCTGGAGAGCAGTGAAGAAGAGAAATAATATTGGTATGAATAATAACAGCAATTAAAAAAAATAAATTGCACCTGCTGAAGGGGATTAGGGCACAGTGAATTGTCCTTAAAATAGATCCAGACCTTGATGGCTTTACATTTTGCCCTGGAATGAGTAATATTGGGCAATCAGCATTTAATTTCCACAGTCTTTCCTGTAGCAGAAAAAACGCTGGAGCTTTTTCCATCCCCCTGGCTTTGCTTCGAGCCCTGATCAGGGGCAGGGGATAGGCAGAGGGATGGGCAGGGACGGGCAGGGGACGGACAGGGGGACAAGCAGGATGGGCAGGGGGACAGGCAGAGGGATGAGCAGGGGGACAGGCAGGGGATGAGCAGGGGACAGGCAGGGGACAGGCAGGGGATGGGCAGGGGGACAATCAGAGGACAAGCAGGGGGAGAGGCAGGGGATGGGCAGGGGACAGGCAGGGGACAGGCAGGCCCTCTGCCTCCCCTGCTGTGCTGGCACCCCGGGTTTCCTGCCCACTCTCCCCCCCAGGATGTTTTCACTCCCACTCCCACGCTGGGCCGCCCCGCCGCCGACTCCCCGAGGTGGGGGGGGGGGGGTTGGGGGGGGTGGGTGCCCAGGGGCCCCGTCCTGCCCGCCCCGGTGTGTGTTGGCGGCGAGGTGGTGGTGGTGGTTGGGGGGGGGGCGGGGGGGTGTCGGAGGCCGACCCGCGCCGCGGCCCGGTTGCCTCACCGGGCAGGGTCGAAGTCCAGCCGCCAGCAGCCCCGGGCCGCCCTCCCCGCCGGACACACGCTCCCAACCCCGCGACGGAGGCGGCCGGGCCCGCGGCGAGGTCAGTGCTTACCCCGGCACCGCAGGCCCCGGGCCCGGCCGCCAGGCCCGGCTTTCCCCGCCGCTCTACCGGCGGAGGCGGGACTACGGTTCCCGCCAGCGCCACCGCGGGGGGGGTCCGCGCTCGGCCGGCCCCGGGCGGGGGCGGCGGGGGTGTGTGTGGAGAGGGGGGGGGGTGCGACCCCGGCCCCACACCATGGCGGGGCGGCCCGGGCCGGGCGCGGGGAGGCGGGAGGAGGAGGAGGAGGCGGCGGCGGCGGCGGCGGGCGGGGGCCGGCCCTTCCCGCGGGAGTGCTGCGAAGGGCTGGGCGGCCTGGACTACGGCCAGGTACCGGCGGGGCCCGCGGTTTGGGGGCGGCTGGGGCGGGGAGCGGGCGGGGAAGGCCAGGCTCGCTGCGGGCCCCGGGGGGAAAGGCCCGGCCTGTGGCGCTGCCGCTGGGCTGAGGGGGGCGGCCCCGGGGCCGGTGTGTGCCCACCACACACACCTCCTTGGTCCCCCCCTTCCCGGCCTTTCCCGGTGCCATCGCGGGGTTCAGCAGGGCTGGTTCGGCCGGGGGTGGCAGTAATCACCCCCCCACACCCCTCCCCCAGGCTGTGTCTGGGGGTGCAGCACCCCAGGGGTGTGGGGGACCCTGTGCCTGAGGTGCAGCCACCATCGACCCTGGCCTCCCTCCACCCTGGCACGCTCTGGGCACGTGGCAAGGGCTGCACTGGCACCTCATGGGAGTCCCGGGTGCCCACGCAGCTTTTGCCTGGGTGCCAGAGCATCACTTGCCCAGATGCCTGTCCATCATTTGCCCAGATGCCCAAGCATCACTTGCCCAGATGCCCGTCCATCCATTTGCCCAGATACCCGAGTATCACTTGCCCAGATGCCTGAGCATCACTTGCCCAGGTGCCCAAGATTCACTTGCCCAGATGCCCAAGATTCACTTGCTCAGATGCCCATGCATCACTTGCTCTGATGCCCATCCATCATTTGCCCAGATACCCGAGCATCACTTGCCCTGAAACCTGTGCATTTTTTGCCCAGATGCCCATGCAGCATTTGCCCAGATGCCCGTGCATCACTTGCCCAGGCCCACGTGCAGCTCTCACCCGGGTGCCCATGCATCACTCGCCCTCCCTGACTTCAGGGCTGCAGGCAAGAAGGCAGCATTTGCCACCACCGTTATTTATCACCCGTCGGGGAGGAGGGAGCAAAGTTGGATGTTCTGTGCCTGTTACGTGGCTGTCCCAGCAGCTTGCAGAGACAGCTCATGCTAATGGGCTCCCTTTTTATCCCTAAAAAAAAGCACATCCTAAGGCACAGGCCAATCTGCCTCCCGCTGGCAGTGGCAGATTTTGGTTGTTGAGGAGGAGAAAAGAAGGTGAGAGCAATGCTAACGATGTTAACGATGTTGCCAGCCAGGAGTTAGTAGGTCAAGAAGCTTTTGTTCAGCCCGTGCTGGCGGTGTGCTCAGCGCTGTACGAAACGAGAGGAGAGAAGCTGTCCTGGTCCCACGGGTTTCCAATGGAAGCGGGACCAGACAGTTCGGCCCCGGCGCCGGCGGTTGTCTGGGTGCCCGGGTTACGGCACGAACGGTCCAAGTGTGATGGCAAAGGGCTGCTGGGGGGCGAAGGGAGGGGAGACGAGGCCAGGGCGGGTGGAAATAGGGGCAGAGGAGTCAGGATGAGACCCTGGGGGATGTTGATTTCATTCCTCTCCAGCACCCATATCTCCAGGGCTGGGATGGAGGAGACCAGGGGAGCTGGGGCAGTTTGAAGGCAGCTGTGCCCCCCCACCGTGAGGATCCCCCCCATTTCACCGGGGCGGTATGGGCTTTGCTCGTGCACTTTGCACCATTGGGTGTCCCGAGCGGCTGGACATGTCCCAGGACAGCGTGGGAGCCATTCCCAGGGCCTTTGCTCTTGGCTAGGAGAGACAGCAGGTTTAGCAGCCCCTCTCCAAGAATCCCGCTGCGGCTCTGGTCCCTTCAAAGAACCTGTGAGGAGCCACGGGGCAGAGAGGTGGTGGAGACTCCTTCTCTGGAGATATTTAGAACCTGCCTGGACAAGTTCCTGAGCAACCTGCTCTAGGTAGACCTGCTCTGACAGGGGGGTTGGACTAGATGATCTCCAGAGGTCTCTTCCAACCCCATATGATTCTATGATTCTCTCTGGGACAGGCGAAGTGGAACCGATGCCTTTTGGAGCTTTTCCTGTCCCCTGGCATCCGAAGGGCTTGCAAACACAGCTGTGTTTGGGAAGCAAAAACCTTCCATGTCTCAGTGTTGTCGTGATTTTGATTCAAGTGAGCGAAGGGCTTGGGCTGGGCTATTTTGTCTTTTGTTTTTAAAGGTTTTTTTGGGAAAAAAAAAAAAAGACGCTGGCTGTTTTTCATCCAAATACCACTGCAGGGAGAGGGGGCGGGGAGGGAGAAGCAGCATGGCTTATTGCACGTAAAAATGCTGACAATGTCAAGGAGCCGTCCTGGGAAAAATACCTCTTTCTTAAAAGGAGAAAGAGGGAAAAGCAGCGAGCTTTAAGGGGTTATTGTTGCCGTTAATTAAGACAGGAAGGTCTTTTGCAGCTTCTTACAATGCAAATTCATCCCCTCTCACTTTGAATCACTCTTACTTTATGGAAGACAAAGTTTGAGGCTGACACAGTTCATTGCTTGGAGTTGCCATGCAGACCAGCATCCCTGGGACAGTCCCCCGTCCCCGGGGACGCTGCGAAACGGTGCTCCCTTCCCTGTGGCTTGGAAATACGCTTGGGTTGGCAGCTGCCCCATAGGGCTGGTGCTTCTCCCCACAGCAGCAGTGTCCTCCTGGCGCTCGTGTCACAGACACTGCTGCAAACACAGGGCTCTCAGAAAGCTTGGTGCCCCCCAGGTGTGGGGGAAAACGGCTCAGAGGAGCCCCCACCCCTCTTTTTGGCTTTGCAGCCTGACACGGTGCTTTGCGAGCCGTAACAACGTGGTGCTTGGGGACAATTAAAGATTTGTCCGTTCCTGCGGGGCACCGGATGGGTTTGGTTTGAGATGAAGTGCTCCGTATTCGGGTGCAATGCCTGATGCTCCTGTGGGAACCCCCACCCCCAGTAACTGGCTCTCCCTCCCCAGGTGGATGTGACAGCCATGGCGCGGCTCTTCGGCTACGTGGATGTGACCGACGCTGGCTTCCTAGCGGCTGTTGTCTCCATCACCTTCAACCCGCTCTTCTGGAATGTGGTAAGAGCTGCTTGCATGCCATCTGCCCCCATTATTTTTAGCTTTCCTTTTCCAGCTACAGGGGGATCTCCTTTGGGCCACACTGGAGGAAAAACCTCTTTTGGGGAAGTCTGCTGGGCTGGGTGGGCAGGGAGCTGTGCTGCAAAGGGAGCTCCTGGGGCTGGGGGTGGCTGTCACTGGTGTCACAGAGGAATTAGGAGCTGAGCTTGAGAGAGAGGGCAGAGCAATCAAACCCATCCTTCCCACCCCAGCAGCCAGGCACTGGTCACCACTGGGACTGAGCATAAACAGCATTATCCCCCAGCGGGGGGGGCTGCGCTGGATACGTTGCTTGCTGCTTCCCCTTGAAACATGTTGGCAGCTGGTTGTGTGGATGGCAGGACACAAAAACAGTCAGCTAAAAGTTAACCTGAAGAAATTCCCCTTCCATCGTGCTGCAAAGCCTGGCAAAGAGCTGCAGAGCTTGCAGCGAGCCAGCCCTAAGCAGGAGCAGTGGTACCTGTGCAGGGGTGGTGGTCAGTGGGGGCCATAGAACTTTGGGAGCTGGGACTAGAAGAGTCTCCGCTGCCCTTTGCTGCTGTGCTTTGCTACCTCCCTGCCAGAGCAGTGAGAATCTTTCCCATCCCCGTTTCGGAGCATTGCAGAGCCGTTGTGGCAAGTGGGGACCCCAGGCTGGCTGCCACAGGAGGTGGCTCCCACCCTGCAGCACCCTCGGAAGCACAGCTGAAATGCAGGGTGAAACCTTCTCCCCACGAGCGCTTATGGCAATGGGATGTCATCTCAGCCAAGATTCCCAAAACCTCCTGCCAAACCTCCCCGCAGGGTTTCTCACCCTGGGGAGTTCTCCTTAAAAAGGCTTTATTTTTCCAGAGGGGGAGGACTCGGCTCTCTCTGAGCGCGGGGGCTCTTGTGATTGTCTCACGCTGGGCTTTGGAAAAGCGAGGCTCTCCTGGCTGTGAGTCACTTTGGAAACCTCCGTCGGAGCTCTTTGTTGCAGCCTCCCTAATTTTTCATGCAACTCGTTATTAAAAAGTCTCACGGTGTCTGAAATGCGAACTAGAATATGCCACATTATTTCGACTGCGGAGTCATCATTTAGCATAAAGAATCAATGAACACGAAGATTCAGGATGTGGTCTCGGGGTGGGGGGGGGGAGGAGAGAGACCGGCTCCGGTGAGAAACTGCATAAAAGAAAAAGAAAAAAGTACTTTATTAGCATCTGCTGCTACGCCTGCGACTCGTGGGACGCCTGCAGCTTGGGAAATAGCGTGGCTTTTTTGGATCAAGAGTTTGGCTGCTGTTAAAGGAGAGGGAAAGCTGATGTAACAGCAGGAAGTTCACTGCTCTGCATTGCTGTTGTCCCCTTCCAGTGTCTGAAGAGCATTGCCGTTGGCGGCAGGTGGCACTGCAAGCAAGACGTGCAGGGCCTGCGCCGGGCAGCAGAAGGCATCTCTGCATGGGTTTGCAGTGAGCAACCCGGGCTGGTGTGTTGGTGGAAAGCTCTGGCGAGGTGAGCCTGGCACTAAGATGCTTCCCTGGCTGCAGCCAGGCCGGGTGGCTCTTGCAGTCCGTGTGCCTCCGTCCGTACGCTTGCTCTGCCCAGGCATCTCCCCGGCATTTTTAGGCTCTGCTCCCAAGCGTGTGGCTCACACCAGGCACTGCTAGAAGGTTCTTGTGGGAGGCTGTGGGACCTGCAGCCTTGAGCAGGCACCTGCTTTTGGGTGCATTTAGCAGGAGTGGCCCCAGCCGTTCCTGTATTTTCCCTTTACCTCCTCGCCATCCTTTTTTCCATGTGATTGGTGTCCCCTGTCTGTACCTAGCCAGCAGCTCTTCTTTCTCTGCATCCCTGCACAGGCTCCCTTTGTTGTTTTTTTTCCTATTTGAGTTCCTTCCCAGCAGCTGAGATTGCTTCTGCATCTGAATTAGTTTGGGCTTTAGTGCAAAGGCTGGGTTTCTGTGTGGTGCCAAGCACTCTCTGCTCTCTGTGCTTAACGAGTAATGTGGGACCTTGGTCCAAACCCCTCCTGTGCGTGAAATTCCTGATTTGGGTAGAAATCGGGTGGGGATGTGATGATTTAGTTCAGTGCCTTAATTCCCCGTCTCTGCTGAACTCTGGCCAGGTCTGCCTCTTGCAAAGTTTGGCGCCGGGTTGTCCTCGCCGTGCAGCGTCTCTGAATAAATCTGTGGTGGGGGAAGCCCAGCTCCGAGCCGTGCTGGGCCGATGGAAAGGTGCCTCTCGAGGCCTCGAGCATAGCAAGGCATTTGCCCTGGGAAACGTTTCTTTGGGGCAAAACCTGCAGGGTTTGGGGAAGAAGCACAAACTCCAAAAGTTGGGGGGAGAGTATGGCTTTGGAGAAAACCCTGACACTCCTCAGGTTGATTTATGTACTTTGGTTAAGAGACCAATTTAGAAGACCAGAGCTTAAGTGGGGCAATTTGCAGGACTCCAGCCAGGCTGTGCTGATGCTCCTTCCTGTTCTCCACGGGGGAGAAAAGCTCCAAAAAAGGTCTCAAGACTCCTAATTCCCAACGTCCTCCCTGCAGACAAGCACCGGGGGATACCATGAGTGTTCCCCAAGTTTGCCCGCTGCTTTTCCCCACCAAAACCAGGCCTCACACTCCCTCTTGCGTTTCCCCCCCTCTGTGCCAATTAAAATCCTGCCTGTCCTCAGGTAGCCCCCAGGTTATGTTGTCCGTGGCACAGCTTGGATATGTTCCTGCACTATTCTCTGGGGTTTTTTCTTCTTTTTTTTTTTCATCTCTCATCCTCATGCTGGCTCTTCTCTCCCACCCACCGTGGCTGTTACGAAAGGAGCTGCTGGGAGCCACGATCCCATGTGAGACACACTGCGGGTGAGGCCCCAGAAGGCAGCAGCGTTGCTGTTTTGGGGATGAAGTTGCTTAAAACTCCCCAAGGATGTTCAACGCGGCCGGGAGACCTCAGCCACCGTGGGGCTGTTGAGGGGCACCCGGCGAGGAGTAGGCGCGTCGCTGGAGCCGTGCCATAAAACGTTAATGAGGTCAGAGTGATAGAAACTTCAATAAATCCCATCTGTGTTTGGAAAGCCGCAGAACGGTGGGAGAAACTTCCCGTCCCTTGGTAACTAAGGAAGGTATTAAATAACAGCTCCTCGGGGACAAACATTTCCAAGCCAGGAGAGGCAGAGAAACCTCCACGCGGGAGGTTTTGAAGAGCTCGCTGAGCCTCGGCACAGGGGGAGTTTCTAGAAAGCGGGGAGGTTTCGGGTACCTTCTCAAAAACAGGCCAGGGCCGTAGCTGTGAGCCAGGTAGTCTGACGTCCATCACCACGCAAGTGAGTTTCGAGTGGGGAGCGCGTCCATCAGCAGCCCTTCTCTTGATTTGAGCCTCTTCAAAATTTACGGGCTGGCGTCACAGACAGATTTAGAAATGGCACATCTTCAGCTGCCGCCCGAGAGCTTGCTCTTCCCGTCACCTCCGGTGACCCCCTCGCAACACCCCCTGCCTCTCGCAGGAATCTGCGGGGGGAAACCTCAGATATCACGCTTAGGAACAGGCTTGGCGTAGTTTAGCATGATTTTAGAGAAAATGGACCCCATCAGACAAATGTGATTTTATTCTTCAAGGTCGCAGCTTTTCCTGTTCAGGGTAACAAGATCTCTGTTCTAGACTTCTGTCAAGCGTTTAAACTGCATGAGGTTTTGATTAAAGAAGTAGTTGCACAGGGACCTGGGCTGACAACGCCTGGCTCCTGATGGATGTGTATCTCTTGGTTCATTTATTTTTAATTTCCCATCCTTTTCTCCTTCTTTGGAGACTAGAGGAATCTGCCAAGTGGATAAAGAGTGCCCGTGCTGGCGGGGAGGGGGGAGTTTGCAGGTGCTGGCAGCCTGATTTCATCTACCTCTGACCACTTCTTGCTAAACTGGGAGGAAGGTACCCAGCCCCAAACCTCCCCACGCTGCTGGGAAGTGGCCGAGAGCTCAGGAGCTATCGGGATTCAGACCCTAGTGAACCAAACTCCTGAGAAACCTTCTAGGGGCAGGAGAAAAAAGCCTGATGCTGGGGGATTTGAGCGGCGGTTTGATGGCGGTGTGTTAGCACCTCGCTGGGGAAAGGAAATTGCAGGGCATGAAATGGCTGTGTGAGGGCTGGAGCGGGAGGCAGAGCCTCGCGGGGAGCACACCTGGGTGAGCTGAAGTTGACAGGGTTGGGAGATGAACGAGTTGGAGTTGATTTAATAATTTTTTTCTGGCCTTCGAATTTTGCAAACCTGCAAGAGGTTTCCTGGGCTCCCCTGCAAACCTCTGCCTGCAGCTGTGGGTGAGAGCGGAAAAACAGCCCTCAAACATCTTCTGGAAAGTGCTTTTAGATCCCGTTGTAGAAGCCACGGCACAGCAACGATGATTATCTGCTTACAACAGATGCTAGATCAATAGCGGGGCTTCAAGCTACGCTGCGAGGCAATTGACTGCAGAAAGTGTTTCTTTATTGGGGTAAAGCTGGGGTTTGCAACGAGGCTCGGATTCGCTCTTCCATCTCCGGTTTTAAAATGTCACCCCCAGCTCTGATGCCTTTCATCCTTTGTGCCGGGAGAGAACGCACATTATTCATAATTGGACTCTCTACCAGGCAGCAGTAGCCGTTTTCTTTTCCTACAATGCCCGAGAAAGAGTGAGGATTTGCTTCTCTTTTATCTTTTTTTTTTCTTTTTTTTTTTTTTTTCCTTTTTCCCCCCCAAACAGCATTTAGTAGCAATTTTATTCCCAGTGACTTGGTAACGCTTCCCACTCGGGCTCCGCAGCGATGCTGTAACGCGGGCAGCGAGCGGACGGCATCGATTCTCCGGCCGTCGCGTAACCGAGCGAGTCCTGGCCAGGTGTGTAATGCTGTTTGGCTCCTAAATTTAGCTTTTCCAGCGCGTCGGCACCGCTGCGAGCCACGTAACAGGCACCGAAACTGGGTCGCATCCTCCTGGCCTGCTGGCTGGAGTGACACAATTAGGAGCGCTGTCACCTTGAGGGAGAGGCACATCCTTCATCCCAGCACCGCTCCCCTGCAGCCTCCCAGCCAGAGGCGGTGGGGTTGTCATCTAAATCCTCCTTAAGAAGCTGGGCAGTATCTTTTTATAGTGTCCTTGCAAGCTGAGCTGCCTGTGGCAATGGGAAGGGGGGGAGATGATGGAGCCCAACCTGGATTGGCAGCTGTGAGCTGAGATGCTTCATCTGTGTGTCGAGCCAGGCAGGGTCTCAGCCCTCAGGGCTCAATTCAAGCAGCCATCGTGCACAGGTACCTGCCCAGGCAAGGGTGTGCTGGGGTGGCTTGAGCCGTTTCCGTGCCCATTCCTGGTGTGAATTTGGGATCCTGCTGGTGTGTGACATGCCTGCTCAGCATTTCCCCAAACTGAGGTCAGAATCCATCTCTCACCTCACAGTCCCCTATGGATCGTGGCCAAGCCAACCCAAAAAAGCAACCTCCTTTTTTTAGCTTCTGCAGAATGCTTCTCTAGAAACCCAGGGTGCTGCTTGTATATACTGGACTTTTCTTGCTTAGTGTTTTAAAAATAAACTGTGGGCTGCTGGCAGCCCTGCTGGAATAAATCAGCACAGGCACAAAGGATGAAAAAATATATTCAAGCCAAGAATCTTGTTTCCATACGCACCAGAGGTTTATCTGTAGACCCCAGAAGCTGGGAGAGGCCCTTTCTTCTCTGTTCCTCTCCATCCCTATCCTGCCATGCTGCTCCTAACGCTTTCTCCTGCTGAGGTGTTGCTCAAAGATGTTAATCTATGAAATGGCAAGTCTGCGACCACCTGCATCCCACGGGAAAAGGCCAAAAATGTGGCTGGAGGCAAAAAAGAAAGCGGTGTGATCTATCCAGATCTGGAGGCATGGAGAACATCAAGTCCTCCCGTGTGGCCCTGGGCTTTGACAGCATTTGTGCTGCTGGAGAAACTCATTGCCTTCCCCGGGGACGTCAGCTGTCCCGGGGCTGGACGGGGGCTTCCCGGGTTGCATGCCTGCCGCGATCTCAGACGTGAGCTGGGTGTTTTCTGGCTGTGCCACGGTGCAGACCATTTAGCAGAAGCCTGCCCAGTTCCCAGAAGGATGGGATCTCCCAAAATAGGCTGCTTTGACGAAGAAATGCAGAGCCACGCAGTCTGCTGGGCGCTCTTGGGAGATTCTTTCCGTAAGACCTGCTGCCCGGCTTCCATCACGACGTAATTGCATCTCCTGCGTGCCTGGAGACTTGTGATGGGGAGGGAAGCGTTGAGCTTTCATGGTGGGGGTGCTGGATCTGGTTTATGGCAAGCTGGTGGCACACAGGGTTGGCACCCCTAAGAAAATGCTCCCTCGTTTTCTCTGTTTTCTCCCCACTTGATGAACCCCAAGGGGCCACTTCTCTCCCATTGCTCACACGGCAGTAGCAAGTGGGCAGTAAGGCAAAGCCCTCCTCTTTTCCACCTGTATTGTGTCCCCAACAACACAAGTAGCTGGAAATGGCACTTGGCAGGAGCATCCCACGTCCCTGCCCTCTTGAGTGTGAAGCCAGGTAGTTCAGCAGCCCAATGACAGCAGAGCTTGGTGGGTACCAGTTCCTGGGAAATATTAGGAGCCTCATCCCAGTTAAGGCAAGTAAGGATCTGTACTCCCCCCAGGGCTGCCTGCCTGCATCGGCTCCCTTACCTTCTAAGGCATCCTGACAAAGCTTTGAAACCCCTGTACACCAACCCGGGGAAGAAATACTTGATTTTTGGAAGGTTTGGGGATGAAATAGCCCTACCCAGCCAGCTGCTGCCTGGTTTTCCTTTTCCCTGCCAAGCCATCCAAGCCTCAGTGCTTGCTCACGTGCAGGGAAAGAGGGGCAACTCTCTTAGAAAATGATGAATTTGGTTGCCAGAAAAGCTAGAAGCCCCAGACTAGCACACCTATCTGTGGCTTCCTCAAACTCCCCCGATCTCCCAGCAAATATTGGGGTCAGGGAGAGAAAAGCTGGAGGGAGCTTTTGATTTTCCCATGTGTCATTGAAATCGTGAGCCCCTGCAGTGCATCACCTAGTCGTCTGGATCTGGTAATATCTTCCTTGTTATGTTTTTTTGTTGTTTTTTTTTCCTTGCAAACCCCTTTTTTGTTCCCTCCTTTTACTCCTGCAGACCAGGGATGATGCAGACACGGGCTGCTTGTGCAGGTCAGGACGTGCGAGCTGCTACTTTGTCTGGCTGAAGGGTTTTCACCGGCTGGCTGTGTAGGCAGAGTCATTTTTGGTGTGATCCTTTTTGCGCTTTTGGGAAGAAAAAGCAGGCTGCGAGCAGCTCGCACCCCTGAAGTGGGTGAAACGGAGATGGCTTTTAGCAATTTTCTCTGCCTTCAGCTGGTGGGGGAGGCTTGACCGTCAGGGCTCATAGAACGCCTTCGTTGCCTCCTTTGTGCAGCGGGAGGTTTGCTCATTATCCGGCTTGTGCTTTGCTTATAAAAGAAGCTGTAATTGTTAACAGCTCCTTGCCATAAAAGCGCAAAGACTTTTTTGGGGAAGGAAAATGTACGTGAGGCTTTTATGATCCTTTACAGTGCTCCTTCTGCTTACTTTTCTCGCCTCCTGCCCTTTCTCCAGCATCAGCTCTGTGCCTCTGGCTCCAGCCCCTCCTTTGCTACAGAAATACCCCTTCTAGAAAGTAAAAATCAAGCATCCTCCTCGTCAGTGTTGTTGGGTGAAGAGGGACCCCTCAGGAACAGGGTGTTCCTGTTTCTGCCTCTTCCCCCAGAGCTGTGTTTTCTGCGGTGAGTCCCGACAGCAGATGCTCGATCTGCAAAATCCCGGCGAGGATTTTGAAATGGGAAAAGAAACCCCGTCCGTCCGTCTGTGACTACAGTGTTCAGCCGTAACAGGACTGGAGTAATACCAAATCAGATCACCACGGGGCACATGTGGCCGTTCCTATTAAAAACTGAATGACCTCAGATGAGATACAGTATTTTTAATGACGAATCATTCCTATTAAGTGCCCTTTCCTGTTTATTTTTACCAGGACATTGTTTTAATGACTGGAGAGTTACTCATTTGATTCCCAAGGCTGGAGAGCAGCAGTTTCATTTCAAGACTTTTGTTGTGCAGGCGTTTTCCGGAGAGTGATGTACTCGGAAGCTGAAGCGAGTGCATTGCCCAACTGAGGAACGTTCCTGCCCGTAGCCATCAGGCTTTGGTCTCTGGTGTGGATGTGCAGGGATCCTGAGCTGGAATGACTTTCTCAGCCTCCCCCATCCACCTTTGTTCAGGGCTCCGGTACAAAGGCATGGAGCAAAAGACCCTAAGAGGGTTTGAGCAGTGCCTGCAGGGCTGGTACGTGCATCTCAGCGTTGGGCTTTGAGGTTGAGGAAGGAGAAAGGAGCTCCCCTGGGGTGCAGATCACTCGTTTGGGGGATAATTCATTGTTCGCTCAGCCTTTTGGGTTACGTTTCTTGCATTGAACTAATTCCATGGGGCGCGGTGGTTACATCCACAGGAACCCCAGTAAGCCCCTGAGGGGCCTGGTGGTTGTATTTAACCCTTCAGGTTGTCGTTCCCTTGTTGTACCGCCCGGTGTGAACATCTCATCCCCGAGGAGAAGGGGGACAGAGCGCGCGGCTGTCTGTCATACGTAAAGATCAAACTGTCCCTCTCTATTGTTGGCCGCCGGGACGACAGCAGCATCGCAAACATGTGTGTCCCCAGCGCCGTGGGAAATGTTCCCAGGGGAGGCTTAACAGGGAGCGGGGAACGTGATATGTCGAGCAGCCAGAGGATGGGAGGCCAAAATCCCGGCCGGTGCAACCAGTACCTCTTTTCCAACGAACTCTCACTGCTCTGCGAAAGGGGTATTAGGTTTCTCTCGCATTTTGTGCTCTGCAAGATGTATTTATTTCTTTTTTCTCCCCCTTTCCCCATCCCCCCCCCCGTCCCTCCCCTCCCATCGCAGCCCCTGGGGGAGAGATGAGCGAGTACACGCTGTCCAAAGGACGGGTGTGTTGGGAGTCCTTATTAGCAGACTTATTCCAGAGAATTAAACCCTAATTTCACAAAAGGGCAGCAAGAAAGAGAGCGGCTGCAGCTCTGGGAGAAGCCGAGCCGGCTTTGTGTGTTGTTTGCAAATGGCACAAGAAGTCCTGGTCCAAGACTTGCCGGTCCTGGTCATTGGGGTATTACGACCAACAGAATAATTGTTGTGTTTCTTTACTATTTAAAACAAAAATTGCAAAGTGGTTTACAAGAAAACCAGCCGTGTCTCAGCCAGTCTCTGCCATGCTATCACTTGTGCCTCCGCTTGTTTTGTTTTTGGTTTTCGGCAGGGTTATAAAATGTTCCACTTCACCTTCTGACAACCCTGCTGCAAAATGTGCCTCTGCAACACCCATCATTGTCTGTCCCTGAATTAATTGTTGCGTGTAATTGCGACCTGCTGCAGGACGCTGCCTTGCTCTATTAAAAAGAGAGATGCTAATGAAGAACATTGGGTACCATATTACGGGAGAGCCAGGCTCGACTCGCTGGGACGCGTACTTGGCGTACTGTTATTGCCAGCCCGGGCAGAAATGGTGTTTCTGTCTCTCGTCAGTCACTGGCTAATGATTGTAATTTTTACTTGCTGAGAAACTCTGGATATAATGGACTTCATTAACAGATGCATGAGATGCTACCAGACCTGCATTAGGGGGAAGAGAGGAAGAAAACAACCCCTGCGTGGAGGCAATTTTATTATTTATTTGTAGCAATAGGAGTGATCCAGAATTAGTGTCGATTTCAGCGGTGTGGCTAATGAGCTGGGCTGAGCTGGAATCCAAGCAAACCTATTAACGAGAGCAAACGGCAAAGACGGTGTCCGGGTCTGCAAACCCTCACATCAAACACAGGATCCCAGGCAGCACTGGGATGGCTCGACTGCTTTTCCTTCCTCTCCATGGGACTGTGTGGTGGTGTGCTGCTGTGTTTGCATCTCAAGAGGCTTCTGCTGGCTGATCATCCCCAGCCTTTCTCCATCACCGTCTCTCCTGCCAGCTCCATCTTACTCCTGTATCTTGGGTGAGCTGGAGCTTCTGGTTTATTCTTTAAGACAGCAGAGCCCAAGTATTTCCACTCCCATGGGCCACATCTGCTTGAAGAATTGCCCAACTTGAAATACAGAATCACAGAATGATATGGGGTTGGAAAGGACTTTTGGAGATCATCCAGTCCAACCCCCTGCCAAAGCAGGTCCGCCCAGAGCAGGTTGCACAGGAACGTGTCCAGGCAAGGTTTGAATGTCCCCAGAGATGGAGACTCCACCACCTCTCTGGGCAGCCTCTTCCAGGGCTCTACCACTCTCACAGTAAAGAAGTTCCTCCTCATGTTTAGATGGAACTTCTTATGTTCAAGTTTGTGCCTGTTACCTCTTATCCTGTCACTGGGCACCACTGGAAAAAAGACTGGCCCCATCCTCCTGACACCCACCCTTTAATTATTTATAGGCGTTGATATTTATAGGCAAATACTGCAGCATCCAGCCCCAGTTTTGGGTGGCCGGCAGTGGCACATCTGCAGGTCCAGCTGGTTGGGGACACGGTGACAGAGCTAGGCGCTCACACAGCCCCTGCTACCTGAATGCCTATCGGAGCTGCAACTAAATACAGGTCATATGGGAGGGCAAAAAGGCACTTGAATTAGCTGAGATCTCCAGTAAAACTTTAAATGGTCTTTTTGCAACGAACCAGAGGTTGCAAGAAATGTCAGAGTCGTTGGGTGACCTCAATCTCCTTTTACCTGGAGCCAGCGAAGACTTGTCTCAGCTCAGTAAGAGGATATTTCTTACATAGGATGCACTTAGTGAAGATTGTCCAGTTTTATTCCAGCTGGAATAACTGGGTTTTAATTAGGCTGACCTTATTTGCATCGGCGATAGCGATTTGAGCTAGAGGTTTGCAGCGATGGCTGGAAAGCTTTGAGGAGCAGGGTAGACAGACAGAAGGCTTTGACCCCCACTTTTAAATCTCTACAACTACCTGAAAGGAGGGTGTGGAAAGGCAGGGGTTGGTCTCTTCTCCCAGGTCACAGATGATAGGACAAGGGGTAATGGCTTAAAGTTGCACCAAGGGAGGTTTAGGTTAGATATTAGGAAATATTTCTTTACTGAAGGGGTTGTCAGGCATTGGAATGGGCTGTCCAGGGAGGTGGTTGAGGCACCATCCCTGGAGGTATTCAAGAGACAAGTTGACATGGTGCTTGGGGATATGGATTAGTAGTGGATTGGGGTTGTTTTTGGGTGTGATGGGGTGTGTGGTTTGTGGTGATTCTTTTGGTTGTGGTTGTTGGGGTTTTTTGGGTTGTGGGTTTTTGGTTTTTTTTCCATTGGTTGGACTAGATGATCTTAAAAGGTCCCTTCCAACCTAGGTGATTCTGTGATTCTGTGAAAGCCAAACCCAAGGCTTTGGAGTCTGCAACGAATTCAGAAGGACTTGGCGCCCCAGAACTGTGGATCCGCTGGGAGCCGGGGCCTCATTTGGAAATAACGCCACGGAGCGGAGGCGCGAAAATAGAAGGGAAGTCTTAAAAAAAAAAAAAAAAAAGGAAAAAAAAAGGGAAAGAGAGGCGTTTGTCTTGTAACGTGGCATTTGTACTGAGCGCTTGCTGACAGTGTGGTGCAGCAAAGAGCTTGTCTGCCTTAAATCGATGCCAGTTCAAACATCGTCAGTGCTATTGTTGGATCGCTTTGTTTGAAAATGGGTCTTTTGGGTAGACGGCCTGTTTCGATAAAGCGGCTGCGTGTGTAGCACTTTAGGCACTTTCCCTGGCTTTGCTTTTTTTAGCGGTGCGTGAGTATGAGCAACAGGGAAAAAAAAAAAATAAATGAGAAAGCAAATACAGGATGCGAGACGGGCAGAACAGTCACTCACCCCAGAGAGCGACACACACTTTGGCTTCGAGTTGGTTTGGGAAGGTGCCTGCTACGGGCTGCCTGAGCTAAATCTGACCCGATTCGCTCGGAGAAGATGCTCCGAGCGTCAGAAAAATGTGTGAAAGTACAAGGTTTGAGGTTTTCTGGATGGGAAAGCTGAGTGTGGGCCAAGTCATCTGGAAGGTGAGGAGAAAAAAATCCAGCAAAATACCAAGCAAAGCGCTTCCCTGTCCTGTACGTGAGATGCTCAGCACTTGCCTTCCCTCTGGGCTCCAGCAGAGCCCCAAATCTTTGTGCAGCGGCAGCCTCTGCCTTGCCATAATCCTGGAATATTACTTTTTTGGTGTATTACTGGATTAGAGGAGCTGGGTGGGTCCTGGCTGCTCCCCGTTGCCCCACGCAGCCCATGTCCTTCCCAGTGCTTGGCTGTCCCCACCACGTCTCAGACTTGGGGCTGGAAAGGTCCTTCTCCATCCCGTGCTGCGCTCTGGAGAAATCATTATTTTCCAAATACTTTTTCCACGGGTTTTTTTTTTTGGCCAGGGGAGTCAGTTTGGGCCACGGGGGCTGATTCCCTGCCCTGGAGCACATTGCCCTTCCCCTGCTCAGTCTCAGGGGGCTGCTCCTCAGGGCTCCCAGTGCCCACTCTCAGAATTAATTAACACGGTTCGACCTGGATTACTCAAAATCACCTGCCTTCGGCTTCCAGCTCTTCAGACATAAATCATGAGCTCTTCGCCTTGAGGAGAAACGGTTCAGATTTTGTGTTGGAAATTGCTGGCAAATACAGCCCATATTCCGTGTCATTTTTGTTTTTATTGAAGAGGAGAGGATGTGGCTCATGGAACATCGGTGGACCCGGGCTGCCTCGGCGTACGTTAAGCAGGGGCTTGTTTTCATTGCAACCAGCTAATGAGATGGTACTTTGACAAATCACATAAACACTATTAGAGAAATTAAATTTATTATCTAGCTGCTCATCATGAGTGGATTCAAGGTAAAGACTCGTGTGGAGGTAATCTCAAGGGATGGCTTTGAGGTAAAGCGTACCTAGTCCTTATGAAACCCTTATCTGTTTACCTGCCAGCTTCTTTTGTTTCCCCACCTCAAGGCTGTTAGCTGAGGTGACCTGTGCCATTTCAGTCCAATTACTTTCACCGGGGACGGCTGCGAGGGGGATTATTTTTTAGGGCTAAATTCAGGCAGGTTGGGCTTCTTTAACTCTCATCTTTCAAATTCTGAAGAAGCAGAGTCACTTTACTCTTCTCCCTGTGTCGAAGTGCTCGGACGGGACACGTTGAACCCCTCGTTTGTCCTGAAAGTCACTAGAAGAGGCTCTCCAGCTTGCGTTTCATGCTCTTAACTCGGTGATTTGGGTGATGGCCATTGCGGGCAGTGAGGGTTTGTCACGCCAGCTCGTTGTGGCTGGCTCCACCTCTTGGTTTTGGAGAGGAGCCTGCCTTTCATTCCACTTGTAGATGGTTCTCCAGCCTCTTGGATGTTCTCTTTTTTTTTTTTTTTTTTTTTTTTTTGTGCTTTCCAAGCCTCTGGTTCCACTGCAGGAGCCTACGAACGTGTGGTTTTTCCCCTCCGTGAAAGTCCCCGTCACCTGGGTGTGCAGCCCCATGGGTTCCAGCTGGCTGTTCCACACCATGGTGGAACCAACCTCATCCCTCCCAAAACCCCATGCTGTTTCTTTTGGCTGGAATAAACAACCACCCACCCAGAGTGCATGAAAAGGCAATGGAAAAGTCTTCCTTGAGTCAAATCGACGCCTTCCTTTCCAAGTGGAAAGCCCTTGGCAGAGATGGGGGAGCTAAGCCCTCCTGCTCGGCTGCAGCTTGCTGACGGCTGTTATTGCTGTCGTACTGGTGGGGAAATGGGAACGGGGAAGAACTAACTGGTGTAGCCTTCTGGGGAGACCTTTTGTGTATGAGCCAGCCCGTCCCTATCTCTTGGGACACGTCATGTCTCTGCTCATCAGGTCGGGGTGCCCAGAGCCTACAGGCTCCGACAGGGAGTCCCTGCCTGGCTCCAGCTCCACACTGTTGTCCAGTGTGGACTCCAGCTGTCACCTGTTGTTCCCACTTCCCATTGCTCATCAGCAGTCCCTCTCTGGGTGCATCCTTTCTTGGTGTATTGCCATCAAAAAAGACCTTCACAAGCTGCACAGGCAAAGTCTCCAGCCTGCGTTGTCTTAGAGCTCACATGAAACCGTTAAGATGGTGCCTGTCTCTTCTAATATCGCTCCAGTGTTTTAATTGCATGAACTGGAAGCTGCTGCTCCGGTACTTAGTGGGGGAACTTTCCAGGGCTTTAATAATGTGCTAAAAAGCTTTCGGGCTTCATTACCATCTCATGGCTCTCTGTAATTGAGTGCCTGCAATTTGAGAAGCCTTCAGAGAAATAATTCGGTCTCTAGATCGAGTAGTCCAGAGCCGTCGTGGCTTTCTCCAAGTGCAGGCAGGAAGCAATTAAACCACGTTGAGCCTGTGGGGATGCTGGCAGGAACTGGCAGGAGCTGACAGCCTGTGACCAGCTCCCCCAGGTTGGGGGATGCACAAGGAGCAGAATCGTAGAATCATCTAGGTTGGAAGGGACCTTGCAGATCATTGAGTCCAACCATCAACCCAACACTGACAAAACCATCCCTACACCATGTCCCTCAGCACCACGTCTGCCCGGCTTTTAAATGCTTCCAGGGATGGCGATTCCCACTTCCCTGGGCAGCCTGTTGCAGTGTTTGACAACCCTTTTGGTGTAGAAATTTTTTGTAATATCCAATCTAAACCTCCCCTGGTGCAACTTGAGGCCATTTCCTCTTGTCCTACTGCCCGTTCCTTGGGAGAAGAGATTGACCCCCACCTTTCTACAACCTCCTTTCAGGGAGTTCTGGAGAGTGAGAAGCTCTCCCCTCCGCCTCCACTTTTCCAGGCAGCTCCCCCAGCTGCTCCTCATAAGACTTGTGCTCCAGACCCCTCACCAGCTCCGTTGCCCTTCTCTGGACACGCTCCAGAACTTCAATGGAAGAGGGAAGAAATCCATTGTCTGCCTCGTGTTGGGACTCACAACGGATGCACACGGATGGACCAGCGATGGGAAGGTGCCAGGGAGTCACCGCAGCCCAACACACCGCTGCCTGGCTGCCGAGTCCCAGCCATGGGCTAAACCTCCTGGGTTTGGGCCACCTTCCCAGGGCCACGTGCCCACCCGGGGCTGGCCCGGTGCTCACCGGCGATGCAGGGAAGGCAGTTCTGCCGACGGGCGCTTCGTATCGCCGCTGCACGGGGAACGTGACTGCGGGGAGGTGACAGCTAATTGCTGCAGCGAGTCAAGGACTGTTTAAGCAGCTAATTAATTCCTCCTAATCAGCCCTTGATCTGTTGAAAACTGCATGGCATTATCTCCTCTGCTGCAACACCTTGATAATTCCTGTCTGAATGGCCTTCCCGGAGAACATATTTAAATAAACTCAATAGAGATTTCAGACGGATAGCAACTATAATTACCAGCTTGTACAAATTAAACCGTGGTTTGTTCTGTTCTTTTTCTCCTGCCTTCGCTGCCCAGAGCTCCTGCTAATCATGTTCTTGCTGCCAGTGGCACGCTGGTCCCCGGGGCGTTTTCTGCACATGCCTTCGGAAAGCCAGTGCCCGGACGAGGCTGCACGTGGGCACGTGCCAGTCTTGCTGGGTGCTGGTCTTGTGCTGGAAGCTGGGTGCTGTGCCCGTGCTGTGCTGGTGAGCTGCAGGAACTGCCCCCACACACTTCTCGGGGCTGCCATGCTCCATCCTCCCCAGGACCAGTCCTGCGGTTTCATAGAATCATGGAATCATATGTGGTTGGAAGGGACCTTTGGAGATCATGTAGTCTAACTCTCCCCCGCCGGAGCAAGTCTACCTAGAGCAGGTTGCACAGGAACTTGTCCAGGTGGGTTTTGAATGTCTCCAGAGAAGGAGACTCCACCACCT
>JAOTQQ010000071.1:4892870-4949623 GCA_026546715.1 Gallinago undulata | reverse complement strand
AGAGGCTGCCCAGAGAGGTGGTGGAGTCTCCTTCTCTGGAGACATTCAAAACCCGCCTGGACAAGTTCCTGTGCAGCCTGCTCTGGGTGGACCTGCTTTGGCAGGGTGGGTTGGACTACATGATCTCCAGAGGTCTCTTCCAACCCCATGTGATTCTGTGATTGGGCAGATCCAGTCCTGCTGAATTCAGGAGCAGCTCCACCCACCCCCCCAGGTGGGAGGGCAGCTCCCTGTGGCCTACCCTCTCCTCAGGGGTCTGTTTTCCTTCTGGGAGAGCACTACCAGGCTCCATGGCATGGCAGGGGCCTGTTGGCTTTGGTGGCCTGGGGACAGCCTTAGCAATGCTGTCAGCTTTGTTGAACACATGTTGTTTAAGCCACGTATTCCCCAAAACTGATGTATGGGGTGGTGGTTTTGGTTTGGTTTTGTTCTGTTCTTTTTTTTTTTTCTTTCCGTGGTTGTGCTGCTGGCTGGCCTGGTATACAAGGGCATGTGCAATGGAAGTGCTACGAGGGGATGGGATGGGTAAGAGAAGGAGCTTTCATCCCTAGGCTTGATTTAAGCCATGTCCCATCAGTGGCCTCCTAATGCCTCTTGCACAAAGCCATGCTGATGGTGTGTCCCCCCTCCAACAAGGGGCTGAGGCGATGGGATTCACGCTCCTGGGAATGTGCCCAGGCACCTCCAACCACCCGCTTTGTTTTCTGTTGTCTCTTCAGGTAGCCAGATGGGAGCACAAAACGCGAGCGCTCAGCCGAGTCTTCGGCTCTCCACATGCTGCCTGCTACTGCCTGGGGGCTGTTATCCTGATGCTTAACTGTGTGCGGAGCCATTGGTAAGGAGCTGACCCTACTGCTACCTACCCATGCCAAGAAATGTCTCCCTAGGGTGGGGGGGATGAGGGGTATTAGCTCTGCAGTGATGGATCCAGCCCCAGTGTGTCTCTTTTACGTGGTTGGGTACCTTCAGCCAGCAGCAGATTTATTCCAGCTCTGCCCTGGTGAGGCTCCATCTGGAGCAATGTGTCCAGTTCTGGGCTCCCCACTTCAAGAAGGACAGGGAACTGCTGGAGAAGGTACAGCAGAGGGCTACAAAGATGATTAGGGGTGTGGAACATCTCTCTTATGAAGAAAGACTGAGAGACTTGGGTCTTTTTAGTCTTGAAGAGAAGACTGAGGGGGGATCTAATCAACACCTATAAATACTTAAAGGGTGGGTGTCAAGGGCAAGGGGCCAGTCTTTTTTCTGTGGTGCTTAGGGCCAGAACAAGAGATAATGGGCACAAAGTTGAACATAAGAAGTTCCATCTAAACATGAGGAGGAACTTCTTTCCTGTGAGGGTGGTAGAGTCCTGGAAGAGGCTGCCAAGAGAGGTGGTGGAATCTCCTTCTCTGGAGACATTCAAAACCCCCCTGGACAAGTTCCTGTGCAACCTGCTCTGGATGTACCTGCTTCGGCAAGGGGGTTGGACTAGATGACCTCCAGAGGTCCCTTCCAACCCTGTGTCATTCTGTGATTCTGTAATAAAGACGAGGGATGTGGCAGTGTGGCCAAAATCATTAGTGTCAACAGCCGTTGAGTGTTGCAGGTTT
This sequence comes from Gallinago undulata, assembly GCA_026546715.1. Lineage (NCBI taxonomy): Eukaryota > Metazoa > Chordata > Aves > Charadriiformes > Scolopacidae > Gallinago > Gallinago undulata. The sequence continues at coordinate 4,948,031 of JAOTQQ010000071.1, read as the reverse complement.
CCTTGCTCTGCTCTCTGGGGGCAGTTTCCCCTCCCCTGCGAGGAGCCCGGGCACCAGGAGGGCTGTTTGCACAGGATGGATCATATGTAACAGCAGAATTTTTTAATTTTCCCCTGTGAAAAATCATAAATAAAATGAAACCTGTTTTTAAGAAGCCGCAGTTTCCTGTGTAGAAGGGCAGGATTATCTGTGCACTTAGCAAACAGTCTCATTAAACTCTTATCTGCCATCTCTTGAAATACCACCTGTGCTAGCTAATAGTGCTGTGTGACTGATGCGCCGTACGCCACGGGAATACGTCCTTTGACGTTCCGAGTGGAGCAGAGAGGTTTGCAGCACAAGATTTCCTCAATGCCAGCAATTTATCTGCGATCTGCTAGGCTTTATCTTCCGACGCTCTTAGGAGAGGCAGACTCTCTTACTAAATTCCCAGATTCAATTATGCCAGGGTCAGAGCTAATGGCTTGTTTAGTACTTTGGATAATTTCCCAGGCACAGACATCTCAGGTTGGAATTTGCACATGTATTTAAGAGCTTTGCCTTCCTGGAAGTGACACCAAGACCTGCCCTTGCCCTGCTGCGTTTGTCCCAGCGATTGCTTATTGCAGAAACTGGAAGAAAGCTTGCCATGAATGGGGCTGTAATTGAATGCAGGCGATGCAGAGGGCATGTGTGTGTTCCGCTGATGTCTCAGCGACACAGCGGGCTTGGATTTCGCTGGGGAATGTCTCAGCAGTCTCTTGCACAAATGACATAGTCGCTTGTTGTCTGGGAAGCAATGCAAAGCCTTCTGCCTGGCTTTAATTGAAAACACAGCTGATGGAGGGACAGTCTCCATTCCCAGTGGTCCTGCTGGCTCCTGGGTCAGTGAGGCTTGCTGGGTCACAGCGAGGCGCTGGTGGGGAACTGCTGGGAGAGGCAAATAGATCTCATCCGTCCCAGCACTCCATCACGCTTTCCCCCTGCAGACCCCTCAGTGCTCCCTGTCACTGGCTCTTCTGGCTTTGCTCTATGTCATGAGTTTGTGAGTGCTGTGGGGCTCAATGGGGGTGGCTTTGCCTGTGCAGCCCATGAGTTTTGCCCTGAAGGAAACAGCAAATTTGGAAAATTTTGGAAAAGCCTCACCTGGATGTTGGTTTTGGAGAAGCAGCTCTGGAAGAAGCAAAAGAGGAATGAGATACCAGCCCACTGCGCTTGCCAGACCACCCTGATGGGCCAAGGCCATTTCAGATGATTGCAGCATGAAGTTTATTTTGTCCAGGTGTTTCAACAGGGTTGGATTATTCCCTTGCCTTTCCTTGGCACAGAATTTGGCCTGAGTGATGGCTTGCAGGCTCTGGAGGCTGTTCAAGCCCTTAACTGTGGGAATGATGGGATGGTTTCAGGGTGGTCATCAGAGGAGCAGCTACTGACCTTGTCCTGAAACACACCTGGGAGACTCGCTGCCTCCATTCCCAGCTCAGCGAGCCCTCCAGGGCTGCCCAAGGCTTACTGCTCAAGCCTGGAGAGGTTGTGTTGTTTGGGAAAGATTCATCCTGCCCCTTGCCCTGGCATGAAGATATCAGCCAGGTCCAACACGGGGTTTTGTGCATCACACAACACGGGCACTGTCATCTCGGGGGCCAGTGATGCTGGGAGGGATGCGTCTCGCCCGCTCTTGCTATCTTGCTTTTTCCTGTGTTTTATTTTCTGAGTCACCTGTGCTTGAGCACACTGATGAAAGCAGGTTTTCTGCTCCTCAGCCCCATGGAGTCAATCCAGCCAGGAGAGCACAAGCTGTACCTTGAACTTTGGCTGCGTGTGGTGGTCGGGGTGGCTTGCACAGGGCATGCTGGCTACTGATAGTGAGCAAAAAGGCAGCCTCAGGGGGGTGCCTCCACCCCCAAGTGCTGTAATCCAGCCTTTAAAACTCCTCTCTGCGTGCTTTGGAGACTTTTTACGTGGGTGGGGGCTGCCAGGCAGCGATTGAGGAGCCCACGGGATGTCTCTTTTGTTTTTAAAAACCTGCTTCCTTTTTTTTTTTTTGGCAACTGAATTTTTGACAGGCTCCGTGCGGAGGGGCGGAGGAGGGGAGGGCAGAGCAGACAGAAACTTTGTGAGTGGGTTGACATTGTGGCTGAAAGCACCCCGGAGATGTGCTGAACTGCTTCACCAGCCACCCCACGCGGGGGTCTCTGCCATGGTCCTGTCCCCAGCTCAGCTCTGTGATGCTCTCCCGCAGGCTTTGCTCCGCAGGGATACCTTGGGTGTAAGAAGAGGAATGTCTTGTGCTCAATTAAGCAATTAGGTGCTTCCCAGCTCTGAGCTTCATTATCAGCCTTGGCTTGCTTCTGAGAAGTAATCCAGAATGACCTGTGACCAGGGGGGACCTGCTTAGTCAACTGCACCAGACAAGCATCCTTAATTGCTTTCGTACAGTGATTATTTTCATTCCTGCTGTATTCTTTCTGCAAGAAGCAGGGAACTTCCATCACAGAAGCTCTTATCTGTGAAAACAATTCCTGAACTTTTGGACTATCTGCACCATGTGCTCTACCCCAACGGTTTATAACTGTTCTCTGCATGACACGGGACGTGGCAATCTTTACTGTCCTCCAGACTGGCATCCAGTGTCACTCTCTCTCCTGCCTTACCACGTTGTTGATATCTTTCTCAGCTCCACCGTTACCCACTGGTGCTGCCTCCGAGCCCTCCAGTGCTTCCTTTTGCACGCCCTGGCGAATGCCCCATCTCGAGGACCAGCATGTGAGGGTGGGTTTTGTACAAAAGGAGCTTATGAAGAGAAGAACCTAATGAGGTTCAACAAGGACAACTGTAAGGTCCTGCACCTGGGGAGGAAGAACCCCAGGCACCAATAAAGGTTAGGGATGGATCTTCTGGGAAGAACTACTGAGGAGAAGGAGCTGGGAGTCCTTGTAGATAGCAATGTGCCCTTGTTGCCAAGAGGGCCAATGGGATCTGGGGCTGCATAGGAAAGAGTGTGGCCAGTAGGTCGAGGGAGGTCATTCTCCCTCTCTACTCTGCACTGGTGAGGCCACAACTGGAATCCTGCATCCAGTTCTGGGCCCCCCAGTTCAAGAGGGACAGGGAACTACTGGAGAGAGTCCAGCATAGGGCAACGAAGATGATTAAGGGATTGGAGCACCTCCTTTACGAGGAAAGGCTCAAGGAGCTGGGACTCTTTAGCCTGGAGAAGAGAAGGCTGAGGGGAGACCTTATTTATGTTTATAAGCATCTAAAGGGTGGGTTGAAGGATGTTGGAGCCAGACTCTTTTCAGTTGCTTCCAGTGATAGGACAAGGGGCAACGGGCTCAAGCTGGAACATGGGAAGTTCCATTCAAATAAGAGGAAAAACTTCTTTATGGTCAGCGTGACAGAGCCCTGAAGAGGCTCCCCAGGGAGGTCATGGAGGCCCCTTCTCTGGAGATCTTCAAGACCCGCCTGGATGCTGTCCTGAGTGATGTGCTCTGGGCGTTCCTGCTTTAGCAGGGGAGTTGGACTAGATGATCTCTAGAAGGTCCCTTCCAACTCTGACAATTCCATGCTTCCATGAATTTCCCACCTTGAGGGTTGCGGGGTGTTTGCCTGACCTGTAAAAGGCAACACTCAAGTGCACACCCTGAAGGGGTCGGGGGGAGCTCCTGGTACCCAGCGAGGGTAGCACCTTGGACGATGCTCGGTGGGTACCACGCTGCCGGTTGACATGGAGTCCTTCAGTGATACCACTCACTAGGCATTGCCTCCTGCGTGGGTGGGCTTCTGGCTTGGAGCCGATGCTTCCAGGAAAATGAATCAACCCTAGGATGGGATTTTGCCCAGGGAAGGGGGTGGTTTGTCATTGCCTGGTAGCACCTCTCGGTTTTGCGCTCGATGCCGTTTAATTTTCTGAGCTGGTGGAAATGCTATTGATCCGAGAACCACGTGGCCTTTTGTGCAGAAGTGACCCGAGTCTGATGGTGGGAATTGAGCCTCCCCTCTGAGCCACACCACCAGCAATCTCTGGTGGCTGTCCGGGAAGAAAGCCCAGCGGCCGACAGCACCTCGTGTCCATCCCAGCACAGCTGCCGGGCATCCAGAAACCAGGCAGCTGAGATGGGAAGTGAGGGAAGAAGCTGCCACAACTCCCAACTGACCTAAATAACACACTAGCTTTGGCAGAAAAGCAAAGTCATTATTGGCAAAAGAAGCTGTGAAGATGATGACTGGGCTAACAATTGCCGGTGGTATCGGCAGGACGATTTCAGTATTCTTGGGGTTGGGTTGGTTTTTTTGGGTTTTTTGTTGTTTTGTTGGGTTTTTTTCCCCGAATGAACAAGATCTTTTGTTGCAGCGTGTGCTGCCGGGCACCACCGGATGGTTTGACCCCCGTTGCTGCCTTTTGCTGAGAGGAACAAAACCTTGGGCCTGGGGGATGGACCGACGTCCCGCGTGGTGAGCAGCGTGGCACCTCGCAGCGCCGGCTGCTGCCTCCGAAAACCGTGGACGCCTCCACCACCGCTGCTTCCGCGCTGCCTGCCGGTCTCTGGCCCAATTCTGCTCCAATTGCCATTGCCAGCCCCGGTTTCCAGGCTGATTTTTGGGGATTAGGCAAAGGGAGCACTGCTGGGCTGCTCCCAGCGGCGACCCAGTTTGCTGGATGAGGTCTTTGCCCTCCTTTGCGGGGAAGGGATTGTGAAATACCCACTGAGAGAGGCCCAGAGACCTAAAAAGCTCAGCTGCTCCTTTAGCACAGTATTTCCAGGTTTGCTTTGTGCTTCGTGTGGCCTTTGGGGGTGTATTTTGGGCTGCAGGTTTGGTAAGCTTTCTGCTGTTGCAGCCGCCATTCTCCGGTTGAGTAAATCAGCTGGCCCCGTGTCCCTGCCGTGTCCCAGCGAGGGGACCTGCAGCCCATCTCCCTCGCTCCCACCTTCTTCCTGCGAGCCCTCCCGTGTGTGACATCTCCGGCCCCATGCTTCAGGAGCATTTTGAGTGGTTTTCCAGTTTGTGTGGTTTATTACGTGGTCAACTAAAAGAGGGTAGATTCAGACTAGATGTAAGGAAGATATTTTTTATTTTTTTTTTATGATAAGGGTGGTAAAGACACTGCCACAGAGAGGTGGTTGATGACCCATCACTGGAAACATTCAAGGTCGGGTTGGATGGGGCTCTGAGGAACCTGATCTAGTGGAAGGTGTCCCTGCTCAGGTCAGGGAGGTTGGACTAGATGGCCTTTATAAGTCCCTTCCAACCCAGACCCTTCTGTGATGCCCACAAAGCAGTGGCACCCGTGCAGCAACAGCTGAGTGTCTGAACCAACGCGTCTCTGTTTTGGGACGGGTTTTGGGCAGAAGAACGTCCACTGCTTTGGCTTCTCCATGAGAACCCCATGGCAGTTGTGCAGCCCAACTGCAGCCACCACGGCCGCTACCACCCTGCCAGAAATTGGTCAAATCTGCCCATTTGGCCAGAGTGGAGGTGATGGATTTGGGGTTTTTCCCTGCTGGGGTGTAGAACGGGTGCTTCTGGTATCATCCTTTGTGCTGGTGAGCGTGGGGAGATGTTGGGGGAAGGCCCCTTTCCCCAGTTTCCATTTGCCAAAGCTGGGGGCACTTCCCAGCTCCCAGGGCTCCCCCCCCCGGGGCAGACATCCTCGTGATAGCAGCCGGGGTATGGGATTAAAGTAGGTCACAGCCCACCCACCCCTCCGCTGCGCTGGAAAGAGGGATGCTCCTCACCATGGCAATGGCTCCGCTCGGCACATAAAAGCATTTTCCAGGTACTGGGACAAAGCGTGGCTTTAATTGGTATCCTCTTGGGTGCCGAGCTGGGCCGCTGCCTTGTCGTGCAGCCAGAAATAAATGCTGTAAGAAACGTGAGTCAGAGGCACATGGTGGAAGGGACGGGTTTAATGACAAACGAGGCTGCGTGACTAGCTCCCCCGGCGAGGGAAGATGGCCAACACCTTGTCCTCCCTCTGCCAGGGAGGGTGAAACGCGGCGCAGCGAGGCTCCCCCGCCGCCCAGGAGCAGCCGTGGGTGCCAGAATAATTGACGACTCCATGCTGCTTGTCGTGGCCCAGCATCATAAATGCTTAAAAGGTTTATTTACCAATTCCGAAGACTCCCGCGCGCATCATGTTTAATGCAAATAGAGAGTGTGTTTAGGAAGATATAAAACATTACTAGAGGGGAAGGCAGTCCATTATCTCCGTTCAAACACCTCCTTCTCTAGCTGTAAGCCAAACAGCAGGGGACCGAGCAAGACATGCTGATGAGGGTAACTAATGCAGGCCCACCCGACCATGAAAAGGAAGGATGGGATCATCTGGAGCAGGAGAGATGGCTTTGCCAGAAGGAACCGTGTCACGTGCTGGTTGCAAAACCTCAGGGGCTGATTCACACTCAACCAGTTCACCCTCTTGAAGCCACCTTTGTTCTTCTTCTGCTCCGAGGCCAAGTTCAGGTCTCTAGCGTAGGAGAGATGAGCCTTGGGGATGTAAGACGGCGTGAATCCAGTTCATGTGGGGCGAGAAGCTGCCTTTGAGTGCCGTGCTCTGGCTGTACCTCTCTCTGCTCTCCCATCTCAGGGAGATCATCTCACCAGGGTGGCGAGACACTGGAACAGGTTGCCCAGGGAAGTTGTGGATGCCCCTGGAAGTGTTCAAGGCCAGACTGGATAGGGCTTTGAGCAACCTGGTCTGGTGGGAGATGTCCCTGCCCAGAGCAGGGGGGTTGGAACTTGATGATCTTTAAGGTCCCTTCCAACTCTAACCATTCTAGGATCTCGTTGCTGGGGGCTGGGATCCAGGCAAGGGCCAGCTCAGTGCCTAATTCCCAGACCTCCTGCAGAGGAAGATACTAATGCCTTTTCACACCAGTGAGGGTCCACATCTGCTCAGGACCTCTCAGATCTCACAGCAATCAAAAAATGCTGCCTGGTAATCCCTGGGGTCCTTAAACCGTGGGGTTCAAATATCGTCCTGGACTTTGCTTGGTGCATGTAACTTGCCATCTGGTCTTTGAACCTTCGAAAGGTGTGTTTCCAGCCGCTTGTCCACCAGCAGGGCAGGCAGGATTGTCACTCTCCAAGCGTTCCTTTGGGCAACAGAGAAAATCCAGGGATTTGCAGGGCTTAGGGAAGCTGGACATCGGAGGGAAAAAAAAATAACCTATCCTGAGCCCTCCAAGTAACATCATGGAAGGACTTTCCAGCTCAGGAGTGCGGGCAGGAGCAGCTCTGCTGGCCCGGCCCCGACAGGCAGCGGTGGCCGAAGGAACGGGAGAGCTGTTATTCCACTTGAATTCCAGCCTCCAGGGTGCTCATTAAAAAAAAAAGGCTCAAAGTTTCCTACCTCATGTGTCAGCAACATGTGGAGAAACGCTGCGTACGGCTCTGCGGGGCTGTTATCTCCTCTCACTGTTATTAATGGGTGGTTTTTTGTTGTTTTTAGTCACAGCATTGTCTCCTTTGTAGTCATACGCTTGTATCGGAGCGATGTGAGATGCCAAGCCCTGCTCCGGGTAAAGTTCAAGGGGGGCTGAAAAGAGGGGGTCGCAATTATTCCACTCACAAATGAGTATTTGGAAGGTCGGACCTGAAATACCTGAAGAAGCCTGGAGCCGAGAAGCTGCGTTGAAAATGCCTGTCTCTAGTATTTTCCTTGCGCTGTTCCAATCCTCCCCCTGGCTGTCAGGCCTCAGCCGTGAATCACTCCTGGGCACGTGGCTCACACATGAAGGCTGCAAAATATTTTGATGGAGGGGGGACGGGGGTGGGAGCACGAGGTAACCCAGCTGATTGTTCCCAACCCTTCAAATCCTGTGCCGAGGCGTCGCAGCCTCCAGCGTTTCCCAAGGGCGTCTTTCCCAGAGCTCCTGCTCACGGTGAAACCTGAGGTTTGGTGAGCAAGGTGAAGTTTTTGGGTTGGTATTTCCAGGAGCGAGCAAGGGTTGCAAGTAGAAATAGCTGTCCCAGGTCAAGCTGCTCACAGGGCTTCAGCTCCTTGCTTCGTTAGGAGGGTGAGGAGGTCCAGGTGGAAAAAGGGACCTAGTGAAGGCTCCTCCTCAGCAGCATCCTCTCCCAAAGCTCTACATTTCCCAGGGAGAGGTGGGTGATGCTAGTAAAGAGTTGCTGCTTTTGACAAGCCCTTGTTGTCTCTCCAACAGCTTCACAGAAGCCATGAAGAGCCAGCCGAAGCTGGAGGGCTTGGACTGCCACTGGGCCTATTACTTGGGCTTGGCCATCTTGGCTGTAGGGACCCTGTTTGTCATCTCCAGCTTCTTAGCACTGGGATTCACCGGGACCTTCCTAGGTAAGCACTAAAAATTCAACAGCTTTACCAGAAGATTAATCCTTGCAGGGGTCTTTTGCTAGGGCAGAGCCTGTAAGAATTTCCTCGTTGCCTTCAGGGCTGTTAGATTTGGTCTTTATGATGCCAACGCGTGATCTAACCGTGCCGTTACCTCACATGGGGAAGACGGTGCAGTAGTTTCATACAGTGAGTCCCATCACCTTCAGTGTCAAGCCTGGAATTTTAGAAAGCTGCTGATCATCTGAGCGTCCAAATGCCCTCCAGAAAAGGGACCCCATGTGCAGACCCCAGGTCGGCACCAGCACAGGGGCTGTGAGGTGTCTGGTGTCTGGTGGCCGTGCTCTGAGCCCCCACCCGCTCGACACGCGCGCTGAGGCAAGATCTCGTTTGCTCTTCCCTCTGCAATAAACCTGACATTCGTTGACAGATTCTTTTATCTGCCGCTTTATGGCAGAAAGCATTTTCCACTGTGCCTGCTCGCACGTTTGGAGAGTAATTCTATTAGCGTTGTTGACTTTAAAAACATGCCAGTATGTGTGGAATTCATAAAAATAAAATAGAGACAGGAACAATAAATATCTAAGGGAAGGGGCAGCTCCCGCTGGCTGAAATAATCACAGCCCCAGCTTTGACACTGCATTTAGGCTGTGCTTTTGCAAGTGCTTTAAAAACCAAATTCAATTAGCTCCTGCAGCGTCGCCAGGAAGAAGAGAGGGAGGTAATAAGCCTTCCTGGTTTCAAGTGGAGTTGCAAAGAAATGTGTTGAGTTGGCCAAGCTCCTGCCACCAGAAATAGAGCTCAGCACTCCTGAATGTTTGCCCTCACCCTTCATCTGTGCAGCCCCGCTCCTGGACCCGTGTTACAGCCCCGTCCCGCTGCTACCGGGCACCGGCATCCTCCAAAATCACCCGCAGCCCCCAGGAGTGATGCTGTGCCTGCGGAGACGTGTCCGGAGAGGCCAGGCACAGGAGAGCCCACCAGCAAAAGCTGCTTGAATGCTCCTGAAGTTCAGCCAGGACTAGGGTTGTTTACGTAAAGCCTGATTCATCTGACCAGGAGGATCCACTGGACTTGAACTGCTTGAGAAATGCAAACAAGTGAGTCAGGCTCAGCGTAAGCAGTGAGAGTGGTCCTCTCTCCCTCTACTCTGCTGGCCGGTGGCTCCTGTATCCCCTGGGGCAGGGAAGAGTCAAGTGTGGGTGGCCCATATAGGGTGCTTCTGCTCCATCCTCTCTGCTGGTGGAGGCTCTCCCTGCCACTAGTGCACCAGGCTGAGCCTGCGTGGCTCCAAGCCTTGCGTGACGCAGCAGGGAGCGAGGCCAGTTCTCTCTGCTCACCTGGGCATGACGGGCACCAGGGCAGAGCTGAGTCAGGGTGGGGAGATGCCAAGACCATGTGCTGCTGCAACCAGGCTGGCTCAGGACCTCTGTGCCACAGAGGCGTGGAGCCTGATAGCTTCTCAGCTCCATGCAAGCCCCCAAGAGTCCAAGTCATCAAACTTGGAGAATGCTGTTCAGTGTGGTTTCTTACCCAGCTATGGGGTAGACAAGGGGTCTGCCGGTCTCCAAGTATCTCATATGTGATGGTCTCTTGCTCAGGACTCGCCTAGGACTGGCGTTCTCCTGCCATACATGGCTTCAGGGATACGCTGATGCTGCAGGAGGAGCAGGGTCCCCCAGCACTGATGGCATTTCTGACTGCAGGTAGCAAAGGGCTGTGCTGCTTTGGCAAGAAGGGGGTTATAGCATCATCCATCTTCTTCCCGCAGTCGATACCTGAGCTTGAGAGAAGTTTTGAGAGAGCCTCTGACCCCCCCCAAGCGCTTCATAAACTTACTGGAACAACATTTGACCCTTCCCTTTTGGGTTTTCCTGCAGCAGCGAGGGCTGAGCCAGGCAGGGCCCAGAGACCACATTGAGGCTGCCTGTTAGATCCCTCTTTCTACCAGCACATTTAAGCTTCAGAGCATCTGCAGAACACTTTGTCTCTTAAGCGTGGGCTACACGGTGCAGTGGGAGCCACGTGAGTCACCCTTCTGCAACAAGCCTTTCTGTGCCACCCCATTTCCCCCACGGCAGCACCGACCCCAGCCTCTGTTTGCAGGGGGCTGGATGCAGCCCCTCGCCCCGGCAGCCTTTTTCCCCTTCCTTCTCCTGGAGCCCCCGTCTCCGCACCGGGATTTGGGATTTGGGCATCAGTTCAGCACCATCTGCCTCGCAATTTGCCCTATTTCCCCAGGAACGTAGGAAGGAGAGCTTGGCTTCCCGGAGGCCGAGGGCACCGAGAGGCAGCTCTGCCTGTCTGAGCCCATCTGTCTCGCGCCCCAGCGCGGTTCCTCCCAGCGCTGACCAACATTTCAAGTAAATCTGACTTGACCGAAGTCTGTCACTGGGCTACGGTGAAGCCGGCGGCTCCCAGAGGTGGTGCTCCAGCCCAGGTCAGGCTCCCAGGACCGCGGGGGACCTTGAGGAATGCATCAAATGGCTTTTGGCTGCCGCCGTCCAAAGCGTCTGCCCTGTTCAGAGAGGTGGTGACACCCACCTCCAGCAAAAATTAACTCAAATTAGATGCCAAAGTCCCCCAGCCTGACAAGGAGCTGATTCCTGATTTGAGGGCTTAATGGAGGCAGAGGAGATGCCCAAGGTGATGCTGTGCGAACCTCAGCACCTGCCTGACTATGACAATACTGCAGGTCCTCTCCGGTGGTCGTGTTCGTTTAACTGTGGGGAGTTAGAGGCAGGGTTTAGATCAGAAAAGCTTGTGTCCTGGGGGAGCTGCCTGCTCCCACCAGCTGCTGTGTGTTCTTGCTTGCAGGGAGCCTGCCCAGTGGGTCCCACAGCCCCACCAGTGCCAGGCTTAGATAAGCTTCTGCTAGCCCCACAGACCCAGGGCTTTGTACACCACCACCACCCCACCCCCCGGTGTCAGTGCCATTTGGGGACTGAGGTGTTCAGCCCAAAGGCGAGGGCGGGCAGGGTATAATAAAGCATTTTGACACCTAAGAAAGCACAGAAATGGGCTGTGGCAGGGGGTGATGTGTTCTTTCTACCAGAACAATCTCAGAGATGCATTGCCAAGTAACTGTGAGAACATATAGTATGAATACCAGGCAATTATCTCACTTAGTGGCCTGTAGTTAAAGCCCAAAAGCATTGTCTAATTGGGCAGGCGCTGTTTATCCTTAAAAATAAATGTTTCTGCACCGTGTGAGGTCAAAGAAATTACGCTACGATCCAGGTAATAATAATAACCTTGAATAGTTTGTACTCCTGTAATGCCTTTTATCTGGATTTCCAAGCACTTTCTCACCATACATTAATCCTCACCACCCTCTGCGCTATAAGAAAGACTGATATTATGATCGGTGCACAATAGCACCAGGAGGGATGGAGGAGACTTGCCCAAGGTCAGGGAACAGGCTGGCAGCAGAGCTGGGAACGCGACCCAGGGCGATGGCAGCTCCCTGGGCTGATGGACCAACACTGCTCCTTGATGATTGATGCTGTGTCTCCCACAGGGGACACGGAGCAAAGTCCTTGCCGGGCTTTGTCACAAGCTGCACAACATCTCCTCGCTTGGCATTTCTTTTCCAGGCTCCTTTCAGGAGGGTGGAAGGATTACTCTAACGTAGATGGGAAGCTGGTTGGATGCTGACAGTTCTGAAAGCGTTCCTCATTATAGATGACAATCACCTATTATCATCATCATGCCGATAATGGAGTGTTTTGTAGGCAGAGGTGCCATTTTCCGAAATTCTGAGAAATTCTCTGAACTATGAGATAAGGGTGGCACTGAATGAGGGCGTTTGGTGGTGGCGGTCGTGATTATAACATCTCGAAACACCATTACAGCGCACTGGTCTTATTTCCCCATTAAATGGTTTTGATCCTATGCACTTGCTTCCTCATCAAGTGGCATCAGTCGGGCAGTTTTCGAATGAAAAAAGCCAATTGGGACCTCGAGAGCTGCCTCCTGATGAGGGACGTGGCTGCCGTAGCCTCATTGCAATGCACAAACCTTCCTCATGGGCAAAGAGCCATTCCTGGAAAAGCTGATAGATACGGAGTAAACAGCCAACCTATTTGTTGCTGTTTTTTCAGCCTGGAAATCAGCAGCGAAAACCCCTCGTTTGCCTTTGCTCTGCCTCCCCATCAGGGATGCCCCGTGGTGCGGGGAGGGTATCGGTATGCCACAGCCCCCTGCAACTCTCAGCTTCGTTGGAGCCTAACGAGAAACCCTCTGTTTGCTCTGCAGGTGATTACTTCGGCATCCTGATGGAGGCAAAAGTGACCCGCTTCCCCTTCAGCGTCCTGGATAATCCCATGTACTGGGGCAGCACCGCTGTCTACCTGGGCTGGTCCCTCATGTGAGTACGTGCTCCTGCCAACAGCACCGGTGGTAGGGCCAGTGCGGGGTCTGTGCTCGGCAGGGCGTAAGGTTTTGGGATGCATGGAGGGCCAAAGAAACTCTTGGTGATGGCAGTCAGCTTATTAAAAAAAAAAAAAAAAAAAATGGCAAGGAAAGTGCAACACAGCCTGGTTTCTCACTTCCTGACTATTTTTGTGCGTGCAAAGTCTTCTGCTGTCATAAAAGACTCGCAGCATTAATTGTAGGAAAATAAATAGCGGCCAAGTGCCGGGGAGAGGAAGCATCAGCAAACGCTCTGCAGCTGAACGGGGTCTTTGGCAGGCTCTGCACGTGGAAAAATCAACAGTCGGGCCGAATTCATGGCGGGTGTCACTCGGCAGGGGCTGGGCACTGATACCGGGGATCAGTGTGACCCTGTAATTACCTCTGAGAAAAGCAAAACAAGCCAACACACCCTTTCCCCCCGCCGCACGGTGATAACACTTCCGAAACACTCCTCACGTGATACAACACAGCTTAACAGTCTCTTTAGGAGGAAATGAATAGGCTGTAATTTAGCAGCAAATGAGCAATATACTGGATCGTGTGTAACAAGTTTTATGTGGTTTTCATTTAATATCACATTTTATTTATTTGCCTAGGAGGAAAAAAAAAACCCCGTCTGTGTTACGTTGGGAGCCTGCGGAGCATTGCAGGCAATTATCACTAGATATTTTGCACTGGTTCTCCTAAGTGTGACCACCTCTCTTCTACTTCAGTGGAAAAAATTAAGTGCTTCGCCACTTTCTGGTCACCTTTTCAGCCATGTGTGCAGCGCTTTCTGGCCCCTGGTAATAAGTAAAGCTGATGGTTTCTCTCCTGTCTCCACTGAGCCTTACTGCTGTTCCTCCTGCACTCCAAATCCCTCCCGGTGCGGTCAGGGCTGGCTGCACAAGGCCATTTGCCTTCCTGGCACCCCCGTGGCACTGGATTGGGTCCAAACCCCAGGATATGGTACAGGAGAGCCAGAGAGAGCTCACTCCTGGGGCTGGGCAGTGTGGATATATTGCTTGGGGGAACGGGGCAGAACTGGGGCAGGATGACACCCCCCCAGACCACAGCACAGCCAGAAGCAACCAGCACCACCATCCCTCCAACCACCCAGGAGGAATTTGAGCAGGAAGAATTATAAGGAGATTTTTATTTATTCAGCATCAAACTATTTCCTAGAACCTTTGCAGAACCAGCTGAACCCTCCTGAACTGTTTCTGTCACTTCTTGACCCCGGTGAGAGGGCAACCTCACACCAGGTGCATGTTGCTTGGTCTTCTGGAGAAAGCCTGGGCAAAAGCAGCTCAAAGCACCTCGAGACAAGAGGGTCATTGCCTTCTTTTTCTCGGTAAAAGGCTGCCACCATAAAGGGCAGCGAGGCACGACAAATAATTGCTGTTAACAAATTGCTGGAGCTGTGCAAAGTGGCACCAGGACACCACCCTCCTGCCCTGGGGAAGCTCTGCACAACCCTTCACATGGGGTTTTTGACTGGTTCTCTTCTCTGGGATCTCAGCTAGGATTGTTGAGGTTTTCTGGGGGGTCCTGGGTCTCTTCTGAGGTCTCACCGAAGTCCAAGGGCTTTCAGAAGATGTTAGGTGATTGCCCTCAGAGGCCGAAGCTAACATCCCGGCTCCGTGGCAGTGGGAAGAATCCTGGAGGAATGTGTTTGCTGTCTGGTTTTGGACGGATCTAAATGTAGAGCGTATTTGTCCTCCCTCGGTGATGTATCACTCTCCATATCGTGGCATCAGAGCCCAAAGGAATGATTCATTTTCATCTGTAAGGGCACATACCACGTAAGGTAAGCGAGCCTGGCAGCACACCAGCCAGCCTGCCTTCCTGCTCCAGCCAACCCTATCGACATCCCGCAGGGCGAGAGCTGCTCTCTTCCCCTTTGTGGGATATTGCAGCTCTCCTTGGCTCCACTCATGGCAGCTCTGCAGCCAAAATAAACATGTCCACCAAAAAAATGCTGGAGAAGGCAGCTCCGCTGGTCACCATGAAAATGGGGGCTCCAGGAGAAAAAGGTGTCCCACTTCCAACACCTGGGATCAGTGAGGTTGGTGGGGAAGGATGGCCCTCACCGTTCCTCTTGCAGACAACCCACAGCTATGGGGAACTACAGCAAGAATTAGGGATGGACAGACTTCCTACCCCCAAAAAAAAAGTTCTGCCAGGACCACAAAACTCTCCTAGCTTATCATCAACACTGCTAACGACACGAGCCATTGCCCAATAAGTAGGTTGAGCTCCTAAGAGGAGAGAAACAACTCACCCAAATGCTTCTTGTCACCCCCGTTGAGCAGCCTCCTTTCTCCCGAAAGACAAATGGAGCATTAGCTGTTTGGGGACAGCTTTGTGTATCTCTGGTAGGGAAGTGTTTTAACTCATGGCAACAGGCTGTGTAAATCAGAGCTGGAGCCGTAGCCAAATGATGCAATTAAAGGTCTCGCTGTCAACAAACAATCATGCAAATTTGTTCTCTCTGATACAAATCAAGGAGGAGACATGACTAAGCATGTAATAGCAGGGGGTTGGGAGAGGAAGAAGTTGCCCGATGCTTCTTAATGAGGGAAAAAAACTTATTGCAAAATGGAAACGGGGAGAAGGTGAAGATTTGTGTGCGTCTCTCCAGGAACTGATGTGGCCAGGCAGCACCTGGCAGCGGGTCTGGTATGAGGTGTAGGTAGTTCTGTCTCTCTGAAGACATCTTTTCCCAACAGGACCATTGCCCTTGCGCAAGGCTCTTGGGATGTTCATCCTCACCAAAGTACTTTCTTTTCTTTTTTTTTTTTGCTGACAGCCAGCACTTGCCCCCCTCAGAGCTGAGCTGAGACCAGCAATTAAAGGCAATGAGAAGTGTCCTAATTAAGGGCAATGCTTTGCAGCCATTAGCTGGAGGTGTAGGATGAATAAAGGGTGTTTGGGGGGGGAACAGGGAGAGTGGTGCATGATGAGGCAGACACAACCATACTTCTTGCTGGGAAGATGGGTCCAGGACCACATGGGTGCTGGGATAGCAAGTAGGGTAGGGCCACTCTCACCTGGAGGAATTTGCACACCTTGGGGTGGTCTCAGAACCTGGTTTGGGGGCTGTAAACCACTAGCTGAAGTCCTGGCTCCTTAGCAAAGCCTTTGCTGGCATCTGCCTCAGGCACTTTCAGGTCAAGCATCAAAAGAAATGTCCCCACGTGGGTGGTGCAGGTTTGCAGCTTATGTTGACACCTCTCTTCAGAGCAGGAGGTGATAAGAATTTTTTGGTCCTGGATCTTCAGCCTCGGTGCGAGGAGGAACAGGATTCCCATTGCATCCGCAGCCCTTGAGCCCCTCTGCCCATAACCACGGTGCTGTGCCTGGTGACCTCTTGCTGAAGGACAGCATTCATCTGGGCCTTGGGGGGGGATGAAAGGCTGTGGTCCTAAAACATCTTGAAATGGGTTTAAATGTGAACCGAGCACCCACCCCAGCACCCTTCAGGGGGGCAACCATGACCCTTTCCATCCCCAGCCCTGCGATGGCTCACCCACCCTTTCGATGTATGGGGCACCATACGCTGCTCCGGCTGCCAGGTGTCTCCTGCACCCTGGGTGGCCCATCTTTCCGTGCACATCAGGCACTTCCCTTATAGCGCTGGCTGGGAGCCACAGCCGAACGTAAGCAGCTGCTCAGCTATTAAACAGCTTTATAATCTCAGGACTTAGCATCAAAGCAGAAGCTCTCTTAGCAGAGACGTGCAGGGATCAGACTTAAAAGAAGTCGCTGAAGCAGGCTGGGGGAGAGCCTTTGCCAAGTAACATCTGTCTAAGACAGTTAACATTAAGTACAAAAAAAAAAAACCCAACAAAAAAACCCACTCTTTTGTTCACTTCTGATTAATGAGCAAGAGAGTGCTCTCGTGGAGCCCAGCGTCTCATTTCACTTTCTAAACTAGGTCTTGCATAAGCTCATGTTCTTACCTGATCTTTTCCTTCTCTTTCAAAACAGGCACGCGAGCCCAGCTGGCCTTCTGCTGACAGCTGTAGTGGCAATTTCCTACACAATCGCAATGCTGTATGAGGGGTGAGTAGCTCTGCAAAATTGGAGCTCTTCTAATTATTTCTACCAGCTTTAGCTCTCCAGGTTTCGGGGAATTGCAGAAGCAGAGATGGTTTTTTCCAATTAATTCGGTGGGGAAGAAGGAAAACAGAGGATTGTTTTTCAATTGTTTTGATAATGGGCAGATTCCACTCTGAAACTATTTGCTGAGTTCTAGGAACATTTATGCATTTGTTTATTTTTTTTCAAAATGAGACCTTTTTTTTTCCCTGACGGGTTCCTGATTCTGTCTGTACAAGAACAATAAGGAAGGCAGGGAGAGGACTCGTGTCCTCTGAAGAGACCCTGCAAGAAGAGCTTGCATTTTGTAGTTCCTTGGATGGGCTTCTCTGATATTTTGTACCACAATAGCCTGGCAGCCCAGGACAGAGCAGCCCAGAATGATTCCTAGAAATAGTGGTTGTACTTCGGTGGTGAAAGGCCTTTTGTCTTTGCAAGGGAGGAGGAGATAGAGGAGAGCTGAGGCCCATCTGCATCCTGGGGGAGTCCAAGCGTGTGCTGAGCCTCATCCCGCTCGGCGCAGGGATGGTCCCGGGTGGAAGCTGCTTGGAGCTGCTCCGTGGTCCAGAGAGACGGAGCTGAGGATTGCCCTGGCACACGAATAGTCAGGCTGTGCCAGCCTGCGAAGGGCAGAGTTTCTGGGCCCAGAGGAGAGCATGCAGTAGTCTTGATTTTAATTCTTCCCCCACTTCTTTTGCCCCCCCTGTCTTATGTCTCTCCCCAAATTCCCATCCTCCCAACCACAGGCCTTTTACAGAGGAAATATATCGACAGAAACAGAAGGGAGCGAAGAACAAGTAGCCACAGGTATGTTTGCTGATGGGTGATTCAGTGAGAGGGGCTGCTTTGCTGGGCTCCCCCACCAACGAGCGCGTTACATGGGGATGGGAGCAACCACCCACCCTCCCAGTGTACCCCTTCCCAGCTCCTCCAGAGCCCTTCCTGCACTTCCTAAAGGATTTGGGCTTCAAATCTTCACAAAAACCCAGGCAGGAAAGCTTTACACAGCAGTGGTTGTGTCCGCCTCTTGGCACCCGACCAGCAACCCCTTAATTGTTTTGATTATATACTTGAGAGTCGGCGCAAGGGAAAATTGCTGAGGAGCTTCAAGGCTCCGGGCTTCATCGAAATCGGGCAGAAAAAATCAGCTATTGGCCATGGCAGGTGCTCCAGCGAGCGGCAGGGATGGTGCAAGAGGGCACATGTGCTGGACCATCCCGCAGGGAAACTGGGCATCCCAGCTCCAGGCTGCTCCGTGCCCAAGCCGGAGCGTTCTACACCTGGGCTTGCGTCGACTCATCCCAAAAATTCAGCCTGAGCTTGCTTTTAGGGGCCAAAGGTTTCTACAAAAGCATAAGTTCCTGCCCAGACTCGTTTCCCTGGGGTTAAATTTCCCCTCTGGAAGCCCCCAGTAGGCCGACCTGCTGGCAGTGGGAGAAGCTGGACCAGCACACAGTTCACTGCTGGCCCAGTAGCCTCTGGGCCAGCAAAGATGCCATAGAACCAGTGAGGTCCATAACAGACTCTTGTCTCTTTGCCTTTCTCAAAGCAGTGTTGGATACCTCGGCACAGCGGGCCTCTCCGGTCCCCACGCTGTCCGATTTGCCTGTTTTCCTACTGAGATGTATCCTACTAATTAGCCCAGCAACCCTTAATGAGCCAACTGAGCACCCTGCAGTATTAGAAGTAATCAAGAGGAACAGCCCGAGCGCGGCGGCGCCTGCTCGCTGCAGCCCGCGGGAGCTGGAGGTCCCTGTCCCAAGGACTCTGTCCCCATTGCCGGGTCACTGCAGCTCCTGCCAGGAAGGCGATGCTCTCCTGGGGAGCCGCATGGCGTGGGACCTCCCGACCTCTTGCCCCACATCCATTGTTTGAGATCTGCAGGGGAAAAAAGCAACCCAGCTCTAGCCCCGGACTGGAGGGTAAGGTGGAGACACTGGGGGCCTTTTGTGAGCAAACTCTGAGCGTGGGGAAGCACCTGATCCTCAAGATGCTGCCAAAGAGCCATGGGAAGCAAACAGAAGCTTGGGCAAAGCAACAGAGAGGGTTCAGGAGCCCCTGCAACGTTCAGATGTGGCTGGGGAAGGACTCAGCAACAGCAAAACTTCTAGACCCAACAACAAACCCCCCTCTTCCTGAGAGAGGGAAACCTCCCCGTCCAGAGCTGTCGTGTCCCACCTGTAGCATCTCCACACTATTGGCAAAGGCTCCCAGAAAGGTGACTGAAAAGCACCTAAATGTGAATGTACAACCAAAACCACTGCCCAAGGGGGATGGAAGCCATCCCATGGGAAAACCCCAGCGTGGAGAAGACCAAGGGGAAGAGTCAATCCCCATCCGCACCCTGCAGATGCCCCATCCCTGGCTGTGTCCGAGCCCCCGGTCCCCTCCACATCCCATCCAGCCCTTCCTTTTCCCCAGGGGCCACTTGAGGGTCCTGCCTGCCTTCCCCACCACCCAGTGCCTTCCAGCTATTTTTCACTGCCTTTCGGGGGCGGTGGGTGGGAGGGAGGGAGGGAGGGAGGGAGGGAGAGAAGAGGCTGCTTCTTCCTTCTCCAGCAGCCAGGTACGGGTCTGCCCCTCTGCCACTGCCACCAGCCTCCCCGAGTCCCAAAGAGCCCGGTGCTGGATCCTGCCCTGAATGGGAAGATCCCAGGGGTGATGCTCCAGACCCAGGCTCAGTGTTTACAGGTTCCCAGAACAGTTTGAGAAATAAGCTGTAAATGACCAAAAAAAAAAAACCCAAAACCCAACAAAAACTACCCAAAAGCAATGTAAAGCCCCTGGCAGCAGGGCTGGAGATGGGAGCTGCGCTGCTGTTGGCTCCCGGGATGCGGTGCCACGTCTCAGCATCACGTAGTCCCCTCAGCAGAGGGTCCTCCCTTTTCTCAGTGTCACCTTCCGCGAAACGGTCCAATTTCCTTTTGCTTTTGCATGTTGTAATTCACCCTCCGGGCATTGCTCAGCAGGAATTAAAATGTTGGTTTCTTTTCAGTCCAGCCTCTGTTTCCTTCCTCCCGGCTCACGGATGCCGTGTTTGTGTTTCACCGCTTCAGAACCATTACACAAGGATTTATTTTATTTATCTCCATCTCAATGACCTTCTCTTAAAGATTTGGGCATAGTATTTTATTTTTAGATAAGTTTCCACATCCCCTTCACAGTTAATGTTTATAGACGGAGGCTAAAACAGCCCAGTACCCATAGCAACCAGCAAGGAGAGGATACATTGCATTATTCAGACAATTTATGTCAGAGTTGCCAGTCCTGGCTCAAAGTCTCTGATGTAAATAAATCGAGATTTGTTGATCGGTGAAATCAGTATTTACCGAAGAGACACGTGCTTGTTCGGGAAGGATTATTCTTAACGAGAACTCGGCGAGGGCTGTGTTTGTGCTGTCTCATTCCCAGTCTGGGGACCACGTACGCCTTTCTCTGTCCCTGCCACGAGACTGAGGGGACTCCAGTTGTACCATTCCCCTCCCCAGCCAGGTTTGGCCCTCCAAATTGGGTGTCTGTCACCATAAACCCCGGTGACGGATGCCCACAGCATCCCAAAAGCCCAGGGGTTTGGTGCTGCCCTGGACCAGCCTCACAGCATCCTTCCCCCTTGATCCACCATCTCAAACCCAGCTCTTCCCACTTCCCAGCCGCTCCGTGTCATCTTTGGCTTGCACAAGGGTTTTTCTGGGGCCGTGCCAGATATATCCCCATTTTTAGTAGCTCTTCCTGCAGCAGCCAGCAGGGATTAATGTGATGCTGCATTGTAGAACTGGTTCTGGGCTGCCATAAAGCTGGGGTTTTGACATTTCAGAGGCTTCTGCTCTGTTCCATAAAGCAAAACCAAGGAGGAAGGTGATGTTCAAGCCCATCTTGTGGGGTCCAAGCCAACCTTTCTCCTTTGGGATGAGGGGGTTGGCCCTGGCCGGGGCCAGTCCCCAGCAGTGCCATGCCACTCACTGGCGCTGCATGGAGGAAAACACAGAGAGACCATTATTTATATTGTTTTATAGCATTTAACAATGAGGGATTAGGGGACTCGTCCTGGTTGTAAGGAGAAAAATGAGATTCCTCTTCAATTACTTCATATTTGTAAGAAGCGGAGATGACAGAGGGTGGGGATGAATCCTTCAGGCTGAACATGAAGCACTGATGGTGTCAGAGCTACTTCCCCCCTTCCCATCCCCAGCATTGTTGCATTGATGCAGGGATGGACCCCCATAGCCTCTGGGTTGGGATGTGGGACTCCTGCTGCTTCCTCAGGAGAAACCTGCACCATCAGGAGCAGCTGGTTGCAGCCCCGGCACGGGGAGGGGGGTTATGGACATCCCTCTGGCTCTCAGGGATGTGTTGAACACCAAGTGGGATCCATGGAAATGTGGTCATGGGTCTGTTTTCAGAACTTCACGGCTTCAAAATGCGCTGTGGGGCTTGCTGGGGCCACCTGAGCTTGGCCAGGGGGTGGGGGTGGTGTTTGCAACCCTGGGAGATGCCACACGTGAGGCTGCGTTGCAGACGCTGCAGGTAACGCCTCCCTTGATGTTGGGGACAATTTCTCTGGAGCAAACACCAGGAAAGGAGAAACTGGTTAAAGCACAACTCTGACCTGGCAGGGACGGCCGGGTCACCAAGTCCATCGCACCACGCTGCCCCGGGTCACCCCGTCCTGCTGCTCAGCTGTGCCAACCTGGGTTTTCTCTGTGTGGCCACTTCTGTAGCTTCTGGGCACATGTCTCCCCTCCCTGACGCTGCAGGAGATATTTTTTTTGACAAACCCAAACAGCCCCAGTGATGGACACACCATGCGGGACCAGCCCCACCTTCATGGGATGCTTCATCCAGGGTCACTTTGGGAGATGGAGGCCACATCCCGAGGTGCTTTTCCTGAAGGCAACCTGATGGTGGGGACATCCAGAACGGGGGGCACATCCTCAAAGACTCTCCCTTCCGCTGTGACCACTTGTAACCCCCGTGCCCACGTCTGCTTTCGCCCAGCGAAACTACACTGCCTTCACCCCGGGGAGGGACGGCCACCGACCCTTCCGTTGGCAAACAAACACAATTAGCCAGGAAGGGAAGATAAACACAGGGCCCAATCAAGGCAGCCTGTGCCGTACCAGCAGAGCGATGGAGAAGTCACCATTTGCCTTGGGCTCCTGCCAGCCCCAACTTGCTGAGTCAGCATATTTGCTCTTTGGGAAGATGGAGGGAAATGGGGGGGGCTCAGGGCTCTTGTGGAGGCTCCACATCTATCCCAATGCCCAGGCTGAACTTCCGCATGGCTTTCAGGGACAGTTTGGGTGCTGCCTGCTTTCTCAGGGACCCCTTCATCCAGAGAAGGAAGACAGGGGACAGGACAAGACTTTACAGGGGAACAAACCAGCCTCCTCCATCCCTGCTGCCCAGGCAAAGTGGTCTGGGCTTTAAATGGTCACAGAGAAACACAATGGGAAGAACGCCCTGGTGGGAAGAAATTTCCAGGTGGGAAACCACCAGTTTGGAGCCACAACAAATGCCTGGATCAGGACCAGGATCCGTCCCATCTTTGAGCTGCCTGGTCACCCCTGGCAGGCTCCTGCTGTGGGGTTTGTGGAGGCAGGCAGCCCCCCTCTCCTGGGTGTCCCAGGGGATGCTCCAGAATGACCCCCAATATCAGGGGAGCAGCAGCGCCCCGTGCCCACCCTTTCCCTGCCCTTCGCACCTCCCCTGCCAGGGACAGCACGGAGACACCATCTGTCCCATCCCACCCCACCCCATCCCACCTCTGCCCTCCACCCCGGGGTTCCTTTACGCACGGAGCTCCCACCATGTGCCAGAGGACAAGTTACGAGGCTGTTTTCTTTAATTTGCACACTAAAAAGCCGCCCCAGGACAGCCTGGTGAGCTGGCCACGCTGCGCTGCATCCTTCTTGGATCTTATTTCCAAAAATAAAATAAAAAATTTTTTAAAAAATCGTAGGAATGTGCTGCTTTTTCCATGTTGTGTTTTCTTCGGAGCAGAAAGGTTTTCCTTTCTGAATGAGGGTCACAGGAGGGAGCCCCCCCGGGGCAGGAGAAGTTGGGGCTGGGCTCTGCTTTCAGTCCTGCTCTGCTGCTGAGCATTTGTGGGAGCCTCCGGGCTCCTTGATTTGGGGCTCAGCTCTTGTCCAGCTCCACTCCCCCCCCAGCCCCAATGCCTGCACCCACAGCCTCAAACCCTGTGCTGGCCTCAGCCCCCTCCGTTCCCACAGCCGAAGCAGCAGGGACAGACGTGGGACACGAAACACCTCCCAGCTCCGAGCCCTCAGCATCCCTCTGCCAGCTCCATCCCCTCTCTGCCCAGCCGGCTCCCTGCCTCCTCTTGGGCTTTTATTTTTGTCCCCTAACCCCGGCAGCTCTTGCTATTTCCATGGGAACCCTCCTGAAATCTGTAGCAATGTGTCCACGGGGGTCACCCAGCCTCCCTCTCCTCCGTGCCCTATATTCCAAGCCCCATCTCTGGTTACAGGTGACATTTCTCTCTAATCCCAGGGAGGCTGCAGCTCTTTGGAAGGGAGCAGAAGGTGCCGGAGTCTGGGGACACATCCAGGACATGTAAACGCCTTTATCCATGCTGGATGCTGGTGGGATCCTGCTGCCTCCGAGCAAACCACGGGCAAGAGGGTGGCATGAGATGGGATGGAAACGGGGAGCAGAAGCCATCTGTGCATGTTTGAGCTGTCAGGAAGGAAAGCAGCAGCGCCGAGCGGTCCTCCAGAGGGGTTTTTGAAGTTTATCACAACAAGCCATGGGTTTTTGAAGTTTATCACAACAAGCTCACACCAAAGATGAGTGAAGGGGAGCAGACGCAGAAGATCCAGAGATGGTGGCACGAGGCTGCTCCGGGAGCTGCATCTCACCGGGCGCAGGGATGGAGTCTCCGAGGGAGCTCTCACCACCCCTTGCCTGGATGACTCAAGGAATTGGGGATTTGAGACATGTCTCAGGCTTTCAAACTCTCTGTTAATCAAATCCCAAAATGCTAAAAGGAATCAAGAGACATGAAAAGTGTTGCTAAAGAAGTAGCGGGGTGGGGGAAGGAAACAAATAAAGCCACCACACACACCCCCTCGCCCCGATCCCCAGTGACAGAGCAGCCCACTTCTGCATCATATCTCATCTGGGAAAAATTATATGTTGTGAATTACGTGCTTCTTTTGAAAAGCCTTAAAGGAGATTTAATAAAATGAGACAAGCTAATAATATAGGGAATGAATAGCAACCCTGGATGCTGCATCTTGATTTAATCAGATGCTTTTCCCCAGGGGGACGAGATAGAGCTATAGCTAAACCCTCCCTTCCCTACCCTACCCCTTGTCCTCCAGCCCCTTGCTCCTTCTCCCATCCCAGGGGGGAGCAGCCAGGGCAGGATCTGGGGTGCCACAAGACCCCAGTGTTCACCAGCAGCCACTGGGAATTGCACAGCCCGTGCTGGTTATTTGTGAGCTGGCTAACAAGCAGCACACCGGGAGGCTGTACACTGAACAGGGAGAGGGTCCCTGTCTGAAGAACAAATCCCTGTCCTGGGGGTGAAAAGTGGGAATTGGGGAGGCAGGAAAGCTGGGCTGGGGAGCAGGACTGGCTCCACGTGCATAATCCCAAAGCCCCCTCCGGAGCCAGGGAATGCAGTGTGCTGCTCTGCAGGGAACAAGCCCTTGGTAGGACGTGAAGCATTTTAATGGTAAAGATAAGGAGCTCGTGTTGGATGTGCTCCTCTCCGTGGCCTGGGAGAGCCCCTGGGATCTGCATGTGCCGGGGCAGGAAAGGCACAAAACAGCTGTTCCAGTCTTGTCTTTGTCACTTCTTGGACACGCAGGACCCAGCTGGGAACCGGGGCCGGCTCGACCCCCGGGTGATGAGACTTCCCAGCTCCGCAGCACGCTCAGAAATCAAAGTCATGTTCTCATGTAATTGTTCTTTTCTGAGTATCCCCACGCTCCCCTGTCCCTGGGCCGGGCATCACGATGCTCCTGCCTCCTGGTACACTTTGCTTCCTACATTTTTTTTCAGCGGCTGGAGCTGCTGCGAGCTTTATTTTGCTTCTTGCACAGTTCGTCCAAGCTGGACCCTGGGGAGCCTCGTGTTCTGTTGCTGGGATGTTTGTGTGACTTTCGTGGAATTTCCTTCCCTCAGCCACTTGCTCCCGGTGGTGGCCGGGTGGGTTTTGTTCGTTGGCAGGTGGCTGGTAAAACCTGGGAGGGTGCAAATAAGGAGAGAAACAACAAGAAACCGGGGATTGATCCGTGCTGAAGGTGTTGGATTTCATTAAAGGTGTCTGCAAGTCGCTGGGTTTCATGCACAGCAACCTGCCTGAGGCTCTTGCTGTACCAAGCAGCTGCGTGAAAAAGCCCGTATCCTCCAAAACCAGGCGAGGAGCAAAAACCCCTACGAACAGAGGGGGAAAATGCTGGTTCACCTGCCCCTGCTTAACACGCGGGCTATTTGCAGCCCGGTCAAAAATAGGTGGTGATTTTTAACGGAGTCATAACCGTGGGAAGGCTTTGCCTGGCAGCGAGGTGAATCCTTCATCATCCATCACCGGCAGCCGGCTCCCAGCAAATGTGCTTCCACCAGGAGATGAGTTTCTAGATGATCTTAAGCCTAATGCCTCATAATGCTCCTCTCCTTGGTTTCCGCATCACTCTGCGAGGAGCTGGGCTCTGGGATAGTGCAGGCAGCACCCACGTCCTCTCCCCAGGAGCTCCCACAGCCATGGGGTTTCCTCCACACGCCTGGGGGCCTTCTCCTGGGGTCCCTGCCCTTGCTCTGGGGTGGCTCCAGTCGCACCCCTCACCCCCCGAGCCGAGCCCACAGGGTCCCAGCAGCATCTGCCTGGTGGTGTGCTCTGCCTGTGCTGTTGCCAACGGGCCTTTTGGATGGAGCAAATGGATTTTCCGTTGCTGAAGCCCGTTAACGGGAGAGTAGGCTTCGAGCAGGCTATTTTTGCCTGTTCCCGGCACTATTAATAGTTGTATGGTTAACAATAAATGCCAATCAAGATCTTCGATTTGTCTGTCCCCCAGAGGTCAGCGCTTCCTATTCCCCCTGTTGTTTTCCACCAACTGCTTCAATTAAATGATCTTTTTGTTATTTCGGGGTGATCCGTTTGTGCTCTGCGAAGGGCTATTAAACCTCTTCGCCGTCGCGCACACAGATCAATAAACATGGGACACTGTCCCACTTTCCCTCCCCAAAGCGTCCTTGTCCCTCTGCTGCCGGGCAGGATGTTTCCCTGCGGGCAGGGACGGGGCTGCTGGCTCAACTGCTGCTCCCTCCCACCTCACAGATGACCGTAATTCCTCCGTGAACCTTTGAAAATGTACTTAAATTAATATCCAAGTGTGAGACCACACGTCAGGGAGGTGAAAAGCTCAGCGGTGGTGATGAAATGCACCACCCCGCGCAAATTTATCTCTTCCAGCTGTCCCTGAGGTTCCTCTCAATGTTGCAGGTGAGGCTTCTGCAATCCTTAACCTTATTTAAGCATCACCTTTTGCAAAGTTTCTTTTCTAATAGATTCTCATAGGTTGGTGGTTTTTTTTTTTTAATTCAAACTTTCTCATCAGCCCAATGGGGTCTGCGGGCTTTTCTTGGGCTCCGTCTCTCACTCACTGGTGGCACTCACTGGAGACCCCTCAGGATGGCAACACTCCCATTTCCCCCAGGGCTCCTTCCCCGGGTGCTCAGGAAGATGCTGGTTAAGTCAAACACGCTGCAGCCCCACAGTGTCCGGGGGGCTGGGGAGGGAAGGAGGGAGGGGGTCTGGCTTATCTCCAGTAAAACCCAGCAACTAACTCAGCCCCCAACAAGATCAGGACCCCGATGTGAAGCAGCAACCTGCTGCCTGCACCTGGAGCATCCCTGCTGCCTGCATCCCTGCCAGCATCCTTCCTCCTCCTCCTCCTCCTCGGCATCCCCCTCCCACGTCCCCAGAGGGGCTGAGACCCCTGTGCTGCAGCTCACGCCCCCAGGACGAGCTACCCCAGCCCTGCCTGGGGCAATACTGCCTGTCCCCTGCCTGTCCCCTGCCTGGGGCAATACTGCCTGTCCCCTGCCTGTCCCCTGCCGGCCGTGCCCGCCCTCAGCGCCCCCTAGCGGTGGGGAGCCGGCGCTGCAGCGGCACCGCGCTCGGAGCTCCGGGACCGGGCTGGGGACCGGGCGGGGGTCGGGGCCGGGGGTCGGGGACGAGCCGCCAGGCTAAGACCCTCCTTCCCGGGGGCACCGCGCAGCCTCCAGCCCGGGCTGCGGTGCCCGGTGGGACGGGAACGTCTCCCTCCTCCCGTCCTCCCGCACCCACCGCAGAGGGCTAAGCTTTTCCCTGGGCTTGCTGCGGGGCAGGTGCCCGCACACCCCCGCTTCTGCGCCGAGAGAAAGTGTAAACCGGAGTAAAAGCTCCGCGGAAAGCGGGCTGGGACACACACACACACCCGGTACTCTCTGCACCGGGTCCCCGCGCCCCGGAGTTGCGGGTGGCAAAGGGGTCCCGCTCGGGGCGACCCCACTGCCGGGCGTGCGGAGCCCCGGGAGGCTGCGGGGAGCCGGGAACCCGCACCGGGCTGTGCCAACGGGAGGGGTACAAAGCACCGGGTCCCCTGCAAAAGGGGTCGGCTTCCAAACGGGATCGGGAGCCCGCACCGGGCTGCGAACGGGGCCGGGGTTGCACGTTACCGGGAGTGTGAGCGGGACAGGGGGTGAAGCACCGGGAGCCCCAACCGGGCTGTGAACGGGGCCGGGTTGTAGAGAACCGGGAGTGCGAACCGGGATGCGAACGGGACAGGGCTGCAAAGCACCGGGAGCCCCAAGCGGGCTCCGAACGGGGACGGGGCCGCACAGCCCCGGGAACCGCGACCGGGCTGCCAACGGGACAGGGCTACCAAGCACCGGGAGCCCCGGCCGGGCTGCGGCGGGGGCCGGGGGGGGGAAAGGGGGGGGGGGCGCGGAGCCGTGCACTGACTCAGCCGCCGCCGCCCCGGGCCGTGACGCGCCGAGGGGCGGTCGCTGCCGCCTCCATATAACGCGGCGGCGGCGGCGGCCGTGCAGAGCTCACAGCGGCCTTTCCTGCGAGGGGAGAGAGGGGCTGAGCAGCCGGGCAGACGTTGCCTTCTTCCTCCTGCTCCTCTTCCTCCTCCTCCTCCTCCTCCTCCTTCTTCCTCTCGGCACAAGCTGCCCCTTCGCTGGCTTCAATGAAACTGGCAGCGATGATCAAGAAGATGTGTCCCAGCGAGGCCGAGCTGAGCATCCCCGCCAAGAACTGCTACCGCATGGTCATCCTGGGCTCCTCCAAGGTGGGCAAGACGGCCATCGTCTCGCGCTTCCTCACCGGCCGCTTCGAGGAGCAATACACGCCCACCATCGAGGACTTCCACCGCAAGTTCTACAGCATCCGCGGTGAGGTCTACCAGCTCGACATCCTGGACACGTCGGGCAACCATCCCTTCCCAGCCATGCGTCGCCTCTCCATCCTCACAGGTACTTGATGGGGAGCAACCAGGAGGAAAATGGGGGTCCCCTTGTCAGATTTTAGTTGTCCTTGCCCAGTTTGGGAATGTTTCTCCAGTCCCGGGAGGAGGGAGGTGGGATCTTGTGTGTGCACAGGGTGGGCAGTTTTGCTCCCTGCCTGGGGTGGATGGAAGGATGTAGGACCCAGGTCCTTCCCCAAGTCTCTAGATGGCTTAGGCAGTAGGTCTCTATGTGTCCCCGTCCCTGCAACCATCTCATGATCCCTTTTTGTCCCCAGGAGACGTGTTCATCCTCGTGTTCAGCCTGGACAACCGGGACTCCTTTGAGGAGGTGCAGCGCCTGAAGCAGCAAATCCTGGAGACCAAGTCATGCCTGAAGAACAAAACCAAGGAGAACATAGAGGTGCCCCTGGTCATCTGCGGCAACAAGGGCGATCGGGACTTTTACCGGGAGGTGCAACCCCGGGAGATCGAGCAGCTGGTGGGAGGGGACCCCAAAAAATGTGCCTACTTCGAGATCTCGGCCAAGAAGAACAGCAGCCTGGACCAGATGTTCCAGGCGCTCTTCGCCATGGCCAAGCTGCCCAGCGAGATGAGCCCTGACCTGCACCGCAAGGTCTCGGTCCAGTACTGCGACATCCTGCATAAGAAGGCGCTGAAAGGCAAAAAGCTGCTGAAAGAGGGGGGCCGGGGCAGCACGGAGGAGGCGTACGGCATCGTGGCCCCCTTCGCCCGGCGACCCAGCGTCCACAGCGACCTCATGTACATCCGGGAGAAAGCCATCGGCGGCGGGCACAGCAAGGAGAAGGACCGCTGCGTGATCAGCTAGGAGCCCCCCCTCGCCCTGCGATGGGAAGGAAGGAAGGAAGGGAGGAAGGAAGGGAGGAAGGAAGGGAGGGGGGAAAGATGCTCGTTTCCGAACTGACTTTGGGCAGGCAGGAGGGTGGGCAGGCACCCACCCTGGGCAGAGAGGGAGAGAGAAGGTCACCTCTTCCCCAGCCTCCCTCCTCCTGAGTTGTCGCTTTCATCAGCTCCCTCCCCCGGGGGTGCATTTTGGGAGCGAGGGATGCGAAGGGGGAGGCTCAGGAGACGGGGGGGGGTGCCGTTGGGACCAGCCTCCTCTGGGCAGAGAGACAGGGAAAGGGTGAGCTGCTGGGCAGCCAGGTGGGAGGACGAGCGTGGAGGGCAGGGACCTTGGTGTTTCTTTCCCTCCCAAACCACCCAGCCTCGGGCACCGCCTTCGGAAGGGAGCCTGGGGCTTTGGGGTTGGTTTTTTGTTGGTTTGGTTTTGTGTTTTTTTTTTTAACTTAAGAAGCTGTGCACGGACTCTGGCTCAGTGTCGTGTGTTCATCTGTGTCGGCAAAACACGTGCAGAAGACACTCCTAAGCTGTTGCAAAGACATTGCAGAGTTACAGCCCCGATGGACCAAAAAAAAAAACCTGACTCTTGTTTACATTTGTCTTGTCTGATTTGCAAGATTTGGGGAGGGTGGGGGGAATGGGAAGGGTTTTTTAAATAAGAAAATAATAGGCACTTTATGTAGGTATTGGTTGTCATTGACATGAACAAAAAAAAAAAATCTTCAAGTGTTTCTACCGTGGGTGAAACTTGATGTTTTATTTTTTCTACAAGTTAATAAAATCTTTTTAAAAATGACACCTGTGGGTTTGCCTTTGCCTCTCCACCCGGTCCCATAGCAAAACCAAATCCTGTTAAACCGAGACCCGAGCCCAGCTCCGAGGTGCTAAAAAAGGCCCCCTCGACTCAATCCCTTTATTATTACCCCATTTTCTCCGACTCCCAGAGCAAAGGTTTCCGTCTCTGCAAGCAGCCCGTTTCTTGCCACACGGGGGGTAACGAGGGGCCACGCACAGACTTAGTTACTCAAACGGGGTCACCGAGCCAAGACTCTTTCCTCACTCCACTAATGGCGAGTGACGACCCTGCCAGCCCCACGACACGCCGGGCACTGGCATGTCATTCAGGGCAGAAACCGAGCAAACTGACATCACTTCATTATAAAGAGCTGATTGTGTTTCATGCTTTTTTCCTGATTAACTAAGCACGCTTTAATGATGTCAACAGAGAGTGATTCATTTGCGCCCCGTCCGGGATATTGTTTTTATTTTGCAATATGAGTAAAGGAAGTACTTTGCTCGAAAGGTCACCTTTGCATTTGATGGTTTTTAATCTCTACCTAATAACAAGTTGCAGTAACGGTTGCTGGAAGTGAAAGGGAAAGGGGAAAGCTCTTCCAAGAACAGCTCTCCCCGGCTCCAGCTTCTCTTTCAGTTCATTTTCAGCCCCCGTTCGCCCCCTCCCCCGAGCGGCAGAACAAACCTACATTTAATACATTTTAATGGCAAAAAGATTTCTGTCGAAGCCACAAAATGAAGGTGGGCGAGCGAGAACTGCAAACCAAACCACTTCAGTTTCGTTTGAAACTTGGATTCAAGTCGGCAGAGTTAACTTGTTCCTGCGCTCAGTGCCAAATATTTCTTTGGAAACGCGTTGTTTCTTCCAGCTCCGCATATGCCCTGATTTCACAGGAACAGCCACTGGCAAAAAAAAAGGGAAACCACTGTCCAGGCATGAGACAGAAGAATTTATTGAGCTGGGATGGGCAATGGCTGGCAGAAAGGTAATTTCAGTAATAAAAAGAGCGTACGTTGTGCTTTGTTTATCTTGGTGTTCTGCTTTGCTCAGGGTTTACACACTGGCACCTTCCCAAAGAAAGTACTAGTAAAGTATTCCAGCGGGAACAGAGCAATCTCCAGGCTGCAGCCACCCCAGAGACGCAGCCACCCCAGCTCCCCACCAGCAGAATGACTTGCCTCTTGGCTTCGGAAAGGAAAATCCCTCCCAAACAGACCTTGCTGCTCCTCTGTTGAAGGCACAAGTGCTACCTGCCCTTGGGTGGCTGGTTCTGGATGGATATTGTGTTTCAGTTGGTTGTTTTTAACCTCTTCCGCTACTGCCCTGCACCATCCTCCAGGGTAATTCGGGGAACTGTGAGATTTAAGGTCCTGTCACATCTTTGTCAGTAGGTGAGATGCGGTGCCCCTGACCAGGCTGCCATCAGCCACCGTAAGAGCTAACGCAGGAGAGAGGGCAGGGAGCCCTGGGATCCACTGACTGCAATACAACACTCAAGAGCTTTCCATCAGCCCCGGGCAAATGTTCGAGCCGCTCAAATGCTTGTGTTTGTGGGAAGCCCCTGGAGCACTTCAGATGTGGAACTGACCCATCCTGTTGAGCCCGACTTTGGTCACGTGTGAAGTAACTAAAAGCTCTTGTCAATTATGCCCTTTGTTTTGATTCTGCTTTCCCTTCCTCCGTTTTAAAAGCAAGCTGCCCCACGTGCTGCCCGCAGGATGCAGTCGCCACAGATTTACACACCCAAAGCCTATCAGAATCCACCCTCCCGGCGGTCCCTGCTTTGCTCTCCCAAGTCACCCCGCTTCCAAAAAAGCCACGTCAAGAGGCAGAAGCTGGGCCCAGGCTACACACGTCCTCTGCGCTGCCGAAATCCTGCCCCTGCTCAGCCCACATCCCTCCACTCAGTGAATACACAAGAGGGGCCGTTTGGAATTTCACCATCTTTACTTGACTCATCTCAGACACAACCAGCATTTGTTTGGAAAGAGAGAAAGAGAGAGAAATACAAAAGTAACTGAAAGCAATCTTTCCTCTTTCGATACACCGAGACTGGAAAGTGTCCCAGAGACCCTCCAGGAGTGGAGCCAAACAGCTCACACTTGCCCCTTACGCTCCCTTTTGATGTTTGGCCACTTTTAAGTACAAAAAAAAACCAAAGAAATGCAGAAAATGTCTGCTTTTTCTTGTTGAAGTTAACCAGCAGGTACTTTGACCCTTAGAGAGGAGAAAACATAATGTCTCCTGCTTGCTTGAATGTATAAAAATACTACCTCACCCCACCCCAAGAGAAAACAGAAGAGATGCATGTATAAATGCACAGTCCTACAGCAGATCAAAGTCAACGTGCCGCTGTAATCGTCGTGTGTGAAGCACACAGTGTTCTGGTTCAGTGTCACACGCCTGCGATCCACACAGACACAACTTCAGAGCAATGCCACCAAAAAAAAGCATAAAAGAAAGAAATGTAAACTTCTGCCTCTTTTTTCTCCCCTGTTCAGCCGGGAGAGGCGGTATCTCAGACCCGGAGAGCCCAGCAAATCCTACTCCTTGGGGATTTCAAACATGCAAAGGCTCTTGTACTTCTGCAGCAGTTCGTTTTTGGTCCGGACCTGCTCCCGCAGGTTCTGCAGCTGCTGCTGCTGCTGCTCTGGGCTCACACCGATGCCAGGCATGGAGCTGATCAGCTTCCTCATCTCCTGGAACTTGTTCTTCAGCTCATTCAGCACCTGGTGAACATCCTGACTGTCCTTGTCCATGCTGCAGAGGAGAGAAAAATGAGACATTGTTCAGTTTTCCTATTGGAAACTCCCCTTCCGCCCACCAAGGTGACTGTCATTTCCACTACAACCAGGGCTTCAGCTGGAATCCACTGGGAAACCTCTGCTTTTGGTATCTAGCTACACACACCTAATTCACCTATCCCAATAAAATGGACACAGAGAGCTATACAGACTGGGTAACCTCTGGGGCAAACTGGTTTCCTGCTAATTTCTAGCATACAATCCAGTTACCTCAGGACCCATCAATCAGGTTAGGAGCCGGTCTGCAGCTTTGAAAACATTACCATGGAGCCAGGTAAATTCTCCCTCTGTTTGAACTCCCGTATCTCTCTTTGGGGAAGGTAAGATTACATACGTATGGTGTGTTTAGGAACCTAGAAAAAAAAATCTCAGTTTCACCCGTGACCTGTTGCTGCTGCAATACAAAAAAATCAATGCCGTCAAACAGCTTGACAGCAGAAAACAGAAACTGTTCCCCAAAGTATCAGAGAGTATCCAATAGCAGAGAAAATGGTACTTTGGAGTGTTAAAAGAGCTCTCTGGGGATATATATCTAATAAAAGAGAAGCGACAGCTTTTTGGGGGTTGGTTTTTTTGTTGTTTTTTTTTAAGAGCAGCACAGTTGGCTCTGCAGCCAGTTCTGTGCTTTTCAAGGATCAGTTTTGTCTGAGGCAGTGTCTGCCCTCAAACCCTCATTAGTATCTGCCACAGCTTTGTTAGCACCAGCGAGAAGTTTTACCAATTCCGGGCAAAAGCGAGTCCCTGCTTTCAGGGCACCTGTTAAATAATGAGTGAGGAATTCTAACAGTCTTTGAAAACCGGCAGCCCGCTCAATAGCCAGGCCTAAAAATAAATCTGTTTGGCACGACCAGGGCAGAGAGGTGCTCGATTACAACTCTGGGGAATCATGACATGGCTGAGAGCAAAACTTTTAACCAGATGGTTGTGGTTCATTTCAAAAGCTGGTTGGAACAAAATATTCATTGCTCCCTTCTAAATAAAACTGCAGCTGGTACTATAATGTATCCCCATTATGCAGGCATTCACGGTCAGGTCGGCAGTGGAAAAACACAGCCACACAACCCCATGGCACGTCTGGGGAAGGATGGGTTGACACTGCCTTTAATCCAGCCACCCATTGCTGCAGGGTGGCTTTGAGAGGGACGTTCTCCCTGCTCCAGGTCTCCCCAAGTCTTCTTTCCTTCTCCACACAAAGAGAACTGATGGTTGCTCATCCAGCTGCTTGATCCAAAGAAGTAATTATTTCGGGTTTGGGTTTTTTAATTTTTTCCGATGGCTGGTTTTCCTGCTGGATCAAGCCACTGAAGCGACTCCCACTTTGAGGGCAGGGACAGGCAGGGGTGAGGAGGAGTGGGAAGAGACTGCAGCTGCCTGTAGTAACACAGGATTCAACCCAACGTCCTACCTCAGCCTGAGCTGATGGACTGCGTGTAAGACCTGCCTTTAAGGCACAGTGTTCTTCATTACACCAACACAACCCACTGTTGGTGGAGCCACGCACTGGGGCCTTAGTGGCAATCCCATTTTATTGTACAAGGATGGAAGTAAAGGCAAGCCCTGCTTGGGAAAACTTTCTCCAGACCCAAACAACAGGAAAGAGCACGTGTCCTTGAATCTAAGCAAATTTACGCGATACATCCTCGCTCCCAAGCACAGAGTCACCTTGGAGATGTGTCTTCATGGCTGAGTCAGTGTCAAAACAGCAGGGCCAGGCTCTGCGACTAGCGGCAGCGTTAAAGGATAATACGCTTGCCATCTGTCAGGGACATGAGGCAACGCATCCCAGCGCTTGCCTTTGTGGTCCTACCCCTCTACAGCACTGTTCAGGGTACCTACGCCTGCTTGTGCCACCCAGGAAATGCCATGTGTGAAGAAGCCAAGAGAGGCAGAAGGAGTGGGTGGCTCAGTTGGACAGGGCACAAGATATCCTAGGGACTGTCACCTGCGGGGCACCGTGACCTGCTCGGTGACATAAAGGAATCTGGGAGGTCCCAGCCTGTGGCTACTGCCCACTTTGTTTATGTACATATGGCAATGGGTTTAGCCTCACTTCTGTGGCTTGGAGGGATCTGGCAGAATTGAAGCCAGAAGCAACCACCCCAGCACAACAGGGAAACTGAGGCAAATCAGAAATTTTTCATTCTCACATCCGTTCTGTATACAGACCAGTGTGTCAGGAGATGTTCAGTCTTTCCTTGCCACGGTGCAGGCTGCAGAGCCATTAAAGGTCAACCTCTCTCACCTTTCAGACATGCTTGATGCAAGTGAAACATCAGCAGGACACAAACCAGCCTCAGCTCCTAAACAAGTGCACAGGGAAAAGGCAGCCAGGCCCACAACCAGTAATGAGGGAATTCATGCTCTCCATACCTTCTGCCTCACCCCGCAGTGTGCCCAGGTGAGAGCACCTGGATGGATTTTCACAGCAGAGCCATACCCCTACCAGGACGTCAGACAGGCATCTCTGAAGCGGTTATTCCAGGCCAGAAGCATGGCTGTCCTCAGTACCCTTGCACAAGTACCTTTTACCCCTCAGTACTTATCTTGACCAGGAAGAGAACAATTTAACCCATACCACTGCAGAAGTCATCCTCCTTTTTACAGCTCCCCAGAAATGGGCTGCATTCCTGCCCCAGCACTGTCTGTACATTCTGATGCTGTTATCAGCCAAATAATACAGTAATCTGGAGCAATAACCCAGCGCAAGTACAATGCTCCTGCTCCTGGGTGTTGATGGTGGGGCAGTGTACCTGGGCCATGGGAACATCTGCACCACCCAGGTGACCCAACCATCACCCAGGCACTGGCGTGACTCAGTGTGGAGACGCGCCTGGTGCTGCACCAGCTTCCTCCGACACTCTCCCCAGGAACTCCAGATGGGAGAAAAAGGGCAAAGGAGGTGCTGGGAGGCTGGAGAGCACCACTAGAGGGGTTACCTCATTGCCCTGCTAGCCATCTGGGGCACCCTGAGGACGTTGGCATTTGGAAAGCTTAATAGATGGAAGACCCCATGCTCCCCATCCAGGAGCATCTCAGGGATGCCAGGGGCTGCAGAACATCATTAGAGGGGAATCCCATTGCCTCAGTCCCTGTCCAGACCACCCCTGAGGATGCTGTGGGTGGGAAAGCACAGTTAAGGGGGGAAATCCATAGCCCTGCTCCCTGTCCAGGGCATCCCAAGGATGCTGGGGCTGGAAGAGCATCATTAGAGGTGGGACCCCATATCCCCGCTCCCTACCCAGGGCACCCTGGGGATGTTTGGGACTGAGGAACATCATCAGAGGAGGGATCCTATTGCCCCACTCCCTGTCCAGGGCATCCCTGAGGATACTGAAGGTGGGAAAGCATCATTAGAGGTGGGGGGGGCATATCCCTGCTCCCCACCCAGGGCACGTTGAGGGCACTGGGGATCCGACAGCATCATTAGAGGGGGGCGGCTGGCGCAGGGGTGAGGTGCCCGGTCCCGGTCTCGCTGCAGGGCAGCTCTCGCCATGCAGTACACGGCGGGAGAGGCCCGGTGCCGGTGGGGCTGGGGGAGGCCCGGTACTGGCGGCCGCCGTTACCATTTGATGATGTCGTGGACGAGCGGCAGGAAGGAGAACTCCTCCTGCACGGGCGGCAGCGGCGGCGGCGGCGGCTTCTGCTCGGCGGGCGGCTCGGGCGGCGGCGGCTCCTCGGCGGCGCGGGCGGCGGCGCCCCCCGAAGCCATGGCGGACCCCGGGCCGGCGGCAGCGGCGCCGCGCAGTGACGAAGAGGGGCGGAGCTCGGCCGCTCCGCTCTACCCCGCCCCGCCGACCGACTGCGCCGGAGCCTGGGATAAGCCTTCTCCGGAGCTTAGAACTGGGCCTGCTCCGGAGCTTAGAACTGGGCCTACTCCAGAGCTTGGCCTGGTCCCGGGCCTGAGCCTGAGCCTGGGCCTGGCCTACACTGTGGCCTGAGTCTGGGCCTGGGCCTGCTCCTGCTCCGGAGCCTGGGCTGGGCCTTCCCCTGAGCTTGGCCTGGGCCTGAGCATAGGCCTGGGCTGGGGGCCTACCCTGGGGCCAGGGCCTGGGCCTTCCTGCAAACTTGAATCTGACCTTGCCTTGGGCCAGGGGCTGAGCTGGGGTTGGGGCTGAGCCTGGGCCTGGGCCTGGGCCTGAGTTTGGGCTGTGATTTCCCCCCCAGAAATCTCCCTGAGCCCCACTCGCCCTGCTGGCGTATTGCCTCATGTGAGACTGAGCTCCACATAGGAGCTGGGATGTTGGAGGAAGGAGAGCAGAGGGTCCTGCACCCCAAAGGCAGGACGAGGAGAAGGGGTCCCAGGAACTATCCTGAGCTAATCTAGTGGTGGCTCCCAGCCCTTCGGAGTGCTCAGATTGGTGTGCCAAGCCTGAGTGCATCTCTCCCTTTCAAGCCAAATCTTAGGGGGAAAATTGTGTTATTCTCTGTTAAATCAATAACCACGGCAGAGTTTTGCTGTCTCTTTTAGATCACAGCTTTCTGCCCTGGCTTTTCATTAGTTGGTGTCCTTAGTTTGACTTTAATGCAATATGTCAAGGGGGCTGAGTGGTGGGGTTGTGGTCTTTGTAGTGCCTTAAAGACGGATGCTTACGTGGGACTAGCCTTTTTGCCCAAGGGAGGAAGCACAGCTGACATCAGTCAGAGGGAAAGCAAGCTGGAGTGTTGGCTGAGAGCCTGGGCTGGAAAGTGGAGGAATCTGGAGGAAGAGAGAAATACGGTGTCAGGGCTGGGACTGCTGTGGAGCTGGGAGAGAGGGAAGAAACGGGGCTGTGGCGTGACTGCGGATGGAAGAGGCAGCTTGAGGTGGTGTGTGGTCAAGGCTGGGAGATGGAAGATGATGCCCCTCTGCACCAAACAGCCTCAGAGTTTGCCTCAGCAAACTGCTGCCATTGTGTTTAAAAATCTCTATCAACACTAAGGACTGCAGTGCTAATGATAGCAGCCACAATTATGAGTTTTTCTTCCTGGGTTGGCTTACAGAAAATGCATAATTTAATTTTTCATTCGAAATAGCCCCCCTGCTCAACAGTTGGGACCTGAGGATGACTGGGAAGGCAATTTTCTTTTTTAAACCAATTTCTTTCGAAAAGCAAACAGAGGGTATATATATCTCAGAATGCTGGTAACCATTTAGATATGTGGAGTATTGACTGTTTGCTCTAAATATAGCAGATGCAATCGCTCACTTTGTTCCTTCTGTCAGGAATAGATCCTGGCTCGGGTGCTGATGCTGGAATGTGTGAAGGAGCCTGGGGGAGCCCAGGTCCCACGGAGCAGGTCCCTGCGGGGAGGCTGCTGGTATTTATGGTCCTTGACTGCGCCAGGCAGGAGGTACAGGATGCTGCGTCCTCCGCGTTAGAGCTGAGCTGGGAGGTTCATTTCTGTCACTTTTTATGGCCTGTTTCTAAAGCGAGACTTGATTCAGGCTCTGTGGGGGACGCTTTCTCTGTACTGTGTTGGTTTTAACTCTCCCCTTGACTTTAGGGAGGAGGGCGGCTAATTGCTAGGCTGCTGGCCGCCTGCCTGTGATGGGTGAGTCAGGCAGTCATTAGAGCAGGTGACAACACGCAGATACCATTCAGCTGTACCTAAAGAGCTGTCAATCAGTATTTCTTTGTGCCATTCAGTT
The DNA here is from genome assembly GCA_026546715.1 of Gallinago undulata. NCBI lineage: Eukaryota > Metazoa > Chordata > Aves > Charadriiformes > Scolopacidae > Gallinago > Gallinago undulata. The sequence continues at coordinate 4,909,678 of JAOTQQ010000071.1, read as the reverse complement.
CCCATTTTGGGTCATGTGTTCCCACAGCAGCTGGAACACACAGCTTTATCTAGTTGGCGTTCCTCCCTTTTCCCTGCCTCTCACCTTCCCTTTTGTCCTGGTTTGCGGCCCAAACCACAACACCTTTCTTGTAGGAACACCATTTGAACGTGAACCTGTGTGAAGGGCACAGTAAAGCTGTTGTTGATACCATGATGGTGTGTCCATACCCTTGGTGAAGGCTGCGGGGAGAGGTGGTCTGCAGTTCTTCCTAATTTTTGGTCTGAATTTCTTCACCCACTGTCAGTTCCTCAGCAGAAGGGTTTGGAAGAGCAACCTGTGAAAACTCCTAGTGAGGCAGCTAAAACACAAACAAAGGTGCTTAGTGTTGAATGCAAAGAATAATGTCCCCCTGGATTTGGTAATAAACCTGAAGTGCAAATGATCGACCTGTTCTTCGCACTTGATTATGCCTCTTTGTATAATTCGCTTGCTGAACAGACAGTTTCTGAAATGTGCAAATTTCTCCAAATCACCTGCTCTCCTGTGTTTTAAAGCCATCGTGTACACTCATTGCTCACCCAAACATTTGATTAACCCCCAAAACCAGCTAATCCTAAAAACCAGCTGATCAAATAATCCGTGTCTAGAGCCTCTTCTGTTACTGGCAGTTTCCTTTACGATACCAATGCTGGTTTGTTTTTTTTTTTTCCCCTGTCATTTCTATACAAAGTGCAAACCTCTTGTTTGCTTCCAAAGGTAACTTTTGAGAGATTTACCACTAATCATTTAATTCTTCACCAGGTGACTCTGTGCCTTTCACTGTTTCCTTACAATGACTTCACGTTTCTATGTTGATGGTCTCGCATTTCACTGGACTCCACTTCTTTACACTGGACTATCTGGAGCTTGTTGTGCTGTTGCCACCAGCTCTGTTATCCTTTGTTACTATATGACTATCAGCAGGCTGAGCTTTATCTCTTCCTCCTGCACTGCATTGTCGGCCTGAATTTTCTGTTCGATTCTTGCTAAGCTGCTGTTGTGGGATAAGTCTCTATTGCTAAGTTGGGAAGGTGCTGTCAGGGTTGTGGCTACCTGGGGCGGCGTGATAGGAATGAGAAGTTACAGCTCCAGCTGTAACTGGTGTCATTCAGGGCCTTGGTGTCCTGGGTTTTTCGAGGGTTGCTGATGGGAATGGGGGTGTCATAAACTGAACTTCATCCTTTGAAGCAATGTTTTAGCCAGAGAGATTTAGACCCTGGAGGTCTGGCTGCCCTCAGAGACAGGCAGCCCTGCCCCACTAGGTACCATCAGGTTTTAAGATCCAGCTGGTGCAAACAAGCAGCACCAAATGCATCCAAAGCCCCCCAGTGCTTCCTGGAGCTCACCATGCTTTGGCAGAGCTGCTGGAGAAACCCTGCAACACCCCATCCTAGGGCTGCCGTGGGGAGGAGGGCTGTCATCCCATGGCTTGGGAGATGCCATCCTCAAGGAGGGTGGCATCTCTGTATTGAAGGACTCCCCAGTACAGGACAGAGCTTGGGACAAGAGGTGGCACAGGATGTTTGTCCAAGCTGCTTGTAGCCCCGGGTTGGGTGTCGGAGCTGCAGGGTATTGGCCTGGCCACGAAGGCCAGCACTTTGCGGGGGAGAATGGGATTGGGGATGATTCAAGGGCACAGGGAGTGGCAAGCGATCTCCTGATGTTCACTGATGCCGTCCCACCACTGAGCAAACACGGGGGCTGGCCTGGGCTGCAGGCCACCCAGGGGGAGGCACCCAAACTGGTGCGTGGGCAAGGGGAGCAGAGAAGGGCTTCTTGCGTAAGGTCAGCTACAAAGAAATGGAGATACGGGAAAACACGCTGCCGGATCAGCCGCAGCCCCTCGCCAGCTCCATCTCTGGGCACAAGCAGCTCTGAAGCTCACTGTCTTCATCAGACACTGGGATGGTGGGTCCTGGGAGCCACCGGTCCCCGCAGCGTCCCAGCAGGTCATCCCAGAGCCGCGCTCGAGGGCTCCCAGCCTCAGGTTGCACCCAGGGGAAACAAAGGGGCGAAAGCCACCTCGCAGGAGCAAGGCAGGAGCTTGGAGTGGGAGTTTTGGGGTGTCCCTGAGGAAACCTACTCCTGCAGAAGGAAGTGCCTTTGTTACCACCAGGCAAAACGAGCCCCAGATCCCTGCTGGCTCTCACCCACAGCGCGGTGACTCAGCAACGTCCCTGCAATTATTTACAAATAATGAGTTAGCCACAAAACACGTGCCACGGCATACATGAGGCAGCGGCGTTTGCGCTCTCCATACGCAACCACGGCCTTGAAGCGATGCTGCAAGAGCCTGCACCGGTGCCCAGCCCGGGCAGGGATTTCTTCCCTGACCTCCCGGATGGCACAGCCTGCGCGTTGGGAAGGTGATGGAGGGGGGCAGCACATACATGGGCATCCCTGGGCACATGCATCTCTGTGTGTATGTGTGTGCATCCCTATGTGGCTGCATCCCCATGTTTGGGTATCCCTGTCTGCATCCCTGAGCTCCAGGGCATCCCTGGGTCCCATCGTGGGCACAGCACAGGCTTCACAGCTCGCTCTTTTCAAAGAACAGGCTTGAGATAAATTTATCCGGATACACAGAGCAGAGACTTCCTAATGGGGACACGTTAAGGACTGTACTGAAGTCCCTGCTCCCTTTCTTGGAGTTGTTCTTATTCTGCTAAAGTGGGTCAGGCTTTGTTTGTGTGTTTGTCAGGTTCCCTTCAAGTGTGGCAGGAAAAGCCATTACCTGATCTTTGAGCACTTCAACATGTTGGGGAGAGAAAAGGAGCTTGCTTTTTTGGTGCCACTAAAAAGGCATCAGGTTAAGATTCTAGCCTGTCCTTTTGCTCAATTTGGAAATACCATTTCGCTATAATTGGCCTAAGAATAACCCAAATTTTACATCGGCCTTGCAAGATGAATCAGGTGTCCTTGAGGCATACACGTTTATGTGCCAGAGCAGTGGGTTTCTGGGGCAGCGCTGGCGTCGTGGGAGACACATGTCTCTTGCAAATCAAGGGGCTGGGAGATGGAGAAGTGTCCATCCAGCTCCAGCAAGAAACCATTTAATCCTTCTCCTGACCTGGGGAAAGGTGCATTTCTGCAGACCCACAGCTGTGGCAAGAGCAGGATTTTGGTGAGCCTTCCTCTTCCCGACCCTAGGCTCCCTTTGGCAACCACAGCCAAACCCAGACCCTGGAATACGGCTGTCCCCCCGCTCGGAGCAGCCTGTCCCCTTCCTTGGCCGTGCTGGCAGTTCTTGCCCATTTTTGGAGCTGCCAGCCCCTGGGGCGGCTTGTCACGGTCACACATTCCCCGCCCCAAGGAGCCCTGTTTGCCAAGGGTTTAATATTTAGCCGCTAATAAACAAAGTGTATCAGAAGAGGTATTGCTGATCAGGTAGCTAAACTTTCCTAGGAATTTTGCTGGCTCTTGCAGCGCAAACAATCCCAGGATGTGGTGGTATGCGTGCCTCAGATAAAATTGTCAATGGAAAATGACCTGGGTTTTCCTAGAGCAGGCTCCCTGTGTCCCTCCAGCTCCCACTCCCTTGCTCCTGGCCACTCCGCAGGCACCAGCTGGTGTTCCAGTGCTCAGCCGTGTCTCATCCTGCCCAAAAGCCTTCTCGCCATCCCAGCCACACTCTGATTTATCGGAGGAGGAGGAGTTGTTTATCGGCCTGGGGTTGTTTTGGGGTTTTGGCTCTGAGGAGCTGTCGGGGAGCAGGGCTTGCTTCATTCTCGCAGCGTCAAACTAAGGTTTACAAACAATGTCAAGGGGGAAAAAGAAAAACCCTCCTTGTTGTTCTGACTTGAGAAATGAGTAAATTTGTCCTTTATGCCTTTACCCCATGGGCATTTCTCAGCCAGAAGCCTGTCTTTTTCCCCCAAAGGAATGTGCCCTAAAGCCCAGCTGAGCAACCACTGCCCACCTCAGTGACCGTCAGTGACCATCCATGGCTCGATCCAGCCCAGAGCCAGCTTTTACCCATTTTTACCTTGGAGATAAAGCTGGGCCCAGCCTGGCTTCTCCCACGACGGCAGCCGGCAGAAGGTGGCTGGAGCATCACGCGAAGCAATTCAGTCCATAACGCCACCTTCTAAACCCAGCATGGCTCGGCCCGTTTCATCATTTATCTGAATGCAAACAAATGTCATTAGAGAGGGGCATTTGGCTCTCGGATAAACACTTGCCGGTCCCTGCCCTCACTCCCACGCAAAACCATCCCTCCTGGCACGGCAGGAGGCTCTTGGGATGCTCCCGTGGCGTTTTGCTCTTCTTCTACAGCAATGGCAGCTCCTGGCAAAGCTGGGCTCCGTGTCTCTCCCACCTGGAGATTACATCGGGAGCTGGCTGCCGGCCGGCCCGTTCCAGCATCTCTCAGCAACTGCAAAGATAATTGCCATAAGTCTAATTGTTCCTGCTGGATAACGAGCATTTTGCATCATCATCCCCAGCTGCCGAGAGCATCATCTGAGTTGCTATTTCAGGGGCGGAAAGCGGCTCCTCTGAGCCGGGAAAGGCTGAACCGGGCTGGATCCAGCTCCCCTTCTGAGCCCCCGCTGACAGCAGCACCGGTTCTGCAGCGTGCTTTGGGACGAGGCGCAGGGCAGGGACAATTCCCAAGGGACAGCCTGGACACGAGGGTGTGCAAACGTGGGATTTTCAACGTGCTGAGAAAACACGGCCAAATCCCCAGGGATTCGTGTCTTCAAAGGGGTTTCTCCCACGCGGACATGCAATTGTCCCTGCGGGATGGAGAGGGCTGGAGATGCACGTGCATACACATGGACGTGCACACGCACGGATGCATACAAGGATGCAGGCATGCACATCCATGTGTACGCACACGTGTGTGTGTGTGTGTGTGTGCGCACAGAGCTACTCCCATGTTGGGGACTTGCGGGCCAGTTTCCCTGCCGATCTGGTGGGCTTCTGCTCCAGACTTTCTCCCTCGCCATGGGGGCTGCAGTTTGAACCTCTCCTTCACAGAGGTGGCCATGAGCTCTGGAGGATGGGCAACCTCCAAGCTCCCTCTTTTGTTAAGTTTTATAATGTTTTAAACTAACAAACAGGCGCCTAAAGCAAGCAATTGCAGGGTAGAGCTGGCAACTGAGCAGACAGAAACCTCCTCCCCTGAGAAACCAAGGATTCGCCTTCACAGTGCGCAGTCGCTGCTCGGTGCAATGAGCTGCGTGCGTTCTCAAACACGCCTCGTTGCGGTCGGTCCGGTGGTGCCCCTCATTTTGGGTGATGCCGCTGCAGGCAGCAGGGCTTGCCGCAGCCTTCCCACGCTGTTGCAGCGGGCAGACCCACTCCGTGCTGGTGAGACACAGGCTGGGACCACAGCGAATGTCACCCTCTCCCCCCCCGAGCGACAGGGCGGATGAACCAGCCACGCGGCAGAAACCCCACGCTGGGCATTGATTTCTCCTCCACCACCAAGCACTCTGCAAGACCCAGGAACCTGCCTCCTCCCAGGCATGACCAAGGATGGCTGAGGCTGCTCGGATGCACGAGACTGGCTTGGCAGCAGGAGCGAGCATCTCAGCAAGCCGAGAGCGCGGCGCTTCGCTCCCTGCGCCCCGTCCAGCACCTGGGGTGGCTGCTGGTAATCGCTCGTTGCCACAGGATGTATTGAGTAGCTGTGGGATCCCTGCTCCACTCATGCTCACAGACACGTGGCTTTGGGGCAGCATCAGCAGAGGCTGTGCATCCTGTCTGTCCCGTCCCATCCCATCCCGTCCCGTCCCGTCCCATCCCATCCCATCCCATCCCATCCCACAGCTCCCAGCCCAGCCCTGGGCTCCACACCTCCCTTGCTTTTTATTTATTCTTCACAAACCAGGAGGCTGCAGCCAGTGGTCAAGTGCCATCCTTGTCCTCAGAGCAGCACACCTCGAATTAACCCTCCCTGGGCTTGCAGAAGTTTTCAAACACTAATTTTCCCTCTCCTGCTCCAGGGGTTACCCTTGCCACAGCCCAGCAGCGAGGAGGTGATGCTGGGCACTGGGGTTCATGCTCTGGTCCATGTGACTGTGGCCAAGCTGCCTTTGCCATACCCTGCTTTGGCTGCTGGAAAGGGTTTGGGGACATCAATGTGGCATAAAGATGTAAGGCAAAAGGACTTTCCTGCCATTGTGCCCCTAATGCCATGTAGAAGTCCCTGGAAATGGGTTTGCAAACCCTGCTGCTGAGCACGTCTTGGGAAAGAGTGATTCAGGGCTTGAGATTAGAGTCCTATGAGCTGGCTGGGAAAAGAGAGAGGGGAAAAAATGTGTCAGGGCAAGAGAGGGGAGAGATAAAGCAGCGCATCTGGGCTGGGAGCACGAAGCCGTCAGCCTCCCTGGCGCCACGAGGCTGTGGGGTGGATGGATCCGGGCTGCGACAGCCTTGGACGGAGCCGGCCATGCGGCAACCTTGGATGGAGCCGGCCACGCGGCAAAGCCTGCTGGCTGTCAGGGCTTGGGGAGGGCCACGGGGGAGCCAAAACCCTCCGGTTGCAGAGAGCAGGGAGGAGGCAGCCCTGCCTGGGGTCCCGTTCTGGCTCCCAAGGGCTGCAAGAGGAAGGGATGGCAGGGATGGTTGCCCATAACTCCCCCCCCAACTTGCAGCCCCTTCTCGGCCCCGCTCGCTGCCAGGATTGCCATCCCAGGGCACAAGGTTTGGTACGTGCCAGGGCTCGAGGGTGAAAGATGCTGATTTAGTGCCATGAGCTTGCTCTGTGGGTGACTGTGTGTTACGCCTTTGGGAACTGCAATGTGCTGCCTTTCCTATCAGCTCAAGCTTTTGGGGCTGGGGGTACATTTTGTACTGAAGCAGCCTCTGCTGCTGCCCAGAGTGGGGTTTTGGGGAGCTGGGAGGGAAGGCACCATCCCTGTGATCCAGCTGGGCCCTTGCAGCTGATGCACGTTGTGTCCTAATTGCAGTTCCTCCCGTTCTCTGAAAACAAAAGGCGCAATTAGCTATAGGATGGGAAACGCCCGGAGCTGGGAGCAGCCTCCGGAGCTGGTGGCGAGGGGGCGGCTGCTCGAGGGCTGAGCTGCAGCTCCTGCTTTTTGCAGGATCTCTTCTCCCCACCACCAAATCAGCCACCATCACTGTGCTCTGCATCCGCTTGGGCATCCTGGGAGGAAAAGCAGGTGCTCGGGAGCAGCTCCTTGCTCTCATCCCACCACTGCCGCACCCCTCCCAGCACACAAACACCCTTCTCTTCTGCCAGCTCCGCGCTGGCAGCCACTGTATATACAGTATAATCCACCCACAGGGTATCCAGGCTGTTCTTTGCTGGGAAGGACAGAACATCCTTGTGATTCGAAAGGTCAAAACGAATGTCAATACCCTGTCGGTTTGACTCAGCAAGAATGCCAAAGCTGCCTTGGGGACACAAAGTGCTGGGAGGGACAGTCGTGGTTGTTGGGTACGTTGCTCCCTGCACATCGGGCATAGGGTCCCCGAAAGCGTGCTGCTTGCTGCAGGGTCAGGCAGGGCAACTATCCATAATAATAATAATGATAATAATACATGGTGTGCAAACAGCTTTGGCTGCTCGGCCCGGAGGTCCCGGTACCCCATCTCCACCTCTGGATAGGTCGTGGTGCCCCTCCATGACATCCTCCCCCAGTTTCTGGCTCTGAAGCCCAGCTCTTGTTTCCTCCCCAGGGCTCCAGTGCAGGATTTTCCTCCTAGGACTCAGCTGTGGAGGATGTTCCAGGTCCGTGGGCAAAACGCAGCCGTTTGCTCTGGGATCTGAAGGGCAGTGAGTCCCACAGAGCCCCGGGCTGGAGCAGCCACTCAGGGCTCATGGCTGGAGCAGGAACAGCATCTGCCCTGGTCAGACCTTCTCCTCCTCCCTGGTGGAGAGAAACTGCTGTTGATTTGAGCTGGGCTGGAGGAAACTTGGCTTGGGCGGATGGCTGGGATTGATTTCCAAGTGACAGAGGCACTCGTGTGTCCCTTGAGCTCCCGGCCCTGTGCCTAACGATTTTCTCTGCTAATAATCTCCGCTGAGCAGGCAGAAGCACATGCAGGCACCGAGCACGGGGATGAGGGGGACAGTTCAGAGCCTGACACGGTGATGGCAGGGCCATGCTGCTGTTACTAACGTACAGACCCTTTGCATTTCTCCCCCACCCATCCCAGCAGGGGGGCTGCCCACAAAGCCCTCAATGCCAGCATCATCGGCCCCTCGAACAATGGCCCTGCCTAAGGAGAATGAAGCCTTCTTGGGGCTTGGGGATTCGGAAGTGAATTAAGAAATCCCTTCACGGTGGCAGGGCAGATCCTGGGAGCTGATGGCATTTTGCAGTAGGGCATTGGAGGCTTCGGAGCCATGCTGGGCACAGTGGTGCATGGTGTGGTCCTCCAGGATGAGGATTCTGATGCATCTTCCCTCTCCCCACACAGTGCAGGGAGCAGGAGTGAGAGCAGGAACTGGGGTGCAAGGTGCTCCATACTGGGCTTTGGGGGAGGCCCCCCGGCTCTCACCAGCCTGGCACTGCCAGCAAGGAGCTGTGCAGCCGGGCAGGAGCTGTGGCACGTTGGTCCCCGTGTGTGCTGAGGCCGGGGCAGGCAGCAGGAGCTGGCAGTGCTGCCCAGCCTGGCAGGGCTCTCGCGGCCCCGACCTTTCTGGCTTTGAAAACAGGACAGGAACAAAACACACTTTTGTTTTCAGTTCGGGAGCTGGAACGGGACCTTCGGGCTGTTCCTGGGATGTTCCGGCATCCTGGCTGCTGCTGGGGGGGGGGGGACCACGTTCTGACACCCAGGGCAGCCTTGCTGCACCCTTGCATCCTTCCCATTTTGTCCTTCGGCGGCAGAGCCCAAAGCTCTCCCTGTCCTCTCCTGCAGCCAGGCTGGCTAGGGGTGCTCCCCCAGGGCCACCAGCAGGGACGAGCAGCTCTTGCAAAGGGCCAGCCTTCATCTGGAAACCCTGACGGCTCTCGCCAGGGCTCGTGTGCCCGGAGAGCCCTGGGGAGGTCAGGGAGTTTGTGCCGCTGTTTGATGCACACTGTGACTGTTGCCCTCGGTGGCACAGGGCACTGAACTAGAAAACCAGCGTGCAAGGAATGTGGGTGCCCCCACCTTGCCTCACCCCTAAAACCTGGCTGGTGGCCACCCATCAGCCCCTGGCCAGCGACCCCCAGACCCTGCTGCGGGGACACAGCTGGGGACAGGAGGGCAGGGAGCAGCTGTGGCTTGCAGCGAGGCCATGCTTATGCCCATTGCATGGGGAAAAGTAGGGTTGAGCCCCACATCTGGCTATTAGCAGGGTTGGCTGGCCCTTACCTGAGCACCTGGGGACCTTCAGGTTGCAAAAATTAGGGACAATGTGACCCTGCATCACCAAAATTAGGAAGATGCCACTGGGCAGCCTCTCCCTGTGCAGGGCTGGCACCGTTTTGCTGCTCAATCTATTGGCCATGAGGCAGGCAGGCAGCAGATGGTGAGGGTAATTTTTTTTTTTTCCATTTCGTGTGGAAAGGGCTATTTCTAGAAAAAAAGGCAAATCGCCGCATCCCCTCGATAGCCGGTGGGGACGTGGCACCTTGTTGTCACCCGCCGCCTGCCCTGGAGCAGCCCCAAGGGCAAAACGCTCAGTGAGTCTCTGCTTCCCGGCCCCGCTCCTTATCAATCCCCCACACCCACAAATGGAGAATTAAACTGCTGGGTTCCCGTAGAAGAGATTGTGGAACCGGCCAGTGATGAGAAATGGCAAGGGCCCTGCCACGTTGGTGTGCGTGGCAGTCGCTGCCGGCACGGAGGCTCCTTCCAACACTTCCCAGAAATTCCCTGGGATGTAGCCGATAATTCCCTGGCAGCCACTTGTGCTCGCCCGCCGGGGTCTCCTGCCCCTCTCGCGTGCCAAGAGCCCATTTCATCTTGTTGAGTGGCAAATTCATGCCACCCTTCACAGGTTCAGGCTTTCTGTGGCATCTGGCATGGCAGGGAAATGCTTTTTTTTAAAAGCAAATCAAGATTCCCAGGCAATTAAGTGGGGACTTAAGGAGTTCACTAGGAAAAATAAAGCCTGTTCTCAACAGCCTGTGCCACAGAGAGCACCCGGTGTGAGGCTGTTTGCATGTCCTGTGGTGTTTGGTCCAAAATCTCCCCAAATCTTCCCAAATCCTTCTGCCAGCAGAGCTCAGCCGGGGCTGTGTGGGGACAGGTCCCCACGGGCCAGGAGCTGCTATGGGGCTGGGAGTAAGAGGGTTTGTAAAGCGTGGGGCTGGGGAAGGAGTGGGGACCCCCCAGGATAACCCTGTCCCTGTCTCCTTGGCACAGTAACACCCGGCATCGCCTCGAACCCCCCAACGCTGTGTGTTCCTGCCCCCCACGACCCTGTTGGCCTGATCCGTCCCTTTTCCTCATAAGGGTTCACGCAGGAGCTGGGTCAGGGACTGGATCCAGCTGGAAACCAGTGCCCTGCCGAAGGTCTGTGCCCCGAGTCATCCCCGCACGGGTCCGGCTGGATGGGTGCCGCCCCGAGGTGCCGCCGTGCCAGCACCCCCCTGCTCCGGGGTTCTTGTTTGTGCCTGTGGGTAATATCGTCCCTGCAAAAAAAAAAACCCATGATCTTTGTTTTTGGTGCCTCAGGGCTGAACTGTTGCCCTCCCCAGGGATGGGTCCCTGAGGGCTGGTGGGGATTTACAGCTTGCCGTGATTTATGCCGGAGGTGGAGCGGGACGGAGCCGTCGCAGCCGGCACCGAAGGAACCCAACATCAGGACTGTCCCGGCGTGACCTTACCTGGCCATGCAGGGGACAGCCGAGTGTCCCCTGAGGACACCGGTGGCATCCACAGGATGGGTGACAGGGTGGATGTGTTCAGAGTCCCCCGCCTCCCTCCTGGAAAAAAACAGACATGAGATTTTAAAATTAAGTAGAATCTTTGCTTCTAGTTCAGTGCTTGGCTCCTCTGCCCCCACCCAGGAGGGACGTGGTGGGATCTGGCACTGCCAGGAGGTGACCCAAAGGCAATGCGGTTCAGGGCAAGTGGTAGCAGATGTGGTGCTGGACTTTGAAAAATCACCTGAGAAATAAAGCAAAGGCTGTGGAAATAAGGGGTTACCGAGTCACCGGGGCCTGGGGACATCCCCAGGCATCTCTCCTTGCTCCATCGGCCCCCTCTGTGGGGGAGTGGAGAGGGGAGAGGGCAAAGCCAGCCCTGAGAGCCGACCCCAAACCCCAACCTTCCCCTCAGCCGCCCCCGTTCCCTTCCTGCCCGGCTCCTCCTTATCGGTGCAGGGCTCCTTGGCCAGACCAAACAGCCTCCCCCGCCGCCATCGCCGCCGCACATGGGGCAGCACGGGGAGGGCTGGGACCCAGACAATTAAATAAGAGCATCTTGTCTTCTGCAGGGTGTTGAAATCCAGCCCTGGGTGCCCCAGGCGGCTTCGCTTTCCCTGCCCTCCTCCTCTCCTGGGTGAGAGGTCTGTGGTTGCTCAGCTCTGTTTACTAACCATGTTTTTTTTTCCCTCCAGCTGGTTCTTTTATTTTCGCTGCAAAGCGATGCAGAACCACCTTGGCCGAGAGCAGGTGAAAGCCCGGTGCCGATACCTGCACCAGTTCAGACCAGCAAGGAGCTGGGATGGAAGGCAAGGGAACGTGGGGAGGTCCCCATGGCAGGATGGGGGGCACAGGGTTGGGGGATGCCGTGAGCCGAGGGGGCTAGAGGTGGCAGGGTCACTCCAAAGCCAGCGCTGGCCGGGCGACTGCTGGGGACCACCATCCCCTGAGGACCTCACGAGTATCCTAGGGCCATCAGGATGGGTCTGTCCCCTTTCTGAACCCGAGGCTGAAGTGTTCATCACCTCCCACGTCACCAGCATCCCTCCTGGGACAGTTGGGGACAGTGGCTGGCCTTCCAGACAAAGAGCCTTTGGTGATGAAATGCCTCTTGAGCAGCTCCATACCAGTGCGGCCGGACACACAACCAGCCCGTACCGAGGTCACGCTCTCCCCCCTGAGTTTCTACCAGCCAGTGAGTTGTTGCAGGAAGAAAGAGGTGATTTAGCCTTAATTTATCCTTGCTGCAAAGAGCCACGTGTCTCTCCCCACAGCCCCAAACCTGCTTGGATCCTGGGTGGTGGGACCCTTGCCCTGTGTCCCTCACTGCCTTGTTCCTGCAAGGTCCCCGCTGCCGACCGGGTGTGTGTGGATCTGTGGGGACCCCCAAAACACTTCCCACTCACTGGAGCCTTTCAGGGAGGTAGGCAGACCCCAGATCAGCTCTGGTTTGGGTTCTCCCAGGTTCCCCAAGCTGTCCTTGCTGCCCAGCCTGCCCCGGGCAGAGGGAAGGGAAAGGGCTCCAGCACACACAGGGGCTGTGCCAGCCCCGTCCCGGTCACCGGTGCTGGGAAACACCCTGGGAGCTGGCAGGATTGTACTCACAGGAGTGTTACCTGATCGCTGCTGCCGATAACGGCCTTTTACAGCTCTTACCTGGGCTCTCCAGCAGAGATGAAGCGGTTCAACCTCCCACAGCCCCAAGGAGAGGTAAAGGCGGAGGTGCGAAATGCTAAAAATGAGTTTGGGGAGAGCCAAGACCAGGCTGTGCCAACCCCTTCTTGCCTTCCCAGTGGGTATCGCGCCCTGGGAGAGCCCATTTACCTGCCGCTTACCCCCCACTAATACTTTCCAACTCCAGTGCTCATTTTCAGCCAAATTGCACACAAAGGTAGAAGTCAAAAGGCTATTTCTATGCGTGCCAGGAGAATTGCTGGTGGGGAAGAGAGACAGCTCCCGCTGAGAAAAACGCTGCAGCGTGAGCCCAGCCCTTCACTAGACACCAGAGCAGCCACCAAGCAGCAAAACTTGGTGGGAAATCTGGCTTCCTTGGGCTGGCCGCTCACGGCGTTGCTGGGTTTGTTTTGTTCTGGGCTTGAGATACTGGTCGGACAAAAAAAAAAAAAGGAAAATAAAAAGCTTTGTAAGTATTGAATTAAAAGGATGATGCAGAAGCTGCAGGGTGCTTCGGCTAGAAAACGTGAGCGGTTTGCAGTTGGCCCCAGCGGGGCGCAGGCTGTTTGGAGAACATGGGGTTCCTGCGATTAGCCTGCTCATATGACTCAATATATAACCACCAGTTACACACTAGATTTAATCTTGGGTCAAAAGTCATGGATAATTCAAACCACGCAGAAAATGTTGATCGTAGGCTTGCTGGAGTTGTTTTTTTTTTCTGCTCTTCTTTGTTTGGCCCAAACAACCTGTGTAAGGAAAATGCACCCTGGCCCTGGGCAACGGTGGGTTGATGTTACCTGGGCTGTTTTTTTTTCCTTGGGAGCTGCTCCAGGAGCTGCCTGCTCTGTCTGCATCCCGCATCCAGCTTTCTGAGCCTCCTTTCATCTCACCCGCTTGCTATGGGAGGAAAAAAAACAGGATGATTCATGCCCTAAACCTCCCTTCGGAAGCATAGCGTTGGTCCTCAGCCCGGTTATTTCCTGTTTGTGCAGGTGACTGCAGTGAAGGTGCCCTCCTCACCCCAACCGAGCAGAGGTGTGGATGCTCCCTGCTGCGTCCCTGGAGCAGATTGGGTACCCGGCTCAGCTCGTTCTCTATTTCCATCAGTCCCTCTCGGGTCCTGCCCCAGTTTCTTGTCTTGGGCAGTTTCCTTCCCGACCGAGTCACGAAAGCCACTCTGGCATCAAAAAGATGTCAGCGGGGATGTTGAGGAACATCCTGCCTGCTTAGGTTAATTGAGCAAAGGATTTCAAAGCAGCGCCTCGGGAGCACGAATCAGGGGAAGGACCTTGTGCTCTGAAGTTTCGGTGGGGGCTGTGGGGAGGGCTGGCTGCTCCGCACACCCAGGAGCGGATCGTCGCCCTCTCACTGCTTTCTGGAAGCATCGGCTGCGATTTCATTTTTGGCAGAATAATGTCTTGCAAGGATGGTTATTCATAGGGAAGGCATCGTCCCATCTGCCGGCGGCAGCAGACGTCACTCCCTGGTCGTTGCATGGGGACAAGGGCCTGTCATGGACCACGGTTGAGCTCATCCGTCACTGAACCTCCTCTGTGCCTCCATCTCCTCTTAGGTCGTTAGGAAGAATGAGTGATCCCTCCCTTCTCCTGCAAAACCCTTTGCCAGGCAGCGACAGAGAGAAGGATGCAAATAGCCCCTACAAGCACAAGAAAGCTTTTCCCTGCAGGAGCACGGAGGAGGCAGGGAAGCGGCATCGCGTCCATTTTGCAATCAGGAGAGGCAGAGAGACAATCATCTCACCCATGGTTGGGTACCATCATGCTAAACCCCATCTCCGGGCAGACCCTAGCTCCTCCTGCCCTCACCATGGAGCCAGTGGCTCCAGCCGTAGGGTTTTACTGGCACAAGCTGGGGGTTTTGCTGGCAAACTGGGGATCTGAGCCTGGGCTCGAGCCAGCCGGAGACTGGGAGGGCCAATTCCTCTTCCCAGCCCCAGTACCTCTGCACAGGGAAGAGGAAAAGCCCTTTGGGACAAGGCAGAGAAAGCACTGGAACAGGCATAAATAGCTTAGTAATAATACTAATGATAGCACTTAGCACGTAGGCAGCAGTTTGCAGAGCAGAGCGCTTTACAAACATTAATTAGTGCTGGTAGACAGTTCAGCGATATGGTTCCCATTTTGCCAACTACGAAGAGCAGAGAACCGACCATCTGCTTAAATCCTTTTTAATTTAATCCTGGGGTATTCGTAGGGAAATCCTGAGCCCGTTTCAGCATGGATCCCAGCGCACACGGGCCCTTCAGACCCTCCCGGAGGGAGGCAGACACCGAGCATCCCAGGAGAGGGATGTTTTGAAGGGTGTTGGTGGCTGGGGGTTGTGCCCAGGGCATGGGGCTGGAAAACAAAGGGCGGCTGTTTTCCATGTCAATAAATACACGTGCTGTAGCCAAAGTCCTGGTGGTTTCCCTAAAGGCACGTTGTGCTGCTGGCGCCTTGGGGGTTTGCCAGCTGGGGATGGAGGGTTTGATGGGCTCCTCTTGCCCTTTCCAGGTCTCTGCTTCACCTGTGGTGGTTCTGATGACCTCTCAGGACAGCCAGCTCATTAGCAAAAAATTAAAGCAGCTGCCAAGAATGATTGGGGCAGTTGGTTAAAGCTGTACCCAGGGCTCAGCCCTCATAGGGTGACCATTTCAACCTTGTGGTTGATGCTGGGGGCACTGGATGTGGCAGCAGAGGATGCCTGGTACTGGGAAAAGCTAAAATTGCGTACTATAAGGTATTCAGTGCTTTTTAAATTATTATTATTTAAAGATACCTGCTTTATACTGCACACCAAGCAACATCCCTGCAGCTCATGTTGCAGTGGGGTTTTGCTAAGGATGGGGGTCAGGGCTGGAAACAAGTTTAAAGCCAGTATGAGCCAGATGCAGCAGCTGTACCCCAAAAAAATCCTGGGAGAATGAGGATATGGCAAGGTGCTGAAGCAGGAGGGTGAGTGGCTGGGGATGGCTGGTGCTGGCACGGCTCGGATGGAAGCAAAGCTGCTGTCGCACCTTGAGTGTGGGCTGTGCAGCCATGCATGGTGTTGTTCTGCAGCTTGAACTCCCTCCACGGGTAATTTGCAGGCAGGAAAAAGAGGTAAATGAAAACATGGGGGATGGGAAAGGCCAACCCTCCAGCAAGGAGATCCCCTTCCACTTCAGCAGCAGAAAAACATGTTTGTCTACTCTTAAGCTAATACTGAAACCTGCAGCCCTTTCCCAAATGTTGTGTTTAAATTTCCCACTGCATGTGAACTCATCAACCCTACAGAAGGAAAAGCCTGCTCAGCTACAGTTTTCTTAGGCTGTTTTATTAAGATTAGTGTTTTTTTTTTTTATTAGGTATAGATATAAAAATGTGTAATGATGGAACTTTTCCTCCTCTCTGAGAAGATGGGTGCTAACTCAGAGCATGGAGGAAAGGGTCAAGTAGGACTTACAATGAATTTTATTTCTTCTCCAGACAAAAGAGGTCCGGAATCACTTTGTCCCTGACTGAGCACACCATGGATCCTGCTTAAATCCCTTGCTGAGCTATCCTGGACTTGCAGCTATATTGCAATTATGCAGATGCTTAAGTGCTTGGCTAAATCAGGGCCCCCCTGCCCGCTTGCCATCTCCAGGGCCTTTCCAAATTATCCCCCAGCCTGGCCACATTTCGGATCCAGGATGTTGCAAACAGGCCAGACAAGGCAGATTTCAGCAAGATCCTCTAATCTCAAGCTCTCCCTGCGCATCTCCAGCTCTCACTTGATTTTTTTGCCTTGTGGATGGCTTCCCCGGGCAGCTCCCGCATCCTGTCTCCACACCAGGTTGCCTTGTTAAGTGTCTGATTTTAATTTCTGTCCATCAGGAGCTGGGCCTGAGCAATTACATAATAACGAGCTATTCATCCAGAGGGAGAGTGCGGATCTAGGTTAATTGGTCTGACAATTGAGCCCAATCCTTTCCGGTTTTGCCCAGTTTTCCTTATTTTATTTTTTTTCTCTCCTTCTGCACAGTATCTGTAAAGCTCTCAGCCTTGTTAATTAAGAAGGTAACTTCACCCCGAGGGCTGTTTTGTTCTCCTCTCCCTCCTTCAAAAACAAGAATAGAAGAAAAAAAAAAAAGCAAAAGCAAAGCAGCAAGAATTAGCTAGTTTGGGATGAAGCAACCACCTCTGAGCAGGATGGAGCCGGTCGGGTCTGACGGGGGTCGGACCGTGTGGAGCTGCCACCATTCTCCTGGGCTTTGGGGACAAGAACACGGCACGGAGAAAGAAGGTGCTGTGCTGGGAACGCTGCTCCTGGCACGTTCGATAGACACGCTGCAAAGCTCTGCTCTTCCCCTCT
>JAOTQQ010000071.1:4853703-4866778 GCA_026546715.1 Gallinago undulata | reverse complement strand
TAGGCCATGAAGGATTGATAGGGAAAGTTCTTAGCCTCTAGTTTTAACTGCTTAATACGTTCTAAATTTCAGACATTTTTAACATTGTCATTACAAGACATGGCAAGTCGGGTGCAGTTGTCGGGGCCCCAAGAAGCAGAAAAATACGTCCTCCACATGGTAAGACTTGGCTCAATTATCCTAATTTAAAAACTGGTTCAATTAAGACTCTTCAAGCATTTGGATTGGTGGTGCCAAGTCTGAATGGCTGAAGAATGGTTCTTTTTCAGGGTGAAGGGAAATACTGTCAGTCTGCTGTGATGTTTAGACTGTTCTCAAAGAAAATCTTAAAAGATACTCCCTGCCTGAGATGAAGCATGCATCATTTGTCTTTGAGAAGCTGTTAGGAAGTAAAAAGCAAACAAGTTAAAGATGATTCCACAAGGATTCTGTGTGTTGTAGTTACCCAAAATTCTGTACTTAGTGATACCTTATACTAAACACTCTCTCATTTCAGATAGAAGATGGTGAAATCTTTGCAAGTATTAATCAGAAGGATGGTATGGTCTGTTTCCATGATAATCCTGAAAAATATAACAATCCAGCTATGCTTCATAACATCGATCAGGAGGTAAATCTTTAAGATCCTAACTGCTTTTGGAATTCCTACTAAAAAACCTTAGTCTGTGATCAGAGCACTGCTGGGAGGAGCAGTATAGGTAATTTGCATGTAGAGGCTGAGGACTAGAAATCATTATTTGACTATTTCACAGTACCAGTATTTAAAACTTTTTAGATTGATTGTCTGTTACTGTCAATACGTTCCCTGTTGTATCTTCTGTACAGCTCAAGGTGTTTCCGTAGACTGGCTGCTTAATGTTGGTGATGGGAAGTTTCTTTGAATTGAATGGATTAGAAAGACGGGGCTTGGAGTTTTAGATTTCGAGGGTCACTTCCACTGGCTCTGGATAACCTGCCTGTAGGTTGAGGTGGTTGAGCCATATGGGACACTATCATTGGCCTTAAAAAGGATTGTTAGGAAGATGTGGTTCAAAATAAGGGAATAAAAAAGGGCTCTGACGCTTTTCTTTGGGAGAAGAGGGATGAGAACATTTTGACATGGAGCTTTTGTGATGGCAGAAGTTACTGGTTCTGCATAGCACAGCCTTGAAATATCTTGAAGATCATGTACAAGCTGGACAAAGTAATCAACTTAATATATATTTTTAAGATGCTGAAATGTATAGAGCTTGATGAACGACTGAAAGCCATGGATCAAGAGATCACTGTGAACCCTCAGTTTGTGCAGAAGGTAATTGATTTAGTGTCTTGTAAGAAGATGTCAGAGATTCAGTGTGGTGAGGATGTGTTTCACTGAATGTCAGTATTTACAGTGTTAATAATTACTTATTATTAATAGCATGTGCATAAACATCATGCTTTAAAACAAAAAGGAAGTGCATGTTGTTTCATATGCGCTTTATTTTCCTACCTGTTAACTTCAAAGAACTGTGTGTCTCAAAGGCGAACCTTCAAGCCTGTTTTTGAAAACAAATAACTCTCTCCCTTCCAGAGTATGGGCTCTCAAGAAGATGACTCAGGGACCAAACCATCCAGTTATTCCTGAAATTCATGTTGCTCACCACTCCGCTTTCAAGTAAAAGCTTATGAAAGAATCACGCCTGGAACAGGGCATTGAGGAGTTCCACAAAGAGAGCAGAGAGAACTGAGCTTTGCTTTTCACCTGGACATTAAGAAAAAAAAGAACACCCTCTCAGTACTGTATAATATCAGAAATACTCTCTGCAAAGAAAAAGGAAATCTCAAAAGAAACTTAAAAGTCTGTTGTGGATTTATTTATCTTCAGATTAACATCGTTAATGCATTAAATAATCTACCTTTTGTTTTAAAGGGTTTGAATGTTGCTGTGTTTCTGTAGCAGTCCTTTTTTCTCTTCTGAAAAAAAAGAAGTGTTATTCAGGGAAGAATACAAACTAGTGTTGGTTCACTTACAAAATAATTACTGGTTCATTATTCTGTATTTAAAGTTGGCTCAAAGTGCAGATTTATCATATGTATGGTAGGGGGAGAAGGGTGCGTTTTAAGTAAATGCTCTACATTATAATTTGATATGCCCAGTGTAGCTGGCTGCTGTCTTATTAAATGAAATAAGAACCATGTTCTTCTCAGAAGGATGAGCATTTTAACGAGTCCTTGTAAGGTAGTTTTGCTGAAAAGCAGAAATCACTGCAGGGAATCCATACGTGACATCTATTTATGATTTTAAATTTCTGGTACAAAATATCTCCTAATAACATTTTTCTCTTAGATCAGACTTGGTAGACCTAAACAAGAGGATATTTGAAAGATCTTTGTGTTCTGGAGGATTCTAGATATGAAGTTGTTCACACCAAAATAAATTTGAATTTTTACTCCTAGACAATTGGCACGAAGGTATAAAACAGGCAAATACTTTTCTGTGGTGGTAGAAAGTGAAGGCCATGCTATAGATCTTTGTTTCTGGAGAAAACGATTTTATGTGGAACATAGAATTGTGTACAGCTCTCAAAATGCAGGATTTTATTTGGAGATAACATGCTGCAATGCTATCTAGTTTTTAATTCACTGTTTTAAACATGAGAACTTTGTTGTTGGATTCTTTTAAGTGCTTCACTCCTTAAATCAAGAGGGTCTTTAATTTTCTGTAACTCTCATGTATTTGAAGATTCCTACTGTTATAACACCTTTGAAACACTTTGTCGGTGCAAAACTCCTGGGCATAAATAAACCTGTCGCCAAGTCGGAACGCAAGAAGCTTGGCATCCAGTGCTTCCTGCTCAAACGCCTGACCAGAAGCCGCTGCCAACCCCCCCCCGGCTTTTGTTCAGGAGCCCAAATGGGAGCTGAGCATTTCTGGCTCTTGCCATGCGAAGCTTGTTTGTATCCAGGTCACCCGCAGCTGAAAATATTCCGTTTGTGCTTCCAGTGCTGATACAGAAACTGTTGGGCTTTTCATTTAAAACCGGTGTCTTAATTCTAGCTGAGCCTCTGTGGCAGCGGTGTGCTTCCTAGTAGAAGGGAAGTGCCCCCAGCTTGTTCTCTAGATGGTGAGTGACATTTTAAACTTATAAAATAGCAGTTTAGTATTGAACACAGCATAGATCTGTAGCGTTAATATCTCACCATTGAGTACTTGTGCTTCCTATTGTAGAGACTTCCATGTTTGAAGGCAACTTTTACACCTGATCATAAAGCAAAACCTTGGGGTTTTTCTTTCATTACTTGCCTTACCGGTCTTGCAATTAAAGATATTTATGATTTTTAAAGTTTTTTTTTTTTTTCCCCAAGTTAATCCTGCAGTGATTTCAATGCTGAACATGCTTATGCAACTTTTTCCTCTGGTACTGTTGGGAGTGTTAAATTAGGATGTTAGCAATGTGGTGGGCTCAAGCAGGGGCTGGGTTGTCCAAGCGTTTCCACCCATGTGCGGTGGTTCACAGAAAGGACTGCAAATGACTAACCCCAGGCTGCCACCCAGCCAAAAGCATGGATGGCTTTGCCACTCATTGCCAAGGGCTCACTTGCTGGAGGGGTGGGGGGAGGAATGTATGCAGGAGAAGAACCAGAAATGTCCACATCGCAGTGGCTGAGCTTTTAGACCAGTAGTTCCTCTCGGTGACATGGACTTAGCTCCTGAGAGCTGCAGGGTGGCTTTCTGGCTGCGGCACTGGAAGCAAACTAATGCTGGCAAACAGCAGCTGCGTTCTCTCTTCTCTCTTCTTTTGTTTTTGCCTAAAGTAGATAAAATAAATCCATGCTCACATCAAAAGAATGGTAGCAATAGCTACGTCATGGTTTCAAATGATGTATCACCCTTGTTCTTAATCTGATTTTTTTAAGAGGGCAAATGCTTCTAAGGTTAGAGAACTGCTCAAGTTCCTTGTCTCAGGTGGATAGTCATGCTCTTAAAATGCCGATTGCTGTTGAAAATTCAAAATCAGGTCCCACCTGTAAAATCAGTAGAGATAAAGCATTCACCAAAAGTGCTTCGGGGAAGGGCTTTTAAGTAATGAGTTTGATAAACACATATGGTCTGGCGTCTGCATGTCTTGAGATACTGTTGAAATTAAGTCAGATTTTTAATGAAGTAGCTCCTTCAAGTCTTGGAACTAATTGCATGGGCTGTGGTCAGCTGAGGCGCTTTGAGCACACTTGGGCTTTCTGGTTTTAATTTGTATTTACTGCAGGGAAGGACTTTTGATCAAGCATGAGAAAGCTGTGTGCTCTGCTCCTCCAAACTTGGAGTCTCAGAGGTCCTGTGGCTTGTTCTTCCCGTCAAGCATGGCCACAAGATGTGTTCGTGAGATACCAAGTGCATGCTTTGATACCCAACTCGTATTTTCACATGTCTGAATTAGCTCTAAGGTATCAAATGAATTCTGAAGGCAGCACTAGACTTGCAACTACACTTCTTAGCCACAGGAGGGGTCTCCCGTTCGGTTATGCTCAGCAGGTAATAAAATGGTTTGGAGAAGACCTGGTTAGAAGCTGTTTGTGTACAACCACCCCTTCCTGGTTTTGTTCCACGGAGGAGGCCCCGTTGGCCACCTCTGTGACTGCTCCCGTAGCACTGCCGTTGTCCTTACGTGCTTTTGCGTAACTCCAGCCACCTCTGTCTATACAATTTCCCTGCTCTCTTCTCCAGCACCACCCTTGTATGTGTTGTCACAGGCTATCTGTATAACCCAGGAACTGTGTTCTGCATGGCCAGACTGGCTGAGGAGGTTAGTCCTGAGAAGTTGTTTAAATGTACTATTGGAAAATAAAAATAACAAATGAGCCGTTCTTCTTAGTTTGTCTTAAATGAGATAGTAGGGTTTTTTCCTAATTTGGCTTTTCCTTAGTTTTTTCTGGGGGGTCTTTTGTTCTTGTGGTTTCTTAGGCCATGAGATTCTGGCTGACTGGTGGGACGCTGCTAGTTGTCTGCCATGAGTGGCAATGTCCTCTGCTCAGGGGTTCTCCAAGCTCTGCTGGGGGCTTCTCAGAGCTCTCCTGAACGCTCTCGAGTAGAAACAGTAGTTCTTTTTGTACGAACAGTGTGTCTCCCTCAGAAAGCACTGCTGCTGGCCCTTGTCTGAGATGGGCTCCAGGATTAGATAGACTTTAGACCAAACATTTCTGTTCATCTGATCAGATTCACCTCATCTTTGTGTTACTGAATTCATCATTTTCTTCAGAAGTGTGTATCTTAGTCTTATGCGTGGCTGCTTGGATCTAGAGGCGTGTATTGTAGTGATACTAGTGACAGTTGCTTTTCTTTTTTTATTTAAGTACAAGTTTTACAGTCTATGCTTTTATCTTGTGGAAGACTTACTGGTTTTGTTCAGATTCAGGTATTTAAAACTCTGTAGGGATCAACTCCAAGGTAAGGCGGGGTGGAGGAAGGATCCAGTACTTCTATTATTTTGAAGGATTTAACAGTTGATACGGAATTTGGTTTATCTTTCCACCATAGTTTTCCGGAGATAAATAATCATCTACTGACACTTAATACCCTGCAGAGAAGCTGGAGCAGTTCAATGGAAGGAGGATCTGTTTTGAAGAGCCTGGAAAAGAAAGGCCTCGTTTAACTCAAGAACTTCAGAGTAACCACTTTGTAAATGGAGCGGGGAAAGGCTCGTAGGGGCCTCGTGTTCTAATTAGTTCAAGGCGCTAAGACACTTGATGGGTGCTGCCAGCGCTTCTACTCAGCGTCGTTATGAGGAGAAACCGGGCCCCGCCTGCGGTGCGGACACGGGAGGGACAAGGAGATCCCATAGCGACGCCCCGCCCGCTCGCCGCCATCCCTGCTTCCCCTCACCGCGCCCCGCCCGCGCACGGCGCCTGCGCACGGGACGCCCCGTCCCCTCCCGAGGTGGCCGTACGGGCCGTACCACTCCTCGGGGGGATAGTGGCCCGCTTCGGCTGCAACGCCCGAAGGCTGGTAGGCGGCCACTCGCCCCGTCTCGTCCGCTGGAGGTCAGAATCTATTGTCTACTCTCTGCGGCGCGACAGGGGCTCAGGGGATCGCGAGGGAAAGAAAGAGGCGTCGTCCGGAGATCCTCGTCTTCCCCCCTCCCTTTCTGAGGTAATGGTTCTGCCCAGCCCCCGTGGACAGGGCGGCCGTGGGCCAGGTCAATGCCGTACCCGGGGGGGTGTCGGGGTCCTCGGGGAGCGGCGGGAAGGAGCGGCTCGGTACCGCGGTACGAACGGCCACCCCCTCCCTCTTCCCTACTTTTTTCTGCCTCTTCTCGCCGCTCTGTGTTAGCGACGGAGATGAGTGGGCAGCCGGGAAGCTGTGTGCCCCTCTTGTCCTCCCCCAGCTGCCAGCGGGGATGGTGTGGGCCGGTGGGTCAGGCTGTGTCAGGCGCCCGCTGACACGGGACGGGCCGGGGCGGGGGAGCCCGGAGCGGCGGTGAGCGGGGCCGGGTACTGGGGGCCGGGTACGGGGAGCCTGGGCTGGGCCGGTCTCGGAGGGGATGGGCCGTGCCAGAAAGGATAGGACCTGAGGCGCGGCTGGGCCTGAGGCGTTCGGGTCCGGGGGCGCTGAGCAGGGCCGGTTTCGACCCGTTACGGCCTGAGGCCTCCGGGAGCCGGAAGCTACGCCGGGCCCGGCAGGGCCTGAAGTGTCCGGGTGCGGAGGTCTGGTCTGTGAGACCCCAACCTGTCCCTGTAAGACCGGAGGTATCCAGGAACGGGGCGTCTGGTCTAGTCTCGTCACACCCCTGTGGGGCCTGAGGTGTCCCGGCTCAGAGTCGGGGACCCGGGGACGGGATTGGGGAGGGGTGTGTGTGTGTCAGTCTGCTCTAGTTCCATCCCATCAGGGCATGAAGGGTCGGCCTGTGTTCAGGTCGCCCTGTGGTGGAGTTGTGCTGGTCCCTTAGGCTAAGCGTAAGGCCAGCCCCTCCTGGAGGGACACAGAGCAGGGCTTACATCCGTCAGGCCTAAGAAATGCTTTAATGTCTGTTGTGCTGATATTGTGTGCTTTCCCCCTTGCCTGCAGGAGGCCTGACACGTGTACTGAGCTCTCACTATGAATGCTATTGTTGCCCTCTGCCATTTTTGTGAGCTCCACGGTCCTCGCACCCTCTTTTGTACTGAGGTTCTACATTCCCCGCTTCCTCAAGGCGCAAGCAGTGGGGACATCTCTGGGCAGAATGAGCAGGCAGAAGAGGAAGAAGGTGGCATTCAGATGAGCAGTCGGATCCGCTCACACAGCCCAGCAGAAGGTGCTAGCGCTGACTCCAGCAGCCCAGGGCCAAAGAAGTCTGATATGTGTGAGGTAAGTGGGAATATCTGTGTGAGGATATCAGTGACCCTTGGCTTAACTAAAGGGTTCTTGGATTCTCTAATGCAAATTTATTTAAAAAATTTAAACTGGGCTCATTTTGTGTGTGACTGCCAGTACCAGAAGATGTCTAAGTCTTCACAAACTGTCATGATCCCTGACAAGAGGATGAAGGAGCTGTTGTTGAGCATATAGACCTTGACAAGACGGTGTCTTGAAGTCTCTTTAAGCCCTGTGATCTGTGATTCTCTTGTGGCTGAGAAATGCTTTTCTCATCCTTGAAGAGCATTTACTTTATTAGATTAGGTCTGGTCATTTAATAGTAATAATTTTAAGAGCAGTATTGATTAGGAAACATAAAAAAATGACTAAAACAATAGTGAAAATGTAAGTTCTTATGCTTGTCTACTATTAGTACTTGTTCTGAGGTATTTATTGTTTTTGTTCTTTCAGGTTATGGCCTGTTTTGTTAGGCCAGTTGGTTTCACAGCTGCTGTTTACTGAATTTTACCACTTGTCGAGCCAGCAGCAAGTTCACAGTCAAATTAAATAGTGGGAAATGAGCATAAGAGCATATGAAGTGTATCGCACAGAGTTCTATCTGAGGATAGAACTGGGAGGAGAACCTGGGTTCCAATCCTGACCCTGACTCGTATTTCTTGTCTTCTAAGCATTTGCGTTCTTGTCTGTATGGGTAAATAATGTGTCCTTATGTTTTGAAAGGAAAACGTAGAGGCCTTTGTAAACTTTAGATAACTGCATGCTCATTTATGGCTGGATTTGCTTTTCTGTCTTCAGGGTTGCCGCTCTCTTGCAGGAGGACATCCTGGGTATGTCAGCCACGACAAAGAGACTTCAATCAAGTATGTCAGTCACCAACACCCAAACCACCCCCAGCTGTTCAGCATCGTGCGCCAGGCCTGCGTTCGCAGTCTGAGCTGCGAGGTAACCACCGTGGAGTACAGGGTTATGGCCTTAAGCCTTGTTTCAAATCCAAGATAGTGCATTGCTGATCCTGGCTGCTCTGTGCAGCCTGAAAAAAAGGAGGGCATGGGGGTGAAAAAGCAGACAGATAAGGATTCCAGGATTAGTGGGAATGTTTAAGGTTGATCTTTGATAACCTTGAGAGTTCCTTACTCTCCCCTTGTGAGATCAAAAGTTTCCCTCTCTTGTTTTTCCTTCTATGTGTGTATTGTTTTTCTTTGTAAGATAAACTGGTTTTGTAAAAACATTGGAATCTGTTGTTTAGTGCCAAGAAACATTTGAGTTTTGTAGACTGTTAACATTCGGCATCTCATAGGAATGAAGGGAGAACCTTCAGTACAGATTAATGAGTGTTTGTGTGTCAGGACGAGCAAAATCCCTTGTGGATTCTCCACATCATTGTAGTCAAGTAGAGCTGAATTCTTAAAATCCAGGTAAATTGAAGGTTTGTAGGATATTTCTGGAGGTTTTTTTGACCACACATTTTAGATAGTAACCTAAAAAAGGCTTGTTTTATTTACCAAGTGTGTGTGAAAGAGCGGGAAGCTTTGTTCAGTTTAGTACAGTTTCAGCTGTATGATGTGCTTAACTGCTTTGGTGTGTGTGTCCCTCCCCTTCAGGTCTGCCCAGGACGTGAAGGCCCTATTTTTTTTGGAGATGAACAGCATGGTTTTGTCTTCAGTCACACCTTCTTTATCAAAGACAGCCTGGCTCGAGGTTTCCAGCGCTGGTACAGCATCATCACTATCATGATGGACCGGATTTACCTCATCAACTCCTGGCCTTTCTTGTTGGGAAAAATCAGAGGCATCATTGATGAGCTTCAGGGCAAAGCACTTAAGGTACATCAGCACCCAGAGTCCATTTGTCTCAATGTTAGTAAAACATTATGCTAGTTGATTTACAGCTGAGTCAAAAAGCTGATCCAGCTCCTTGCTGCCACCGTGGTCGTTAAGGTTGACACAAGGGACAAGAGGACAGTGCGCGTACCTGGGGGTGCCAGAGAGAAGGAACAGGGCGTTTCTCACATTTTAAGCCAGTTGTAACGCTTTTCACAGGCCTAACTGCCAGACAATAGCTCTGTTAGAAATTAAAGTACCTAACATTGTGAAGGACAATGGTTTTGGAGCACGAGTGTTACTTAGTGATAATTTCAGTCTAAGAATAAGATGTCCCCTCTCTTTTTCCACAATTTACAATGTATTTTGGATGATTGTATGTGGCGCACTCTTTTCACTTTGTATTTTTCTTGGGGTTTTTTTTTTTTTTTGGCTCAGCTTTATGTAAGAATTTTACCTTTCTGCAGTCTCTTATAGTGCCTTTCTTCTGTGGTGCAGGTGTTTGAAGCGGAGCAGTACGGGTGCCCTCAGCGTGCCCAGCGGATGAACACGGCCTTCACCCCCTTCCTGCACCAGCGGAACGGCAACGCGGCCCGCTCCTTAACGTCACTGACCAACGATGAAAACCTGTGGGCATGTTTGCACACTTCCTTTGCTTGGTAATGCCACTCCTGCTTCTAGCTTCTACAGATCCTTCCAGATGAGAATATTGCCGTATTCTGAAAGGGTGGAAATGAGATTTGAGTATTTGGGCATTTTTTTCTGGAGGTAGTAAGTTGGATTTTGCTAAGTAGCCTCTGAATTGGAAGGAGCTAAGCACAGAAAGGCAGCACCAGTTGATGCATTTAGGACAGGAAAAAGAATTCTTGTTGCTGTGAAGTAAACCTGCTCATGTGGCTGCTAATGGAAACCATGTCTATCAAGGTGGAAAAGCCTTGCAATATAAAACTAAGTATGGAAGAAAGCCAGAAAAGACGCTCCTACCCCCAGCTTGTTGTACCTGGGACTCGCCGTGAAGCACGGTGGTTGTTCACCTGGAAGTGCCTGTGTGTGTGATAGGCAGCGTGGGAGGTGTGGCTGTTTGGCAGAGTAGTGTGTCTGGGAGTCCAGTTGCTCTAGTGCCTGGTTGCTGATCCAGCTTCCCTGGAAAGATGCCACAGAGAGGGTTGCAACACTGACATGTGACTTGGATTGTGGGGATAAGTGCGTTGCACAAAGTAATTGCAAAATGGTAGGCCTTTCGGTGACTTTGAGCGGCAGTGGCTGTAAGATGCATTGATAGTTACTACACCAAGGAAAGCATAGAAAGGAAACACAAATTGGTTTGTGGTTGGATTTTTTTATTAAGCTCATGGCGCTGAGTTTCTTACTTGGATTTTTGCACTGAGCAAAAAGGCTTAATGAACCCTATTTGTATTTCTTTCCATGTCTCCAGGCTTTTGAAAGCTTGTGGCAGCCGACTTACAGAGAAGCTTCTGGAGGGAGCACCAACAGAAGACACCCTCGTTCAGATGGAAAAACTTGCAGGTGAGATAGAAGTTTCTGGAGCTGGAAGACCCCGTGAGAGTGCTTTGGGGGGTAAAAGACCAAGTCCTTTTAGCAGCTTTGTGAGCGCAGCCATCTCTCATCAACTTAGTGGTAGTTCTGCGGTAGCTGACGTGCTCTCCCATGTGGAGATGACTTTGACAGGAACATGCAATCAAGGCCCTTGGCTTCATGGGCTCTCTGCACGCACATGTGGTGTTTATTACTCATGTAGGAGTGTTGCATCATCATGATTATTGTTCTCTCCAGCCGGGTTGGCCCTCCCAATGAATCTCTACAGCCAGAAGAATTTGCAGTCACGATATATGGACTTCTTGCTCCTTTTTCTACAAAATTCTTAAAAAAATTTCTTGCGCTGGATTATTTTTATTAATCCGTTTAGACTAGAATCTACAAAACCTGCCTCAAAGGTTTGGCTGTGACCTTTAAAGCAAGAATAGAGAACACGTAGCTGGTCAAAAGATGAGACTTTGTGTCCTGTAGAAGATGAAAAGTCCTTCTTGACCCTTCAGTCGTTATTGTGTATCTGAACTGTGAAACTTCATTAACATCTCAGGGGTGGCTGTGACGCTGGTACTTTTAGTTACTGCATTCTGAACCCCACACAGAGCCAAAAGCAGTTGTCTGCAGTGTGTGTAAGCACTTCTGAGCAGTTCCCATAGAGAAGTAACAACCTAGAGAGCAACAATTTGTATGACCGCTCTACCTTTTTTTTGCCTAGACCTGAAAGAAGAGTCGGAAGGTTGGGATGGTTCTGAGGAAGAAGAGAAGCCTTCTTCCCAGCCGGATGTTGTAGAAGGGCAGGAGCTCTCTAAATGTTCACCCGAAACATCTCTGATGCCAGATTGCAACAGCTGGAATGTGGCTCACAGAAGATTATCTGTCTTTCGCTCTCTCAGGCACATGAGACAGGTAAGAGGAGCACAGTTACTCTGATGCTGAATTCACAAGGTAATAACCTCTTTTCTCCCGATAATGTTTATTGAAAAACTATTTATTTCCTGCAGTTTGCACTTCTTTCCTGGTTCTGTGTTCAACACCGTGCCTACACAGTTGGTAACACGGTGTTAACTGCGTCTCTGAGGACTCTCCCTTCCTCAGAGGTCACGTGGGCCTCTAGTCATCATCGGTCATGTGTGATGGGATCATATGATTTCTCTCTAAGTCTGTACTTTTCCTCTTCCCAAGTGCAGTGACAGTAATTTAATACAGAGGTCGCGCAGCATCTTCAAGTATTATTTGCTTAAAACAACAGTGTTTCAGATGGGGAAAAAATGATTTAGAAACAGAACCGATGGTTCTGTACAGATCTAGCTTTTCTCCAGTGCTTCCAGTTACCTGGATGAGGGGGAAGGTTCGGTGCATTTGATTTAGTCTCCAGCTTGTTTACCTGGATACTCCTCACAAATACCTGCTCTGTGTCTTCAGGCTCCTTTTGTTCTACTGTCTCCCATTTTGAATGCTTGAAGCTATTGAACTACACCACTGTACTGCCAGTGTGTGCCTTAGGGGGCTTGTCTAAGGATATTGTTTCATCTTTCCTGCCTGAACCGCTGTTGTGAACATAACCCAGAGCAGGGAAATGCCTGAAAGTTGTTATTGTCTCATAGAAGTTGTTCAGTCCCATTCCAAATGGGCCTGTGTCCATCTTAGCAAAACCACTGATTTGGGCAAGTGGGCTGGTTGATGCTGGGTAGCCAGGGCACTGAAGAGTTGGGAGCAACTGAGAAACGAAACCTGCAGCAACTTCATCTAGTTGAAGATGTCCCTGCTCATTGCAGGGGAGGTTGGACTAGATGATCTTTAAAGGTCCCTTTCAACCCAAACTATTCTATGATTCTCTTAATGTGCTTGATATTGAATTGGATCATTGATTAGTGGTGTTGGCAACGTGGTACTTTTTGCTGCTGTCTGTTCTTGAAAGCATGGATGAGGGCGAATATTGTTTTGCTTAACAGTCCAACACCTTGCAAAGAAATACTCATCTTGGTGCTGTGATTCAAAGCTATTAGCCTGTGCACAGAGCAGCTAAATTATCGGGTTATTTTCTGCTGTTCGGTCCCAGCCATTTTCTTATGTGCCAGTCATTGTTTGTGACAGAGCAAACTGGACATTTCACCAATTTTCATAACCAACACAGAATATCTGTGGATCTTTTTTTCCAGGTTCTTGGGGCATCAGCATTCCGCATGCTGGCTTGGCATGTTCTGATGGGGAACCAGGTCATCTGGAAAGCTCGAGATATGGATCTTGTCCAGTCTGCTTTTGACGTGCTACGGGTAGAAACTTTTTCCTTTGTTTCCTGGCTGCTTGTTTTTACATCTCTTTCTCTAGTAATGATCTCTCCTAATGATCTGTCTCTGACAATACAGTCTTGGGGAGAATGTGTTCTAAATTATGT
>JAOTQQ010000071.1:4822582-4846381 GCA_026546715.1 Gallinago undulata | reverse complement strand
GGGGCCTCGGCCGCATGCGCGGCGCGGCGGCGGGGTCATGCGGGCGGCGGGCCGGGCCGGGCTGGCGCTGGCGGCGGCGGCGGTAGCCCTGGCGCTGGCGGCGTGGCAGCGGCGGCGGCGGCGGCCCCGGCCCCTCCGTGAGGTGCTCTTCTTCCCGTCGCCGCCCAGCTGCACCGAGGCGCTGCTGGCCGAGGCGGCGGGGCCCGGGCCGGCGGAGGCAGCGGGGGGGCCCGGGGTGGCGTCGCGGCCTTGTCCCTGCCCGCTGCCTCACGGTGACTGCTCCCTCAACCGCCTCCTGAGCCGCCTCCTCACCGCCCGCCGCTCCCTGGAGATCTGCCTCTTCGCTTTCTCCAGCCCCCAACTGGGCTGCGCCGTCTGGCTCCTCCACCGCCGTGGCGTCCGCGTCCGTATCGTCACCGATGCCCAGTACATGGGGCTGCAGGGCTCCCAGATCGGCCGCCTCCGGCAGGCCGGTGAGGTGGCCACCGCCACGGGGCAGGGCCCGGCACGGCACAGCCGGGTGGTGGGGTGGCTGTGGCCCAGGGGTTATGGCGTGGGTCACCGCTGAGGAGCTGGTTGTGTCTTTGTAGGGATCCAGGTGCGCCATGACCAGGAGGGCGGTTACATGCACCACAAGTTCGCCATCGTGGACGGGAGGATGGTCATCACGGGCTCCCTCAACTGGACCACCCAAGCGATCCAGAACAACCGGGAGAACGTGCTGGTCATGGAGGATGCTGAGTATGTGAAGCCTTTTCTGGATGAGTTTGAAAGGATTTGGGAAGAGTACAATCCCATCAACTACACATTTTTTCCCAAAGACAATAAATGATTGAGCTGCCCCACAGGGCTGGTGGAGGACTTGACAGAGAACATCCATGGAATTTATTATTACACATGGACATCATTGTATTATCTATTTATTATCTAGTGTCATTTAGGTCAGCTCCTCCAGAGAAGCAAAGTGCTCTCTCCCCTTAAGTGCAACATGTCCCTTGCAGTGGGGTCATTCCCATGCCAGAGGGAATGACCCAGCTCTTTGGTGAGTTGTTCTGTGAGGATGGGGTGCATTCCTAGAGCTTAGAACCACGGGCAGGCTCATCACCATGCCCTGGTGCCATCATAGGCCAATTCAGCCTAAACCACGACACGAGGTCTGTTCATATGGTGCTGGGTGGGTGTTTCGGTGGATATTTTCCATCTTGGGATACTGCAGAATGGAATTATAACTCAGTGTCTCTTCTACATCAGTAACTTTAAAGAAGAGTTAAAAGGGCTATGGCCAATCTCGAGTTTGTGTAGCGAGATTAAGCACCTTAGTTACATTTCTTGTTGGCATTAGTTGTTGAAAGTTTGTAAAAGAAATGTTTTGGGAAATGTGAAAGCAGAAATTAGAAGTAGGTTTTGACTGTGTACACATTTCCTTTGGTTTAAGATTAGCAGAGCTCCAGCGTAAAAGTGTGAGAAGAGTTACTAATGACAGCTCGTCTTCCAGCAAGCAAGTGTAGGGACCTCTGGGAAGAAATGAGAGAAACTGGGATCAGTCAGTCCTGAGAGCGGACCTGGCTGGAGTGGTGGAGTGAAACCTCGGTTCATTCAGGTGGGGACACTGTGTCCTGCTCTTGGGGTGACTGTGGTGGCAGCAGCAGGGTGGGGGACAGCGAGTGAACAGCAAGAGGGAGGCACGATTTCTGTCCCTGCCATTCAGGATGGAACAAAGATAGGTGTAAGCTTGGGAATTTCAAACCTAAATAGCATCTGTGTAAGAACGACTTTATACTGAATTTAAAGTGCCTCAAAATCTCTCAAAATGAAAAAAGGGCTTAATATTTTGTTACCAGTTTTGCTTGGTTGCAGTAGTGCTGTGAGTGAGACTCTTAAATGCTACTAGGATGGGCATTTTCACAGGAAAGCTCAATGTCATCTGTTTTTTGCACTCCAGGTAGTCCTTGTGGGTTGGTTGTTCCAAAGATCCAAATCAGTAAAAATTCCTGTAGGTCCTTAGGTGTTACTTAGGCTACATGGAGTAACAGTAACAGACTGCAGATTTGTTCCGTTCTGTTTGAGAAAGTTGGTGTGGGTCTGGGGGAAAAAAAAAAAAATTGTTCTCTCTGGTGTAGGAAGTATGGAAGAGGCTGAGGAAGGTCATTATTTAGCAAATCCCGTTCAGCAGCATTAGATTTACACACTACTTTAAACGTGATATTGTTATTTAAATGCTACCTGTTGTATTTTCTTTGTGAAGTTTTGACTATAAAAGCAAACAGCTCACCCCGTTTCCAGGCTCTGGCCTCTGCGCCGTTCTTTCTGCCATAGCGCCCTTTTTGAAAGAAACACCTCGCTACACAGCATGCAAAGGGTGGTGCAAAAATAGTTTATTAGGATATAGTTAATGTAAAGTTAGGTAATTATATTTACAAAATAAAAACGATCAGCTACACCCATGGGAACCTAGCGTGTTGCACAAGGGTTTGTAAGGAATAAATACTGTGAGAGAAAGTGACATTTCTATTACAGCGAGCAGCTGATGGGGAACAGTGGCTCTTAAAAAAGCGCTGAAATAAACTGGAGTGGAGGGGAGAAGGGGAGGAGAGAGGAACCCACACGTACTGAGGAACAGGAGCCTCCAGCACCCACTCCTCTCTGCAGGGAGAAGACACGTGTGAGACGATATTTCCCAGACTCATCTGTGTGGAAAATGCTCCTTAAAAGAGGCAGTTGACCCTTCATATAGGGCTTGGGGACAATTGTGCTGCCTCCTCTCCTCACTGTGATCATTCCTGGGTTTGAGCCGCTGGGATTTCCCGTGGCTGTGAGGCTGCAGTGTCCCGATGCCACCCAGGTGACACCATCCCTGCTCCGCTAGTCCCATCAGAGGGGGAGTGCTGGTCCCTGCGTCCCATCATCACAGAAGCTGGGAAATGACTCTTGCGTCCTCATTCCTCACCATTCCTTCGGGTCGGTTCCAGAGTACAAGCGTGGTGTGTGCGTGGTTGTAATGTGGAGCGAGTCCCCTCTGGTTACAGGTTAAAGCTGTGCTGGGACAGAACTACGGGAAGCCGCCTGTTCTCCTGAGGACTGTGCAGGGACCCACCATTAGTCCCCGAACGGCCGGTGCCATTTCAGGTACCACCCACAGACTTGGCAGAGCTTCCTTCTCCCTCCCCAAAACTTCCTCCTTTCAGATAAACGACTCTTCAAAAATCTCAAATCATCCAGAACTCCGGGTCCCAGGAGAGTGGACATGGATCAAAGACTGCCCATTCCTGTCTGCTTTCTACTTACCATCGCCTTTAGTATTTTACAACATACTTTGCTGTCTCTAGAACAGAGTGAATGTTCCTGACAGTCCTGCACGCAGGCAGTGTGCGTGAAGAAGCTAATTGTAAATAATGAGTGCAATTACAAGTTCACGAGTTCAGTTTGGTACCAACTCATCCAACTCATTGGGTTTCTGCTGGAAAATCCCACACCCTCTGTTTCCTCGTCCCGGTCTCCGATGGGTGCAGGTGAACGGCGTTGTAACACCGGCGTTATTCCCCACCTGGTGCTCCCTGGCTCCTGGAGCCTCTTCTGAGAGGGGTTTTTACTAGAGGACCCTGCACGAGGTCAGCTCCGTAGCAATGACACACTGAAAGTGGTGTTTGAAGTTACACGCTGCGACAGGGACGAGCAGTTGCTGCTGCTCCGTGTAGCGAGAGATTCGCAGGCTCACGGTGTTAGTGCCACTCTCAAACACAACATTACTGAGTTCTCTGAACAGAAAAAAAATTAAAATACCCCAAGTTCACAGCACAGTGAGGTTCCAGTTCTCAAACGGACTGTGCACGCTCTTTGGACAGGTATCATCAAAATTAAAGGTGCGGGTCAGCGGGAGGGGTTTGAAAATATATTTAAAAACGGGCAGCAAACTCAAACCAAGCAGTTTATCAGGGCAGAGAGGGTGGGTTGGACACGCTGGGGGCGCCTCTCCCAGCCCCCACACGGGACATCTTTAAAACAAGCTTTAAAAACAAAAACCACAACTTTGTCACAAGAGAGCCCTCCACCCATTTCTGAGTAACAAATATTTACATTGCGTGCTTGGAATACTATACAGGTTTTAAATTACTTTTTTTAAAAGAGAAGAATAACAAAGCTTTCCCCCCCCCCCTAAAAAAAGTGGGAAAAAATTACAGAGGAAAGGCAAGCTACACCTCGTGTGCGTGTGCTTTAAGTGTTCACAACAAACCAAGTGCATCTGAACCACAAAAAATGCAAGAATCTAGTAGAAACGCAAAATCAAGGACGGGGTTGGTACAAAAGAAGTGCCACATTTTACAAAGCCGGGGGCGGCGCTGTTAACGGAGTCCACCTCTGTTACAGGAATAAAGAGACTTTTCTGGCTGGGAAGTCAGCCCACAATTCTAGTTTGGAAGCAGATGAACTTTGCTTCTTTTTTATTTCATATGCAGGCGAAGGAAAAGTCGCGTTTGGAGAAGGGTTCAGTCCGTTTTGGGGGAGACGGTGCGAATGGCAGGAAATTTTTATGCAGGGGAAAAAAAATACTCCTCCGAGCGAATCAGATGGTATCTGTGTCTGCACCTTCCTTGTGCTTGGCTTTTCCCAGACCTCACGTTTCGGTACTGTCAATAGTGTAGAATTGTGTGAAACCCAGCAGGTTGCATTTCCCGTGCAACACCGGGTGCATTTCGTGCCCTGGAGCATCCGATGTGGCGGGAGCAGGAAGGAGCGAGAGGATAACCAAGGATGGATGCAATCACTGAAAAGCTTTCCAGCTGGCTTTTCCCTCCCGTTTTTGTTTTTTTTTTTTTAAAGCACTCCTTTCCACAGAAATGTTCCAGGTTTTGACTATTTACTGGTGCTGCAGGTTCTCTTTAATGTAAATGCAGGTAAAGTGGTGCCTCTTGCTTTGGAGAGATGCTTCTATGGGTTCCAGATGAGCTCCAAGCCCGGAGCAGGAGTTCAGAACAGCTGTCCACAGCATCTTCCCTTTTCTTCTTTCTCCTCCTCCTCCTCCTTGTGACCCCCAGAACTCACAGCTACCGTCATAGGACGTGGTGCACAGCGTTCCCACCTGGTGAAGTGCTGCCCCGAAGTGGGAGGTTGATCCTTCAGGAGAGCAGAGCCTGGTTCCCTGCTCTCACCCTCCAAGGAGCCCAGCTCCCCAGTGGGAGACGGCTGCTCCGAAAAGTTACAGCATGTGAGACCACCACCATGTCCATAAAAGACCCCTTCGCTTAGCAACAAATACTTGAAACCCACAAAGTTCAGCACTAAGATTAATTATTTGGCTCGTTAAGCATTGCTAAGCCCATGACAACGGTGGCCAGTCCCACCCGTTCCTCTGCACGCCGTGTTCCTGCCATCCAACACATTTTGTTTCGGCTCCATCTCCCTACTTCATCCATGCATCCGAAAAACCAAGAAGAATCTTTGCTCCATGTGAAGGCCATGGCTGATCTTTAACAGCCCAGCCCGATGTCTCTCGGCCAGGGCGGTCAGTGAGGCAGGACCTGGAGTCTCTCCAGCTGGTGACATCTTGGAATGCTCTTGGGATGAAGCCACCAGGGCAGCCCTAGGCTTCTTCTGGGAAGCCATCCTCTGCTCGGCTGGCCGTCTGCGGCAGCTCCTGCACCTCGCTTTTCGTTTGAATCCGTTTATCAGCCTCACGCTGCTGAATTGCAAGCTTTTTAAATACCAAAGCTATTAGGACTGAGAAGGTCTGAAGCACATACTGGTTTTGAGATTTTTATTTCAGGAAAAGATTAAAGAATTAAAATAGGAGCTGCCCTGCTGACAAGAAGAGTTGAATTCAAGAAGCTGATAAAAAAGGAGCATTATATGCATTGAGCACTGTGCATTTTCAGTCAATATTGGCTCTACTTTCTACTCTACTTTCCTTTGACTAGGAAAAGGGAGTTTCACATGCGCACAGACCCTGGGATACACGGGACTCAATGAGAGGAAGGGAGTAACAGCAAAAAAACAAACAAACAAAAAAAAACAAAAAAAAACCACCTAAAAACCAAAACCAAAAAGAGAGTGCTGGGCTTGATCTAACAGAGGCAAGAAAGTGATCTTACAGCTCGGCCCCCGAAACAGCGACTCCGACCACCAGCGAGACGGGAGGCGAAGCCGGGCCGATGGGGCGGACTCGAGGCTGCGGGTGAGTATCATCAGCGCCTGCAGCTCCCCATCCACAACCACCCGGGGCAGCCACCGGAGCTCGGCGGCCTCCAGTGTCACCTACATTCAGGACACGGCACAGTCACGGTGAGGGGGCAGAGAGGGAGGGCAGGAGAATCCTTTCTTGCGTCCTCCTCCAGCGAGATGTCAGTGTTTGTACCTCCGAGGCTGCCCACCCCGGCACGGACTTGTGCTCCCCGGCAGCTTTCCCCCCCCCCGCCCCAACTCTCCCCAAGGCTTTTTTTCTCCCCCTCCCACCCCATCCCCACCCCTTGTAGGTGCAAGTAATGCAATCGAGATCAACGGTTAGATCAGGCTCCTGGCGTGCTCTGAGCACTGGGTCTCTTGACAGCAGTAAGAGCCAGGTATGGCCGATACCACCCAGGCCCTGCTTGCATACCAAAGGGGTTGGTACGACAGAGCTAGCTTATTCACAGGCTACTGAGCCTTAATACTGACACTTAGTGTAATGGTTTACAGTAAAAGAAGGATTCTCCTACAAAGCGCCGAAGAGGGGAGGAGGGGAGGAAATACCCCCCCCCCACCCCCCGATCCCTTCCTCTCCCTCTCAGAGTCTCTGGAGCATCTCACAAGCAGGGAAAAGGTGCCGGGGAGGGAAGGGGGCGGCCGGGGGGTGGTAAGGAAGGGGGGTACCACCACCACCACCAGCATCACCACCACCGCGGCGCCGGGTCCTGTCGGGGGGGGGGGGCGTCGAAGACGAACGACAGCAAGGGACAGTCGTTAAGGAACGAGAGACAAACGGTGCTGGTGCTGTGCTGCCTCAAGCTGGGAGGTGCGCGTGGTCAAGCGGAGCGGGGAGAACTAGTCTTTCTTCAAGTCCCTGGATTCAAAAAGCTTCAGGCGTTCTTGCACAGTCAGGCCTTCCTTCAGACTCTGGGAGAGACAAAAGAGAAGATGGGGTCGGACACGGAGATGGGGTGGGGGTGGGGGGGTGCAGGGAGGGTGCGATGCTCGGGCAAAGGAGACGTGGGCAGTGGGAGAATGGCCTCCTTGGGGGAGAGATTAGTGGGACATGCTAAGAGAGAACACACGGTTATGGAGGGCGGTTACCGGGGAATGGCGCCTAGAGAGAGGGTGAGACTGCAGACGGAGCAGGCGACGGAGCAGAAGCAGATGAGAGGCACACCATGCTGCAAGCGGGACGAGCACGACTCGCAAAGTGATTCCCCCACCCCAGAGCCTGCGGTGGGACAATTTCAGTGGAGCTCCAGAACTGCAGGAACCCTGGGATCTGCTGTGCGGGTCCTCCCCGAGCCACCGACTGACCGTGTCTCCCTCTGGGACGGTCCTGGCTCTTGTCAATGCACAGGTTTTTTGCTCAAGCAGCCCTGGAAACTGTCTTTTTTGTTGCCACCAGTGACAATCCCACCCTTTCTCTAACCCCAGCCTGGGGGCTCTCCCAAGCCAAAGCTGTCTCTGCTGCACAGGGTCAGACAGAGGACTCGCCAGACGCTTGCTTCAGGTCCCGCAGGATCCGATGCCTGATCCAATTGGGATGCAGCACCCAGATTTCAAGGCACGACACTCAGCCAGCCAACATAAAAGCCCATCCCACCAACCCTCGGCATTTAGATTTGTGGATCCTCCTGCCTACTTGAGGGGACGAGGAAAAACAGCAATGTGAGGGGTAGAAACCCAGAAGCAAATTGTTTTCCCCCTGTAAGACAGCTTTAGCCTAAAACTAGCCCAAGGAGATGCACAAGCGTAAAGCCAGCCTCCCCTCCTCCCTGCAGCCCCAAAACTGTGGTGTAAGAGCTTCAGGGGAGCCCGGTTCTCCCTGCCTGGTGCTGCTGAGGAGGCACAGGCTTCTCCCCAGCCAACAGCCAGGACCTCGGAGCAACATCTCTGCCTCAACGTGCTGTAAATGGAATTAAACCTTGGAATGGGCTGCCCACGGAAGTGGTTGAGGCACCATCCCTGGAGGTACTCAAAAGACGGGCTGACATAGTGCTCAGTGACATGGTTTAGTGATGTTTGTTGTTTTTTTTTCAATCAGAACTAGGCTGATGGTTGGAGTAGATGATAAAGGTCCCGTCCAACCTGGGCAATTCTATGATTCTAAAAGCTTCCATCGCTGGGCTGCAGCTGCCCCGGGACAGGCAGGATCCCAGAGGTAATGGCCAATGCAAATTGCAAGGAATTAATTCTGCCTCTGGAACATTATTTACAGACCTGCACAGAAAACCCCTTCCACTCACGGGCAGCCATCTCCCCTTTTCCTTTCTCTTCCCTGCCTGTGGTGCCCGGGGACTGTACAAGCAGCAGGTTAGACTTTGGGGCTGGGTTTTGTTTAACCTGTGCTTATCAAGGCAGGGCTCCATGACAAACTGGCCCCGAGGCCGTGCAGATTCCCGTGGTTACTGTATTTCTCTAAATGTTTCTCCTCCCACAGGGCCACAGATACGGAACAGCTTTGGGAAGCGCCACGGAAACGCAAGCACTAAAATGGGTTGGTTTGAGTTCACAAACGCCGTGTGCTTTCTTTTCAAGGGGGCAGAGGAGTCTCTTGGGATGAGAATTCCTGAGCACACGCTTCCTAAAGGAAGTTTACTTTAAATAGCCAGCAGCCCAGTGCATTCCAGTTTGTCCATCCCAGTTCTCATTAGATGGAAGGAAACAACAGAAACCATTAGACTGTTCTGCCCATGGTACAAATTCCAGTAAATCTACCCCTCAGGCAGGCTCACAACCCATTTGAGCTGCTGACGACGGGAGCCTGATGAAGGGAGACTAATGTAGGATGAAATCTCTGATGAAGGGATCCTCCATCAGACCTCCTGGGGCTCTGCAGCCACCCCTCTGCCACCCCTCTTTTCTCTAACCTCCCTCTGCAGGTGCTCTAACCTCAGTCTTGACCTTGGGCCAGTAAATGAACTATTTTTGCTCCAGTTATTTGAGATATTTGGGTGATTAGAATCGGCCTGTTTCTCATCAGCTCCCTCCTTTTGCTGGATGAGCTCGGAAGCCTCAGGCCAGCGTGTGGGATGGTGGCACAGTGCCAAGGGATGGAGCAGGGGGAGGACACCAGGGAGCTGGAGGAAGCCTGGAAAGCAGGAGGAGGAGGAGGTTACTGGGCAAGGAGGGCTCTTTTGCTCAGGCACAGATCAACCTAAAGAAGCGGCAATTAGGGGTAAAGGAAACGCAGGGCAGCCTAGGACATCCCCCTCTGCAGCCGAGAGGGGGGCCACCATTTTACACGCTACTGGTCTTTATGGGAAATGCACTCATAGGCATCACTGGCCCACTCCTCCGCGGGGCTAACAGCAAAAGCTGTTTCTCCTACCAGACCTGGATGTTGCTGAAGTTTAGTCGGAGGCATGCAGAGTCATTCAAGCATGCACACTCGGCGTCCCGCGCTCCCCACACAGCAAACAGGAAGACGTGCCCCCACCACCTCCAGATCCTCTCCGTGATGGTTAGCTGTGTTGGTGAGGGTGGGAGGAGCAGGAGGAGGAGAAAGCCATATTCCCCAGGGGAGAGCCAGCAAGACTGCATTTCATACGGATCTTAGGTACGCTGACTTCTCCCCTTCCCCCTCCCCCAGTAAAATAATTAGCCGTGAGTAAACCAGTCAGTCATTAAGAGGAGAAGGGCTCTCGTTTGCCATGGAGGTGTGAGCAGTGCATGCAAAAGTGGGCGGCTCCAGTCGCTTGGTGGGTGCCGGTTTGATTACCTACGTGGCAGGGAACCTGGGCTCGGGTTCATTTCAGTTATCCCATGAGACCTGCTCAATAACGGACTGTTGAAGGAAAAAGCAAAATAAAGAAAAAAACAAAACAAAACAAAACAAGAAGCTCATAAGTCCTGAATGCATTGGCGTTTGCGCAGCCCCAGTCCCCCCCAGCCCCAGCAGGGATGAGAGCAGGCAGAGCCCATGCTTGCTCTCCTCTCCTCTCCTCTCCTCCTTCCCCCACCAAGCAGCACGCCCGGAGGACCACAGGAGAAGTGGTCCGAGTTGAAGTGGTGAAGGGAAACCCAACATCAGACCCAGCCAAGCAGGTCTTGGCTGCCCCTGAAACGTGCAGAGGGGCTCTCTGTATTTACTGGGTGCAGCGCAGACACCCCAGGCTGATGACCTGCCCCTCGCAGAGCTCAGGTGGCGACCGTTTCCCCAGCGTGGGCACCGAGCTAGAAGCCTTTTGGCTGCTTGGCTTCTCGCTCTGCCCAAGGTCCCAACCACTTCAAACATCAGCATGAGACACCAGGTACCCTGCGGTGACAGGTTTTGCCCATGCTGATCTTCCTTCCGATTCATCTATGTTTAACGATGGCTTCTCAGCGGCTTTATTTGCCCTTTTTTATCCCCGTGGCCCCACAGGAACAGCCAGTGTGTAACGTGATGTAACTCTGGGGTTACATCAAGCAGGAGAGCTTGGCATGGCACCACTGGGCTTGGGGACCAACAGCAAGTAGAGAAAAGCCAGAGAAACACAGGGCCATCTGCACCACGTTAACACACAAGCAAAGTGTGTGTTAAATATGCCCAGGACTGAGGCATCATTGATAAAGATGATATATATAAAGACCAAAAAATCTTGCAGTGATGAACACTGTGAAGCCTAGGATGATGTGTACACTTCCACCTACTGACACCGCCTAAATTTCAACTGAAAACGGGAGAGGCCTCCTGTGAAAGACCAAAAATCAGGGTGAATTTCTTCCTTTCTTTAAGCGGCTTCACGCCTGGACCTGGGCAGGGTGAGGAGCGTGTGTGCCCTGCTGGGCATGGCAGGGGCAGCGGGTCCTGCCAGGCTGCACAGCCACCCACTTTCACAGTCCAAAGCTCACTTTTCTCCCCAGTGCCATCCAGGCCAGCACTAGTGATGTGGAAATTCTCAGTTTTCATCCCCTATCAATGTCTTCCCACCTGGGACCCCCGCTGGAGAGTAACGCCGGGCGTTTTCATCACACGGGGAGGGAGGTCTGAGCTCACCTTTGACCTGATATTCCTTAGTTGCCGGCTAACACTGGATCTGTCTTTCTTCAAGAAATCAGGGTTGCTTTTTGATTTCATAATATCTAGGGAGAAGCAAAAGAAACAGCTTTAGTGTGGTGCCCGTGGGCTTCCTACAAGGAGCAAGGCTGGGGCTCTTCTGCCCTCCCAGCCCGGGAAAGTGCCCTGATGAGCCCAACTCAAGCAGCAGAGGGGACTCTCGGGGGTCTCTGCTCCCCTGCACCATGTGTAGCGTGAGGTTTTCCCCAATGCAAATGCTTTCCAAGCCCACCAGCTTCCCATTTGCAGGGCTGGAAGGAGGAACTGCCACGGGAGGGCAATTCAGGGCTGCCTGGTCCCTGCCATCTCCCGTGAGACTGTCTGCAAGGAGCAGAGGTGGGAAGCAGCAACAAACAGCAAGAAAGCACCACTCAGACCCGTTACTGCACAAGGGCTTGGACACCAGGAGGCGTGTTAACTCGGGGAACCCATGGCTGCTTAGAGTTGCTGAAGGAGGACTGACCATATCCCGATACAGTGGTGTTCACAGGGGATTTCTCTCCCTGAGCTTCCGTGGCTGCTTTCAGCTGCTCTTTCAACCTGCTGATATCACAGTCTGCCTTGGCCTTCACGATGCTCAGCTCCGTGTAGATGTCTTTGTACTTGTCGCTGGCGTATTTCTTATCCTGGCAAAGGAACAAGAACAACCCAAGGGAGTCAGACGTACAGCTGGAGCCGAGGGGGGTGGTGAATGAGCTGAAGAGGAGATTGGCAAACCCAACCTCCAAGGAAGAAGAAGTGGCAGTGGGGACAAACGCTCAGTAGGGGTAACGCCGGCATCTCAGCAGGGCAGGACTCAAGAGAGACAGAAAAGCCACGAGCCCGGCGGCGAGCAGACAGTGCTGCTCGTGCACGCAGCCCCTGCCTCACAAGGTTGCTTGGTTGTGGGTTTTAATTTTAGCAAAGACACAGAATTCATGCAGAATTCCCAGAAATGGTCTTGGCAAAGAGGCTGGCTGGAACAAACCAGATCCGATGCTGGGAGGCTGGGCAGATCTCTTAACACTGACTGCTCTTGCCATTTCAGATCTGCATCTGATGTGACAGGAAATAAGGGAAAAACACTGAAGGGGATATTTTCCCACAAGAAGGGAGAAGGGGTGAGTCCTGAGCTGACACAGTTCTGAGTGCTTTACTGATGACACCAAAATGGCTATTCAGTTCCACTCAGGGGAAAAATTAAATGTCATTTCAACTGTGGGGATAAGTGAGCTGAAATCTAAGCACACACACACGGGAGCAGACCACAGCCCACAAGAGGCTTTTCAGAAATGTCCCTGCGCATTACCCTCAGCGCCGTCTGCAGCTCGTCTTTGAGGGAACTGATCTCCTGCTTCAGGTACTGGATTTCTGATTCTTTGACCCGCAGCAGGACCTGTGGGAAGAAAAGCAGCACGTGTTTGCACCCAAGCAGATACAGTGCCATCCCAAGATGCTCCCCAACTGCACCCAGTGACAACTGAGCCAGGGCTGGAGGCTCAGCCCCATACTGGCTCCACACCAGCACTGCAAAGCTGCTGGTTCACGCCAGAAAATTACTCCTGGGTCTTGTTGGACCTTGCCCAAGCTTGCACTGCTGATGTGCTCCCTGCAGACCCCTCAGTTTCTGGTGGTCCCCACTGCTTTGTGAAGACTGGATCCCAGGGGACAAGCAGGAGATGGAGAAGGAAGAGTGATGTGTATGGCTTGACACGGTGAGAAGGGAACATTAGGGCTCCTGAAAGCTCCTGGCCCCATTGATGGCAGGATGCACGGTGCTGACAGCCACGCAGACCCAACGTGTGGAGGGATGGATGGCTGTGCCATGCTCCCAAGGGGGTCTGTAGGCACTTGTGCCCACCAACGTTGCCCCTTCGGTGCGTCAGAGCTCACCTCCAGCTCGTAGGCGTCCTTGCCCTGCGTAAGAGGCGATCCAGCAGCCTCTCCCCCACCTTCCCCGGTCAGCAGGGTCCGCAATCGCGTGATCTCCGCAGCCAGGCGGTTATTCAGCTCCTGGGAAGAGGAGGAAAGCCGTTGTGGAAAGGGGAAGTGTGGCCACAGCATGGCACAGGAGCCCTCCCCTCCCCACCCAGGGTTTGCCTGTCACCCCTTACCCACACCGGGCACAGAGGAGACCCTCACCTGGTTGTGGGCGTTGAGCTCCTGGTTCTCCCGCTGGCACTGGCGGAGGGCCTGCCTCTCAGCCTCCAGCGCCTGCGCCAGGTGGGCGTTCTCCAAACACTTCTGTGAATACTGCTCCGACAGCACCTCCAGCTCCCGCTGCACCGACTGCAGCTCCTCCCTGGGGAAACACACGCCGGGCAGTCACCTCCCCACACACACCCACCCGTGCCCGGTCTTCCCCCAGCGCCCTGGGACAACCCAACAGGGATCTAAGCACTGTGGAGGAGGACTTGCATACTCCCCTTCGAGAGAAACCTAGAGCCCCGAGCGAGCCAGCCCTTCCCTCTCCTGGCACAGCGGTGCTTGGGCACCAAAGGGGACAGGAGATCTTTCTCTAGGAGGTTAAATGGCAGAACTTCCTCAGGTTTCCAAAAATTGAGATGAGATCTATCAAGTTTGTTCTGGGCACTTGGGACGAGTGTATTTGCAAACCTACACAACTTGTGTAGATGTATCAAGGTAAATAAAGCTGCTTGGCTGTTCTGCTTGTCTCCCACATGAGGACAGCATGAAAGTGCCTTCTCCTTGCCTGGTTAGATTTGGTTGAGCAACACTCCAGCTGCAGCTGCATGAAAAGCAGCACCGTGTCTGCACATCTGCTACTTCTGGTGACCATAGAGCAGCTGAATTTGGGTAGTGTGGGGACACTGATCTGGAGCCCAAAATATTACAGGCAACCAGGAGCCTCCAATGGGTGCAGCGGGGTCAGGACCAAGGAAGAGGTCCCTATGATGACAGTCTGCCCCCTAACTCATCGCTGAAATCGAAGGGAAGGGGTGTCCCGCATATGTGATGTCCCTGCAAGACACAGTGACAGAGGATGACAATGGTCTTACAGGTATTGCCTTCGGAGGGCCTCGATGTCGGCGTTGACGCTGCTGATCTGGGAGCGCTGGGACTTCTCCAGCTCTCGCTCCAGCTCCTCTCGGTGTGCGTTCTTCATGGCTTCGATGGCTGCGTGGGACACTACAGAGTTAGCACCCAGCACCACGAGGTTTTTGAGTTTTGGTTTGTTTGTTTGTTTGTTAAAGGAACAAAACCCAAGTCATCCCAGTGAACCCCTCACTGTTTTGCAGCCCCTTTGGTCTGTGCTCCCAGCTGCAAAGCAGCAAAGGGGCTTCTGCAAATCCCACTTTTTATAATAAAGTCCAAACAATCATCCGATTCACATGTTGTTTGCAGGATTCCTAATGCAGAGACCCTGGACTCCAGCACTTTAAAAACTCCCTGGGACATTGAAGAATGAATTCAGTGTGGAATTGGCA
The DNA here is from genome assembly GCA_026546715.1 of Gallinago undulata. Classification (NCBI taxonomy): domain Eukaryota; kingdom Metazoa; phylum Chordata; class Aves; order Charadriiformes; family Scolopacidae; genus Gallinago; species Gallinago undulata. Next base: position 4,831,747 of record JAOTQQ010000071.1, on the reverse strand, counting down.
ATAAGTTAACCACAGGAATGACTAACGCCTTTCTGAGATGGAATGAAAAACCAACCAGACCATGTTACAGCCAAGGAGAGGGGCACCAAGCCTAGAGAAGGACCAGGAGATGGGCCTCTATCCGAAATATATGTCCCACCACCATCTCCCCATCTCCCTGTGATGCCAACCCAGCCCTCATCCCACCCCACCCTCTGCTCCTCCAAACGCCACCCCCATGTCCCCATCAACATGGAGCTGCTCCACTGCAGGAGACCCTCTGGCGTGTCCCCATACCTGAAATGGTGGCAGCCGTTTCTTCTGCCAGCAGGCGGTCTTTCTCCTCCCGCAGCTTCTCCAGCTCCCGCTGGTGCTGCCGCTGCAGGTCCTCGATCTTCTTCTGGTGTGTCTCCTCCATGGCTGCAAAGCCCCTTTCACATGTTGCCTGCAAAAGGGACGAGGGGAAGGGGTTGGCCGGTGTCACAGCGGTGTTGAGCCCGCCAGGAACCACACACCAGCAGGTAGGTGGGCACCCAAATTCCATGACAGGGATCTTCTCCCTCCCCAACCATGGAAGAGCGGGCTGAGGATGGACCTTGCAAGGTCCTGTCAGCTCGAACCCTGACAGCTCCGGAGAAGGGGAAGGACAAGGCAGGTCTGGGTTCAGACCTGGGGAATTGGAATTTAACATATATTTGTATGTTAAAAACAACACAAAAAAGCCTGCTGTGCCCCTTCTGCTCTCTTCTGCAATGCCTGATTTTACGTGGCCACCTCTGGGGTGGAAACCAAATGACTCTTGACAGCAATAGGATGTTAATTCCCAACCGTGTATCGCTTCAAATGCTGCACAGGCAATTATTTGCTAATTGAATTACTAGGAGAGCACTTAGACCAGGCCATGGGAGCAGCACTCTGGGGACTCAGGAGTCACCAGCTGTGAGATCCTGAACTCCAGCCCGGTCCTGCCCCAGGAACAGACCCTGCTCCTGCCTCTGCAGTGGGACAAATGCAAATGCCCATTTCCAGTTCAGCCCAGCTGTCCCCACCAAGCGCATCAGGATCCTGGACAGACACACGGCTGCAGGACAGACACAGGACAGCAAAGCCACAGGCTGGCTCGAGCCACGAGCTGGGAAGGGACATGGACCAGGGATGCAGGGCGTGAGACCTGGCAGAATTCGGGGGACAATCCTGAAGCCAAGCACTGCACCAGGCTTTTCTCCCTCTAATGTTACAGGCTGGCTTTCTTTCCAGATTTCAATGGATTTCTTCTTGATTCACACTCATGTTTTCCATGGGAAGCGAGAACTGTCACCTACTGGGACTCTATGGGAAATTTCAGGGGGACAAATTGAGTCCCCCAGTGACAAAAGTGCTCATGACACTCTTAACACCCGCTGACCTACACTAACATACACTCCTGGGCATCACTTCACGTCTAATGCTCTGTAACCTGTGCTACTGGCATTCCCAATTTTCAGCTCCGGTGCTTCCCTTTAAGTTTGAACCCTGAGGCATTCTTCATTTTCTCAGCCTTTTGTGTTTTTTGGAACTCGTAACTTGGTGCCAGAGCCTGCCTGGACTTGGCTGACTAGGGAGAGGCATGAAGCAGCCTTGCAGGATTCTTCATTACCCCCCGACTGCTGGAGGAAATCGGTGGATGCTCCTCCATCAGTCTGGCTTTAGATTCAGTATTGAATGTATTGTAAATGCATTGCTGTAAACCCAGGACCTCTGAACACGTACAAACCAGCCCCCCACCGATGTTACGTTCTCCATCAGCTTCAGAAGAAATGAGCACATTTTAACCTGCAAATTGGACCGGTTTTTAATCACCTGTTCAGTTTTCTAACCAAGGGCAGTTTCTATTTTGCTGTCTGTCCCTCTCCTTCCTCCAGAGATGCAGAGAGAGCCCGGTTCTCTCTGCTCTCCCCCTGGACCACTCTGCCCAGAAGATGCCACTTGCCTTCCCACCAGGAAAACTGCAAGCTTGGCAGAGCAAAGCAGCAAACAGAGGCAGGAGGTCAGGTTCATTGCTTGCTAACACCGTACCCCAGTATAAGCAACCCTGTTTGGTGCCTGGCTCCCAGGGCGAGGTGTTACCCTTGTGTCCCGCTAACCTGAGTTGACGGTTCAAGAAGGGTTTTTCTTTCCTAAGGGTTAAGATGGAGGAGATAGCATTCAGTGAACACCACCGCTTCCTTCCTGTCTCTGCTGGACACCTGATTCACTCCTGATGGGACACAGCAGAACTATTGTTCAAAGCCAGGTTGGATGGGCCTTTGAGCAACCTGGTCTAGTGGGAGATGTCCCTGCAGGGGTTTGGAACTGGATGATCTTTAAGGTCCCTTCCAACTCAAACCATTCTGTGATTCCACACTGCTCTCTCCATGCTAAAACCAGCTTTTGGCCAGAGTTGAGCCATCCTTCCCCCCAGGCTAAATGTGTGCTGAAGATCTCATGGCTGGAAATGAGCTCACCCACATTTTTTCCGACTCTGAAGAACGATCACTCTGTGAAAGCCTCTGCGTGCAGCCCCCACCACTGCCCTTTCAACCTGGAAGCCTTCCTGGGTGCTGCTGAGAGTCCTCTACTGCTCTAAACCCACTGACTAACTGGAAATGTTTTCCTATCAAAAGCAAAACACCAAACCCAAGAGGGTTTTTTGGATGCTGTAACATCTCAGGCTGGTTTCACAGCCGGTCCTGACTGGTGGAGCTATCTCAACACAGGCACTCCGTTGCCACTGCAATGGTTTTTCTGCACCTAGCCTGGGTTTCCCGTAACTGTGCACTGTTTGTTGTGTGAAGAACGTGGTGTCCAACACCAGGGTGGTTCTCCTTGCAGCCCGGTGCAGAGGAGCTTTGCTTTAACTACAAAATTTGGCATCTGTTTGCAGCTACTTTCTTTCCTCGGGAACAGACATTTTGAGAGCACTGGGTTTCCATCTCGTCTTTCGTTTTTGAGGGCAGCAGAGACAGACCGGAGATTTGATCAGACTGGAAAAAAGACAGAGATGAGGAATGCTTCTAAAGGGAAGTCACAAACAAAACTTGCACCTCAGGTACTAGGAGAAACTCTACAGTCTTCATACTGAAAGATAAAGTAGTTATCAAGCTACTTTGAAACCCTTCCTCCCTCTACAGGCAGAGACCGCCTCCAATAACCAACCCTCCCACCAAAACCAAGCCCTCAGCAATGCATTTAGAATACCCCAGCATGGAGAAAAGGGAAATGCCATGCTTTACGGAGGCCTTTTTATCACTTTGGGGCTTTCTTCAGTGTGCTGGCTCTTTTGGGGGACACCCTGGGTTCAGCAAGTGAACCCCAGGACCCAACAGGTCCTGCACACTCAGCAGCAGAAAGCGTAAAACGTTAAACGTATCAACACCTTTAAGTTTTCAAAGTCTTTCTGGTATTTTTCCCTCAAGGTGGAAGCGTTCCCCTCCAGATGCTTGTTCTCCAGCTCGTCCCTCATGACGTTCATCTGGGCTTCCAGCTCTTGGATGCGCTCCCTCAGGCCGTGCATGGAGTCCGGGTCACTGCCGGGACCCTGCCCGGTGCCACCCGTCTCACCGGCCTCCCAGGTGTCCCCACCACTCGGGCCCGCCGCGGGGGACACCTCTGGGTGCTGCCTCTGGTACTCATCCAGGGTCTCCTGCAGGCGCTGCAGGTTCTGGCTGTAGTGCTCCTGCAATGCCTGCAGCTCCTCGCCGTGGATGACCTGCAGCTCCTTAATCTTGGCCTGGAACTTGTCCTCCAGCATTTGCATCTGCTCCAGGTGATACCGCTCCATGTTCTGCTTGTCACGGACGATGGCGTCCAGCTGACTGAGGCCCTCTGTCCTCTCGGCCTTCAGAGCGTCCTCTGTCCTGTTTAGCTGCTCTATCACGTTTCGAATCTCCTCCTCGTACCGTCCCTGCAACTCACTCAAGCTCTTGCTGTGTCTTTTCTCTTCTTCCTCCAAGAGCCTCCGCTGGCTGTCAAGCTGGGACACCTTTGCTTTGAGATCAGCGTTCTCCCGTTCGAGCATGGCGATCACCTCGCCGTACTCACTCTGCTGCTTTCTGAGCAAGTCTTCGTACTCATCCCGAAGGAGAGAGACCGTCTTCACGCGCTCCTGGCACAGCACGTCCATGCTCTGCAAGGACTCCTTGTAGGACTTCAGCTCTCTCTCATACTCCAGCCGGACTTTGCAAGCGGCGTAACAAACCTGAGCCTGGACAATTGCATCTTGGACTAACAAAGAGGAATACCGTTCCAGGTCTCCCATGCACGAATGATATGAAAGGCTCTGAGATATCTTCAAGAGCTTCTGACAGTCTCTCATTGCCTCCTCAGGAGGCAGAGAGAGTAAGGCAAGAGAAATTTCTCTCAGAACATTTGATTTGTCCTTCAGCTGTTGGGCAAGATCTTCCTGAATGGAAACAAGAGCTTCACTGCTACGGTCTGGCAGGCTCCCAGCCTCCTCTCCCTTGGTTAATTCCTGACACGGCACCATTTGCAGATGGCTCCCGTCCCATGAGATTTGGGTTCTTTCTGAAGCGTCTTTTTGAATTTCAAGTGCTTCAGAAATCTGGTGCATAACTCTGTCAAAATCAGGAGTCCTGTACACTTTGATGATCTCCTCCAACATGCATTTATGCTGCTGGAGAGCTGTTTTGGTGTTATGGAGGTCTTCTTCGATTGTTTTTAATCTCTGATGAAAAGATTCTCTCATTTTCTGTGCGACAAACCCAAGTTCTGCCTTGATCAACGTAGCGTCTGCTACAGAACTAAGAGAACATGGAGAAAAGCCCAAACCTGTTGTTTCTGTTTTGCCCTCGGCTTCTCCTTCTCTGGTGCTCAAGTGCACTCTCAGCTCCTCCACCTGGCTCCAGAACTCCCCTTCCAGCAGCAGCTTCTTAGATAGGACATTGGCCAAGTCGACTGCTGTATGAGAAACATTTGCCGGCTCCAGCAAAACCACCTCAGCCGTTCCCTGGATCTCTCTCAGAAGCTGAGATATCTCAGAGCTTGCATTTTTCAAAGACTCCGCTATTTGGTTGATGAGAGAGGCCTCAAATGCCACTCTCTCAGAAAGCCATCTCAGCTGGCCGGCATCAAACATTTCTGCTTGCTGCTCCCTGGAGACGTGCTCCTCTTCTCCTAAAAAACCTCCTTCTGGAGCGGGGCTTTCTGTGATAAGGCTTTCACTCTGCTGATACTCTGATGGGACTGGCGCCCCTCTCAAGGCTTGGATTGCACTCGATAAGGTCGTTTCCATGCTGGAGAGAGTAACAAGGAACAAATCACCCTCTTTTTCCTTGTCCGACTTGGGCAACGATCTTAGTTGCTCCCTGCACTTCTCTAAGCAAGTCAGCGCTTGATCATTTTTCATTTGGAAACCTCCCAGCTCGCTAACGTGACTTTCTATGAGCTTGAACTTTTCCTGCCTCTCGCTCTCCAGCTGGGAGATCAAAGCACTGACTTGGGATAAGCTGGTCTGAAGTTGTTCCCGCAGCTGAGACTCCGTGCTGGCCCACTGATGGTGGAGGGCGATGAGCGTCTCCTGGTTATGGCCGTGCTGGCTTTCCAGCTTCATTGTCACGTCTTTGAGTTTTTCCTCTGTAATATAAAGTTTGGTTTCCAGGGAATGGATGATGGAGAGATAGGTCTCGGAGTCGCTTGTCCCTGATGATGGGTAACCAAGAGTTGGCTCTGACGACATGCTCTCTTCAGACAGCGATCTGTCTTGGCTTGTGTCTGAAGAGGTACTGCTTGTCCAGTTTTTCTCTGATCCGTCTGGATGAATGTATTTTTGGCACTGGATGCTCGAGAAACGGATTCTTTGCCTCTTGGCTCCCATGATTCCTACATCAGGCTTTCCTAAGGCTTTCTGAACTAACTCTTGGTCCTGGAGCTCCACAGCTTTGGACGGGGAGCCAAATTCCTCTGCTTGCCTCTGGCTGGTCTCAAGAACCTCATCCTCTTCTTCCTCCTTCAGTGCGTAAGTCAGAGCTGGGAGGACATCCTGAGTTGGCAGAGGCTGCCCCAGTTGGGTTGGATGACTTTCATCAGCCTCGAGACTGGGACCAAGGTCTTCCACCTCCTCAGCACATGGACCTGTGCCTACACTAGCTAATTTCTTTAAAGCCTCCTCCTTAGCCTTTAGCTTTACTTTAGTCTCCTCTAAACTGCTGTCTAAAGCAACCATTTTAACCAAAGCCTCACTGAGATCTTGATCTTTCTTCTCCACGATTCTCAAGTGCATTTCCTTAACGTGTCTCAGCTCTTCTTCTTTTTCTTTCAGCACCTTCTGCACACCCTGGAACTGATCCGACACCTCTTCGAACGATTGCTCCAGATTGTGGTAGTTGGTCTCTTCCATCTTCAACTTTGCTTGCAGCTTGGCAACTTCGTTATCCGACTCGGCAACCTGATTCATGAGCTCGTGGAACCGACATTTGATCTGATCTCTCTCTCTTTCCAGCTCCTTGATGTGCTCTGCAAGTTTCTGGATGCTGGCCTCCTTCATCACCAGCTGCTCCTCCAGCTGGTGGACGAGCTCGCTGCCTTCGAACTTTGCACTCAGCTTCTCCTTCTGCAGAATCTCCATTTGCTGCTCGGTATTCTGCAGCTGGTTCTCGTACTCGTTTGCCTTATCCTCCACCTCCTTCAGACTCTGGATTAAGACCTGCTTTTCCCTCTCGCAGCTCTCCAGCAAAGCCTCGTAGTTCTTCTGCAGCTTCTCCTCCATGAGGATCCGCGTTTGCTCGCTCGCGTTCAGCTGCCTGCTCAGGTCCGCGATTCTGTCTTGGAGCCGCTGCACCTCCTTCTGATGGTCTCTCTGCAAAGCCTGCTGCATCTCCAGGTCCCGCAGCTCCTGGGTCTTCTCCAGGAGCAGAGCCTCCGCGCTCTTCAGCTTCTGCTCGCTGGCCTTCAGCTGGGAGCTGAGGGCGGCCTCGCCGTGCTGCCACTCCTCCAGCTGCTCCTTGGCTTTCTCTTTTTCGCTCCTCAGGTCGCTCTTGAGCTTGGCCAGGGTCTGCTCCTTGATGGAGAGCTCGGCCGCCGCGTTACTGAGCCTCGCCTGCAGGCTCTGAATCTCGGCTTCGTGGTGCCGGATCACGTCCTTGGCTTCGGCGTAGCTGCGCTTCAGCGACTGAATCTGCTGATTGATCAGCTCTTGACGCTGGCATTGGGCTTCCAGCTCGCTTTGGAGGTCCTGGTTGACTTTGTGGAGCCTCTGCCAGGCACCTGATGGCGAGGCGGCCACCTCGGTCTTAAAAAAATTGATTAAATACTAGATTAGTAACACTCTTGGCACTCCCTTCTGAGTGTCACACCTCTGGCCAGGCAGGCCATGGAAAAGCTCCTCGCAGCGATTTGGCTGCTACCCACATGCTCCAATTGGGATGATTTGTTCTTGGCACAATTTTTTTGTTTGTTTTAACCAACTTTTTTTTTTTGTGCATTTTTTTTGTTTTGTTTTGTTTTTTTTTAATGAGCGAAAACTGCTTTCCAGTAACAGAAAAACACGGACCACAACATCAAAACAGCTGTACAGTAACAGGCTAAAAGGAAAAAAAAACCAAAACCAAAACCAAAATCAAATAGAACCAAAAAACAATGAAAAAGAAACACCAGCAGTAAAACAGAGACGGACAGACAAGAGAAAAACGAGAAGGGTGAGAAGGAGGAAGGGATGAGAACAGGTCGAGAAGAAAGGAACTGCTTTTTTTAGTGTATCTGTTCTTTTTTTTCTTTCTTTCTTTTTTTTTTTTTGTGTGTGTGTGAAACAAAAAGTGCACAGTTCAGGTAACACAGTCCTACCGACCAAAAGCAACAACAGAAAGTGAGGTGACAGCAAATGACATCACATCCCACCCAAACGCAGGGAGACAGACAGCCGGCGATGTCATTTCTGTAATTGCCAAACAGGACTTAGTGGCTGCTCATCGCATGAAAGAGATGTTGTTATGCTAAAGTTTAAGGCTAGGGAGGATCTAATCACCTGCAAAAAAATAAAAGAATAAAACAAAAGCAAAAAAAAAAAAAACCAACAAAGGACAAAATAAAAAGCCCGACAAGTGAAGGGAGGGAAAAGGTGTGATGAGAATGTAAAATAACAGAAACCAACCTTTGTGAGATGCGTAACAAAGCAATGTAGCATGCAAAGAGAAAACTCACAAGAGAGAGTCATGCAAAAGGCGACAGATATTATGGGTCTTTAAAAAAATACACAGACAGGAAGAGGCGAGAGAAGCACAGCGTTAAGCCTAGGAATTTGGTCTGCCTTGCTGTACTCTGGTTGCTGATAAGGAAAGCCCACAGATGTGACACTCAGTTATGTTAAGTTAAATTTCATGCTTTACACCAAAAAAAACATGCAAGAACATCCACCTGGGCCAGGTTAGTACGTGACCCCCCTCCCTCCCACCCTGACAGGAGCCGGGGGGCATCTCCAGTCGGTTTGTGAGGAGCAGGAGCCCCCATCATTTATCCCAGTAGGGTTCAAAGTTGGGGTGCCCCATCCCGAGGAAGCTCAGAGCGACAGAGGGGTTACAGGAGGCTGGGAGAGGCTTCGGTGCGAGGCACATGCACGGGGGTGGGTGTCTCAATGGCTGCCTTGTGAAACGTGCAGCGTCTTTTTACGTCGGGGCAGCACCTGGGGGTCTGTACGGGGCCGGTCACATTGCCAAGGAGGGGTTGGTGCCCCCCCCGGGCAGCTCAAGAGGGATGGGCTGGCAGCATTCAGGCTCCTCCATCGTCCCTCCCCATAGACAACGTAGGAACCCCTCCAAAATTAGGCATGACGGAGGTGGAGGGCACATGAAATTCAGAGGGTCCATCCAAAACAAGAACCCCCCACAGTGATTCCATTCTTTCCACCCCAGCAGGGTTTGGTGGGGTTACTCCCCTCTGCAACAGGACTTTCATCCCTCTGCTCCCAGGGAAATAGAAGGGAAACCCCCAGAACAATTAGACTGGAGCAAGGAAAAGCGTCCATCCCTTCCAAAACACCTCGCCAGCTTCTAGGCCAAAGTTTGGGTCACTTCTCACTGCAGCCATGATTTCCTCAGCCCTTCTGCAGACTTCCCCTCTTTCCCCCACTCCTTGTACCAAAGTCCTACAGCCAACTTCAACACAGCTATGGATTCAGCACCCAGTTTTTAGCCCTATTCCCTGATTTTTCCAGGCTCC